>CM075811.1:69195001-69795001 GCA_037975025.1 Excoecaria agallocha
AAAACTTATGAGAGTATGTTCATATATATGTATGCATTAATAAGGTCTTTAATTAATCCATTTATTTCCATTATTTTATTGCGAATTAATAGCCCTCACTATATAATCCTAGAAAACCCGATGGTTTTCCTAGTAGGCCAATATCCAATCCTTGATATGTAATTTGACCTTGACTGTGGTCAACAAGCCAAACTCCATACCATTGAAAGGTAGGTATCTCTATATCAATTGTGTCTCTACACAACTATTGGATCATTAGGTTATCAACTCTTGATGCATGCATATCGTATATGCATTTCCTAATCTTGCCTATAGAACCATTAGCCTTAACTATGGCCAACAAGCTAATGGGCTAACTAAGATGACCCATTTAATTAGATTTGAACATATTCAATATAATGTGAGCTTAACTGTGGTCAACAAGTCACACTATAAAGAACTCTGGTTCTCCTCAAATTAATGGAAGGCTTATATATGTTACTATTTGTTTTGAGGGTTTTAGTTAATTAAGTCTCATCATACATGGTTGGTATACATTGGTATGCATCCTATATCTATCACATAAATATAAGAATACAAATATGGTACAGTTATGGACTTTACTACATTGATTTCCCCTAGCCAAAAGGGAAATCAAAAGGTCACACCTAGGTAGTATGAATGATTCAAACAAGTAAAAATAATTACATTATCTTCAAGCTTGTTGGATCTCCATCCGGCCCATCTTGCTCCTTGATAGTGGTCTCCATCTTTTTCTCTAATTCTAACCTAAGTAATCTAATTACATATTATAATTTGAAAAAGAAATACAAACCAAAAATAAGTGGCCGGGACATGAAAACCCTCATTGGGCCAAAACATGCATAATGCTCAATCACATTGTGCCTTGTCCATAACTATCCATCATGCCAATCATACACCCTTATATGCATTTATCACGCATAAAGTGATGGATTACTAACTTTGTTTCAACTCTTGAAACATTCTTTTGAGTTATTTTAATAATGTGATCAAATTAGGAAACTTTTTCCATTTTGGAAACTTTCATTTTAGGAAACCTTTTTGCATGCATGTGTTCTTGCCTTAATAATCAATGCAATTGATTATTAATTAATTATTAATTGGTTATTTAATTAATTAATCATATTAAATAATTAAAAGAATCAATTTTGGGCTTAAGATAAAGGGTAGGCCGAAACCCACCCAATTAAACCCTAAATGTGTTCACACACAAACTAGTTTTATGTCTATTGGACCATTTGGGCCTTTTTGAATGAGCCAAGCCCACTCCAGCCCTTAAAACCCATTAAAAACCTAATTATTATTTATAATATTTAATTTAAATCAGCTCCTTGGGTCCACCAAGTCATTCACTAATTTAAATCAAGTCCGTAAACATAATTAAGCCCATTAAGTGGTTTTAATGAATTAAAATTAATCCAATTAATTTAAGGCCCATTTTAATTAATCCAATTAATTAAAAATACTTTAATATATCAGATTTAGAAGATTAAAAATTGTTTTAAACAAGAACACACCAAGAACATATCAAGAATACACGAAGAACACCAATTTATCGAACTTTTCGATTAAACTAAGTTTTCATGCAAAACTTGTTCGATTTTAATTTCGTTTGATCCTATGGCTTAATATCACATATTAAACAAATAAATTATCATCTAAATGATCTTATAATGGATCTATAAAAAATTAATTTAGAACAGCCCCTAAAATTAAAAGCTATTCACGCAAAAACCAAAATTCTTTTCTCAAAAGAATCGTTTTTATTTCCGTTTTATATATTTGATCACACTTATTTCCAGAAATCAATATTTCTCATTCATGAACAATCAAATCTAATATTTTAAAGTTCATGAAATAAATAACTCAAAAAAAATAAAACTTATTCTGCAGAAAAATATAAAATTGTATATTCATGGCAAAACTAGGCTCTGATACCATATTGGAAATTATCGGTTACATGCATCTCATACATAAGCGAAATTTAAAATTTTTAACCAATATATCTGATCTTACCATGAATTTACAATATACATATTAATGAGAATAAGAAAAATCACCTTTGATTTTTGTTGTACGGTTGATTTCCCTTCGCACCGGGTTGTCGCAAACCACAGTGTCCAAAATCGAACACCTCCAATGAGTAATCCACACTAGAGAATGATAGAATGAACCAAAAATTGGTAGAAAAAAAGGGCTGGCCGAAAATACCTAGATGCTAGCTTGGGAGTGGCGGCTAGGGTAGAGAGAAAAAGGAAGAAGCCTTTATTAAGTGTTCACACACTTAACCCTAATTCCCCATCACTTGGATTTTTATAGTTAGGTTAAAAATCCAACTTTATAATGGGATTGGAATTTTTAAAATTGCTGGAAAATTATTAATTGGACTTCTAAAATTATTTATAATTATTTGGGCTCAATTAAATCCAATTTAAGCCCTTTCACAAAAGACTATGCATAAAACCCACAAACTAGGCACTTTGTACATATACTTGGATTTGATTACCCAAATGAATTCCAAATCCAACCAAATTAAATATGTAGGCTGCACAACACATATGTAACATATTTAATTTATTTTGGTCCAAGAAATAGGCCTTTAAGGCCTTATGTTTGGAGTTGGCGTGTGGCCCTTCTTTTGGAGGGTTTCTGTGCCAACTTCTCTTCTCTGGGCCTCTGTAATTCCTCCAATGGATCTATTAATTATTATATCAGCCCTATAACACTTATAGTCCAATAAAAATAAATTATGAAATACATTATTTTAATTAGGTCCAATTTTACAGAACATTTCTCAAAAGTTCCGCAAACAATTTTACTTGATCATAATTAATTAAACTCCTTAATTAATTATTCTCATATTCACTTCTCTATCCCCATAATAATATCAAATTTTATTATCCTTGTCATTTTACCATTTTATGCTTTTCTCTATATGCATGTGACCTATTGGGTTCCTGTTCATATTGGCAGTATAATATGTAATTGTGAATTCTATTCAAAAATCACATGATATAAACTCCTTTAAATCATTTTATCAATCCCTATTGATATTCTTGATACATCATTATACAAGTCATGATTTTCCTTTAGCTAGGCATCATGACTACCCAAATGTCAGGAAAGTTAAGTGGTTTGACTATACCCTTTTATAGAAACAGTTACCGTGCAATTACTCCTTTCACCATTCTTATCTCAATTAGATTCTGAGTATGGATTTATGTCAATTCATATAAATCTAATTATGTATGTTCTATTAATTTATCAATTGTTCCCAAAATGCCCTCCATAGATCTTTATCCATCTTGGCATATTACTCTGGCCAGAGATTCTCTGAACAAGGCAATTATAGAATCATGCGAGATAACTTCTCTTATTAAATCTGGGATGGTGAATCCTTTGTCAATCACTCAACTATCTTCAAGTAGGTCATGATATACCCAATCTCCTAACTATGTTCACTCCCAGTTGGAAGTAATAAGTTATGAAGTCAAAATATACCACTTACTACTTAAGATAACTTTGGTGATCTCAAGTCTAAAGATACTTGCACAACCGCTATGAAGGGATTCCTCATTGACATAGATTTAATATCCATGTGAGGATTCTCTTTCCAGGTCTCTAATTAAATTGTTCTTCTAACAAGCATCCACATGTTAGCTTTGATTATCTTCTATAATCACATTTATGAGAACTACTACTTTAACCATTCAAGAAGCATAACGTGTGCTAGTATGTCCGAATTAACAATGTCCTATCTTGTTAATTCTATGACTAGGGATATTTAGATATTAACACATTTGGATGCAATAGAAACCTCATATCATGAACACTTTTACGATTGTCTTTGCACTGTATTTATAATATCAAGGACTTTATTTATTAATTTAAGATTTACAAACTCATGTATTTAAAAATAGCATTAATAAATGAATAATGCCTTTTATTAAGAATATAAATTCATACATATAAAATTCATCCCTTTTACATGGGATCTAGGGCATAGTCTCTAACAGTTTTATTCTAGTCAGGTTAAATATCAGTTATTGTTAAGTTAATTAACTCTAGGACTTTAACCATGGTTATCTAGTGTTTCTTCTTGTATAAATATAGTTAGTTATTTGTATGGATTATGTGATTTTCAAGTAACAGAGTAATAAGAAGCTCTGTTCTTCATTCTTCTTTGAAGTGTTGCTCTAGCTATTTTCCATTTACTATCTAGATTTGTTCATGGTATCAGAGACATAAGATCAAGATTTGAGTGTAGGCAACATGGTGACTCTTGAAGAACTAGTAGTATTATATTCTACTTTGAATGGTGGAAATACTGGAAGTAATCGATCGAGAGGTTATTTTTCAAAATGTGATGAAGATCTTTTGAGATTGCATAGTTTGGATCATCCTGGTATGACTCTTATAGCAAATCTACTGACTAGTAACAACTTCATGAGTTGGAGTATGTCATTAATGAATCCCTTGGAAGCTAAAGATAAGCTAGGGTTCATTGATGGTTCGATTATTTTTCCAGAGAATAGTAATGAATACAAAAGATGGAGGAAGGTAGATTGCTTGATTAAGCAATGGATTTTGAACTCTATGACCAAGGAGTTAGTTGTTTCCTTCATCTATAGTCCTAACTCTAAAGTTCTTTGGGACAGATTAGAGGAGAGATTTAGAGATAAGAATAATAGTCCTCAGTTGTATCAGATTAGATGTGAACTGAGTTTTACAGAGTAAGGCAATAGTTCGTTAGCGGTTTATTACAGTAAACTTGCTAAATATTAGGATGAGATGAATCGACTTAAGCCTTTGCCTATTTGTTCCTGTAATCGATGCAAATGTGAGATGAGCAAAAACTAGAATGTATTGATATGAAGCATATGGTTCTGCAATTGTTGATGGGATTAAATCATTCCTATGATAATATTCGTAGTCAGATTTTAGCCTCTGAACTATTACCTAGTGTGGACAAGGTTTATTCCAAGACTTTTAGAGTTGATAGGTAAAGACAGATTCAAATGCAACACTCTAAAGTATTAGATGTCTCTACGATGATGATACAAATTCAAATTGGAGTGAAGAACAACTGGAAGAAAAAGGATGGAAAGAAAAAAGAAGACAAATACTGTGAACATTGCAAGGCTAAAGGTCATGAAAAGGACACCTGTTTCAAGCTTTATGGTTATCCTCACTGGTGGAAGGAGCTAAAACAAAAAAAAAAAGGAAATACAAATGGAGGCTACAAGAATGAACAAATCAACATGGCAGAGTCTCCTTTCGATGATGCAAAAGAACCACAAAACCACAAGGATAACAGTTCAGAATTAACTGTTATAATCCAATAGGAGCTAGTGAATTTACTGAAAGGAAAATAATTGGTAGATACAGAGTTTATGAACTTTAAAAAGGCAGAGTATGAAGGTAATTCTATTTTCTATTCTTATCACACGACAAAGTGTTAGAGAGTATGCCCTAGAGCCCATGTAAAAGGGATGAATTTCATATGTATGAATTTATATTCTTAATAAAAGGCATTATTCATTTATCAATGCTATGTTTAAATACATGAGTTTGTAAATCTTAAATTAATAAATGAGGTCCTTGATATTATAAACACAGTACAAAGACAATAATGAAAGTGTTCATGATATGAGGTGTCTATTGCATACAAATGTGTTAATATCTAAATATCCCTAGTCATAGAATTAACAAGATAGGACATTGTTAATTCGGACAGACTAGCACATGTTATGCTTCTTAAATAGTTCAAGTAGTGGTTCTCATAACTGTGATTATGGAAGATAATCAAATCTAACATGTGGATGCTTGTTAGAAGAAAAAGTTCATTGGAGACCTGCAAAGAGAACCCTCACATGGATATTAAATCTATGTCTGTGAGGAATCTCTTCATAGCGATTGTGCAAGTATCTTTAGACTTGAGATCACCAAAGTTATCTTAATTAGCAAGTGGTATATTTTGACTCCATAACTAATTACTTCCAATTGGGAGTGAACATAGTTAGAAGATTGGGTATATCATGACCTACTAAAGGATAGTTGAGTTATTGACAAAGGATTCACCATCCCAGATTTAATAAAGGAAGTTATCTCGCATGATTCTATAATTGCCATGTTCAGAGAATCTCTGGCCAGAGTAATATGCCAAGATGGATAGAGATCCATGGTGGGCATTTTGGGAACAATGGTTAAATTAATAGAGCATATATAATTATATTTATATGAGTTGACAAAAATCCATACTCAGAATCTAATTGAGATAAGAGTGGTGAAAGGAGTAATTGCACGATAACTGTTTCTATAGAAGGGTATAGTCAAACCACTTGACTTTCCTGACATTTGGGTAGTCATGATGCCTAGCTAGAGGCCAATCATGACTTGTATAATAGTGTATCAAGAATATCAATGGGGATTAATAAAATTATTTAAAGAATTTTAAATCATGTGAGTTTTGAATAGAACTCACAATTATATATTATATTGCCAATATAGATAGGAACCCAATAGGTCACACACATATAGAGAAAAGAATAAAATGTTAAAATGACAAGAATAATAATATTTGATATTATTAAGGGAATAGAGAAGTGAATAAGAGAATAATTAATTAAAGAGTTTAATTAATTATGATCAAGTAAAATTGTTCGCGAAACTTTTGAAAAATGTTATGTAAAATTGGACCTAATTAAAATAATGTATTTCAGAATTAATTATTATTGGACTATAAGTGTTATAGGGCTGATATAATAATTAATATATCCATATTGGAGGAATTACAGAGGCCCAAAGAAGTGAAGTTGTTGCAGAAGCCCTCTAGAAGAAGGGCCACACGCCATCTCCAAATAAAAGGCCTTATAGGTCTATTTATTGGACCAAAATAAATTAAATATGTTACATAAGTGTTATGAATACTACATATTTATATGTAACATATTTAATTTGGTTGGATTTGGAATTCATTTGGGTAATTAAATCCAATTATATGTACAAAGGGCCTAGTTTGTGGGTTTTGTGCATAGTCTTTTGTGAAATGGCTTAAATTGAATTTAATTGAGCCCAAATAAGTATAAATAATTCCAGAAGCCCAATTAATAATTCTCCAAAAATTTTAAAGAACCCAATCCCATTATGAAGTTGGATTTTTTAACCTAACTATAAAAATCCAAGAGATGTGGAATTAGGGTTAAGAGTGAACAATTAAGAAAAGCTTCTTCTCTCTTTTCTCTCAATGCTAGCCGCCACTCCCAAAGCTAGCATCTAGGGATTTCGGCCAGCCCTTGTTTTTTCCAATTGTTGGTTCATTCATTCCTTCTCTAGTGTGGATTACTCATTGGAGGCATTCAATTTTGGACACTGTGGTTTGCGACAACCCGGTGAGAAGGAAAATAAACTGTACAACAAAAATCAAAGGTGATTTTTCTTATTCTCATTCATATGTATATTTTTAATTCATGGCAAGATCAGATATATTGGTTAAAATTTTTAAATTTCGCTTATGTATGAGATGCATGTAACTGATAATTTCCAACATGGTATCAGAGCCTTGGTTTTGCCATGAATATACAATTCGATATTTTTCTATGGAATAAGTTTTATTTTTGAGTTATTTATTTCATCAACTTTAAAATATCAGATTTCATTGTTCCTGAATGAGAAATATTGATTTCTGGATATATGTGTGATCAAATAAATAATACAAAAACAAAAACGATTCTTTTGAGAAAGGGATCATGGTTTTGGCATGAAATTGCTTTTAATTTTAGGGGATATTCTAAATTAATTTTTTATAGATCCACTATAAGATCATTTTGATGATAATTTATTTGTTTAATATGTGATATTAAGCCATAGGATCAAACGAAATTAAAATCGAACAAGTTTTGCATGAAAACTAGTTTAGTCAAAAATTTCAATAAATTGGTGTTCTTGGTGTGTTCTTGTTTAGAATGATTTTTAATCTTCTAAATCTAATATATCTGATATATTAAAGTGTTTTTTAATTAATTGGATTAATTAAAATGGGCCTTAAATAAATTGGATTAATTTTAATTCATTAAAACCACTTAATGGGCTTAATTATGTTTATGGATATAGTTTAAATTAGTGAATGAATTGGTGGGCCCAAGGAGCTGATTTAAATTAAATATTATAAACTATAATTAAGTTTTTTAATGGATTTTAAGGGCTGGAGTGGGATTGGCTCATTTTAAAAGGCCCAAATGGTCCAATAGACACAAAACTAGTTTGTGTGTGAACACACTTTAGGGTTTTGTTGTGTGGGTTTCGGCCTACCCTTGTTTTAAGTCCAAAATTGATTTTTTAATTATTTAATATGATTAATTAATTAAATAATCAATTGATAATTAATTAATAATCAATTGGATTGATAATTAAGGCAAGAACACATACATGCTAAATGCTTTCCTAAAATGAAAGTTTCCAAAATGGAAAAAGTTTCCTAATTTGATCACATTATTAAAATAACTCAAAAGTTTGTTTCAAGAGTTGAAACAAAGTTAGTAATCATTATATGTTTTACTGTATGCATTAGAAATGCATATAAGGGTGTATGATTGGCATGATGGATAGTTATGGACAAGGCCTAATGTGATTGAGCATTATGCATGTTTTGGCCCAATGAGCACTTTCATGTCCCGACCACTTGTTTTTAGTTTATATTTCTTTTTAAAATTGTAATATGTAATTAGATTACTTAGATTAGAATTAGAGATAGAGATGGAGACCACTATCAAGGAGCAAGATGGGCCGAATGGAGATCCAACAAGCTTGAAGACAATGTAATTATTTCTTGCTTGTTTGAATCATCCATACTACCTAGGTGTGACCTTTTGATTTTTCTTTTTGCTCAGGAAAATCAATGTAGTAAATTCCATAACTATACCATATTTGTATGCTTGTATTTATGTGATAGATATAGGATGCATACCAATGTATGCAAACCATGTATGATGAGACTTAATTAACTAAAACCCTCAAATAAATACTAAGATATATAAGCCTTCCATTAATTTGAGGAGAACCAGAGTTCTTTATAGTATGAGTTGTTGACCACAGTCAAGCTCACATTATATCGAATATGTTCAAGTCTAATTAAATGGGTCATCTTAGCTAGCCCATTAGTTTTTTGACCAAAGTTAAGGCTAATGGTTCTAGAGGCAAGATTAGGGAATGCATATATGATATGCATGTATCAAGAGTTGATAACCTAATGATCCAATAGTTGTGTAGAGACACAATTGGTATAGAGATACCTACCTTTCAAGGGTATGGAGTTTAGCTAGTTGACCATAGTCAAGGTCAAATTACATATCAAGGATTGGATATTGGCCCACTAAGAAAACCATCGGGTTTTCTCGGATTAAATAGTGAGGGCTATTAATTTGGAAAAATAAAATAGTAGGAGTAAATGGATTAATTAAAGACCTAATTAATGCATACATATATATGAACATACTCTCATATGTTTTCTTTTTCACATCTAGGTCATCATCATGAGCACATCAAACATTAACATACGATCAATCTTGGATAACAAGTTGATTGGCAGCAACTATTCTGACTGGATCAGGCAAGTGAGAATTGTTCTCAGAGCTGAAAAGACACCACTTTCATTGGGGAAGAGAAACATAATTCTCTGTTCTTGGGGGTAGTAACACGAGAAACAATTCTTAAAAACTAAAACACACTTTTAATTGAACGTGGAAATCATAGATTGGGGCTTTAGAACATGCTTGTTAGTCACATAATTTGATTTCCTAAGTATAATATTCTAAGCCTCAATCTTTTCTCTCTAGTTTTCCATGCAATAATCATATGGATTAGGTCCTTATTTTCATTTTTTTCTTCTGATTTTATGCCGTGTGATGTATATTCATAATGTTGATAATGCCATGATTACATAATGATTGTTTATCCATGAAAAATAGTATGTTAACTTCTATTTTCTTTCTCTTTATATGTTTCAGTATTGATGGTTTATGGTGTCATTTAGTTTATTTTAGGCATGATTTGTCAATTTTATTGAGATTTATATGGTGTTTTGCCATCATTTTATAATTTAGTACGATTTATTATTTTAAAAGTGTATGTATAGGGTTTAGGAGTGATTTAACCTATTTTTTATTCTGTCTTAACCCTTTTTTATTTGCATTTAGGTTATGTCTTATTTTATTTTATATTGCTTTATTTATGTATTTGTTAGTTTATGCTTTAATTTTCGTATTTTAATTTTTGGATGTATTGATTTTGGGGTTTGTAATAATTTAGTAAAAAATGAATTTTTGGCATGCTAAGTATAAAAAGTCATGTAAATGTTTTTTATTCAATTAACCTATATTTTTTAATAAAATGAACTAATGTCCAATTTTCTAGCCCAAAGCCACATAATAAATGAAGAGTTTATTTTCTTTCAAAATTTGAATAATTCATCCCATATTTTGTTAAAACTAATTGTGACGTGCATCGAAGCCATCTTCAGTTTTTGATTGGATTCTCGGAGGTCCACTTTTAGGGTCCGAGATCGAAGGAGGCTTGCTTATCTCATAAATTAGCCACTTCACCATAAAGAGGGATCAAGCACAATCTATGGTTGATGGTCAACCTATGAAGGCATTGATGGAATATGACATGGTATGATAATCATGATAGCACAGCGGAAAAACAAAAATTTTATCATGCATACCATACATATCCAAAACTAGGAACGAAAACATGCAATTTTAGGGTTTTGAAACTTACAATAGATGATGCCTTTTTATTCTTTGATTTTGTGATGTCCAGCAACCAAGATGTCTTTATCCACCTTAGTTCTCGATCACCAATGCCAAGGAACAGCCTTTTGCACCACTCCCTCTATTCTCACACACACACTTGCACCGACGGCTTAAAATCGAGATTGCTAGCTCTCTTTTTCGGTATTGTGTAATGGTTATAGTTTGAAGCTACAAAACTTGATTTTGTACTTCTTTAGATTGCTATTACTGCTCAATAACACAAGAGAATGAGGAACAATCCTTTCTCCTTGTGAAAAATTGAACAAAAGAATTAAGAGAGAGAGAGTCACTATTCACGAGTTACTATTCACGAGTTACTATTCATGCCACAAAAAAAATTAGCTTTAGGGTTTTATTTCTTTTAATATATATGCTTATCCTTTGGCAAGTCATTAATCTGAATTCAACTATCCTAAGATAATTAATTCAAACTCTATCACTTCCTAAAGATAAGTAATATATTTTGAATTAAACTCCTTTGAATTTAAATTCAAATTTGAAATAAAACATAAGACATTTAAATAAATGAAATCACTTAATTAAATATATAAGTGATTTAATTTAATTTAAATTCCTTTAGGCTTTAATATTCAATTAACTTAATTAACACAAGATAATTAATTAATTGAAATTAAACCTTATGGGCTGAATTTCTCTCTCTCATGGACCAAAGCCCAATAGCAATATTATAACCCATTACATACATTAATTTGACTTTAATTAAAAACCCAACTTAATGTCCAATACTTAATTTAAATATTTTAAGCCCAATGCTTTGTGTGCGATCCTGTAGGTCCATTTAATGTTGGCAATGAATTAATAAATTAATTCAAAAGCTATATATATTCTCTAGCAAGATATTATAGCATTCCAAATTAAATGAAAATGCATATGGCATTTGGTGACCTAATGCAATTTCGTATAGTCCCTTACCCATAAATATCAGAATTAATATAAGGCATGGAACTAGTCATCCTTATATACATTAATTCATTTCTTGATATTCCAGTGACACTGAACTCTCAGATAAATAATGATTACTCATTATTTCATCTCGGTATGGCCATACACTTCTCAGTTCACTGATCAAGTGGCCGGTGATATTTTTCTCTCTTATCGAGAGGGGTAATCCCTTCACTTCTCTCATGCTCTCTAACATGAATCAGTGCATACCCAATCATACCCGTACTTGTCACTCTGTTACGAGCACGTTAGGTGTATGTCAAAGTACACAGTAATTCATAAAGAGTTTCATAGAGATTTCAGGTCTAAGAACTCCGATACAAAACTTGCATATGAGAAACACTTATAACTTGTACCATGTAGTGTTCTCATGAGCGGATCGAATCCAGATACCATGTTCTTTAACATGTATCTATGATCTCTGATTGACACTCTTGTCCTAATGATCCATAAGACAGAACTCATAAGATCAGAGAGAGCATACTAGTCTTAATTCATTTGTTATTCCCATAACAATGACTGACTAGGGATATTTAGAATGATGTCTCATTTGTTTCAAGGTCTTACAATCCATGTGCCTCACACATGATAACTTAAACCGAAACGACATTCTTAGATAGTTTTATCAATTGATATGCACAGGAATACAAAAGATAAAACTAATGCCTCATTTTATTAATTTCAAGTGTTTCGTTACAATGCATTGGGGCTAGGGCTTACACTAACAATCTCCCACTAGCACTAGTCCCAATTGGGCATAGCCCTAAGACCGAACGCTCTCAAATGAGCTTCGTGTAGATTTGGACGTAATTGTTTCGTCAAAGATCTGCTACATTGTCTTCACTTGATATCTTGCTAACCTTGACGTCCCCACGATCAATGATTTCTCTGATCAAGTGGTACCTTCTGAGTATGTGTTTGGATTTCTGGTGTGACCGGGGCTCCTTGGCCTGTGCAATGGCCCCGTTATTGTCACAGAAAATTTCTAATGGATCTAGGACGCTTGGGACCACTCCTAATCCATTAATGAAATTTTTAATCCAAACAGCCTCTTTTGCAGCCTCACTTGCTGCAATATACTCAGATTCTGTAGTTGAGTCGGCAACGGTTTCTTGCTTCGAGCTTCTTCAGCTGACAGCACCACC
Organism: Excoecaria agallocha; assembly: GCA_037975025.1. Taxonomy (NCBI): domain Eukaryota; kingdom Viridiplantae; phylum Streptophyta; class Magnoliopsida; order Malpighiales; family Euphorbiaceae; genus Excoecaria; species Excoecaria agallocha. The sequence goes on from CM075811.1 coordinate 69,207,942, forward strand.
GTTCAAAACAAAAACAAACCCAGATTACGATCTAGAATCCTGAGTGCTGGTCTGAAAAGCAGCATCGGCATAACCTTGTATGACGAGTTCTTCTTGACCACCATACACCAAGAAGTGATCCTTAGTCCTTCGCAGGTACTTCAGGATCCCTTTTACAGCAGACCAGTGCTTCTCACCAGGGTCTTGCTGAAACCTACTGGTTATACTCAGTGCATGAGCAACATCCAACCTAGTACATAACATAGCGTACATGATAGATCCAATAGCAGATGCATATGGGATTCTACTCATGTTGTCCCTTTCCTCTTTGGTTTTAGGGCACTGTTCTTTAGTCAAAGGAACTCCCAAAGCCAAAGGTATGTATCCTTTCTTTGAGTCTCCCATACTAAAACGCTTTAGTACTTTGTCTATGTACTTTTTTTGACTTAGTCCCAAAAGCCGATTCGATCTATCTCTATAGATTCGAATACCAAGTATTGTCTCGGCTTCACCTAAGTCTTTCATTGAGAAACATTTTCCCAACCATTGCTTAACCTTTTGCAATGTTGGAATATCATTCCCAATGAGAAGGATGTCGTCCACATATAGGACCAGAAACACTACTATGCTCTCACTAACCTTCTTGTACACACAAGGCTCATCTTCGTTCTTGATGAAGTCAAATTCTTTGACTGCCTCATCAAAGCGAAGATTCCAACTTCGGGATGCTTGCTTTAATCCATAAATGGATTTTTGAAGCTTGCATACCTTCTTAGGATGCTTGGGATTGACAAAACCTTCAGGCTATGTCATATACACATCCTCAAGTAAATTTCCGTTGAGGAAAGCAGTTTTGACATCCATTTGCCATATCTCATAATCATGATATGCAGCTATGGCAAGCAAGATCCTAATGGATTTGAGCATGACTACAGGCGAAAAGGTTTCGTCATAGTCTACACCATGAGTTTGCCGAAAACCTTTTGCTACTAGTCTACCTTTGTAGGTCTTATCAGCTTTGAGTTTGAATAGCCACTTGCATTCAATTACCTTAGCACCTTCCGGTGGATCAACTAAGGTCCAAACCTGGTTATCGTACATTGATTACATCTCGGATTTCATGGCTTCAAGCCAATTTTTCGAGTCTGGGCTCTCAATAGCTTCTCGGTAGGTAGTAGGATCCTCACGATCTACTAACTCAATAGTGTCACTGTCAGTGATTAGAAATCCATATCTCTCAATCTCCTGACGTACCCTACCGGACCTTCTAGGTTCTTGTGTAATGGGTTCTTGTTCCACAACTGGTTGTGAACTTGATCCCATTTCCAAACCATCCTCTATAGGAGTTTGTGGTGCTTGAATTTCTCCAAGTTCTACTTTACTCCCACTGTCTTTCTTGAGAAGGAACTCCTTTTCCAAGAAAACAGCCTTGCGAGCAACAAATACTTTGTTCTCGGCTTGTGAGTAAAAGTAGTATCCCTTTGTTTCTTTAGGATAACCCACAAACAAGCAGACAATGGATTTGGACTCTAGTTTTTCAGATGTTAATTTCTTAACATGTGCTTCACAGCCCCAAATCCTGAGAAAAGACATATTGGGTTCTTTCCCAGTCCATACCTCGTATGGTGTCTTCTCAACTGCTTTAGTTGGAGTACGGTTCAATAGAAACGCAGCAGTTTCTAATGCATAACCCCAAAAAGAGATAGGAAGATTAGCTTGACTCATCATAGATCGAACCATGTCCAACAGAGTTCGATTTCTCCTTTCGGACACACCATTCCATTGAGGTGTTCCAGGAGGAGTGAGCTGTGAAATAATACCACACTCCTTTAGATGACTGTCAAACTCTTGGCTTAAGTATTCGCCACCTCGATCTGATCGAATGGCTTTTATACTTTTGCCAAGTTGGTTTTCTACTTCATTCTTAAACTCTTTGAATTTCTCAAAAGTTTCAGACTTGTACTTCATCAGATAGACATAGCCATATCTACTGAAGTCATCTGTGAATGTCACGAAGTAGCTAAAACCACCTCTAGCATGTGTACTTAAAGGTCCACATACATCGGAATGTATTAGTTCCAATAAGCCATTAGTCCTCTCGCCATTTTTATTAAAAGGACTCTTTGTCATTTTTCCATGCAAACATGGCTCGCATGTATCATAAGACTCTAAGTCGAATGACCCAAGCACTCCAGTTTTGTGGAGTATTGAAATGCGTTTTTCGTTTGCATGTCCTAAGCGACAATGCCAGAAGTAAGTAGGGTTCAATTCGTTTGATTTAACCCTCTTTGTATTAATGTTGTATATGAACTCTTTGTTTTGTAAATCAAGGATATAAAGGCCATTTTGCAACATGGCATTGCCATAAGAAATGCCTTGGCGACGAATATGAGCATTGCCATTTTTAATAACAAAATCAAATTCATCATTATCCAAACATGAAACTGAAATAATGTTTCTGCTCATAGCAAGCACATAATAACAATTATTCAAAACAATACAAAGCGGAAGGTAAAGTGAGGTGATAGTCGCCTATCTCCATGGCAGCAACTCGTGCTCCATTCCCCACACGGAGGTCCACTTCATTCTTCCCAAGTAACCGCCTATTTCTTAACCCCTGCACATTTGAACAAATGTGAGAACCACAACCGATATCCAATACCCAAGTGGTAGAAATAGAAAGGTTAACTTCAACAACAAAAATACCAGAACTGGACGCCTTGGCTCCATTCTTCTTTTGTTCTTCCTTAAAGAGAGCGCAATTCTTCCTCCAATGCCCTATCTTGTTGCAATGGAAGCAAGTGCTCTCACTCTCTTTGAGTTTTTGGCGCCTTGGGCTTGGATTGGGCCTGAGGTGCACTCCCACTTGACTTGGGTTTTGCCTTTCCCTTTCCCTTTCCCTTAGCTTGTCCCTTCTTAATTCCCTTTTGAACCATTAGTACGGGATTGGTCTTTCGAATGTTTTCTTCAGCATTCTTAAGCATCCCATGAAGCTCAGTGACTGACTTGTTCATTGCATGCATGTTATAATTCATCACAAATGGATCATAAGCAGCAGGTAATGATCCTAAGATCAAGTCAGTGGCCAATTCCTTTGGCACTAGTACCTCAAGCTTCTCAAGAGTATCAAGATACCCTTTCATCTTGAGTACATGGGTACTAATAGAAGTACCCTCAGCCATCTTGCAAGAAATTAAAGCCTTTGTTGTCACGAACCTCTCGTGACGAGCTTGTTCTTGGAACATCTCCTTGAGGTGCACCATGATCGCATAGGCCTCTTGGTCCATAAATTGCTTTTGTAATTCAGGCACCATAGTGGCTAGCATCAGACAGGTCACATCATTGGAGTCGCTCTTCTTGGTCTCAAAAGTTTCCTTTTGAACCGCAGAGGCGTTCCTTCCTGGTTCATCAGGCAAGGGTGCATCCAAAACATACGACTTCTTCTCTTCCTTAAGAACTATTCTTAAGTTTCGAGACCAGTCTATGAAATTGGTGCCATTCAATTTGTCCTTTTCAAGGACCGATCGCAATGAGAAATTGTTGTTTGAAGATGCCATTTTCAATCTATAATAAAATTTAGCAAGATTAAATGAGGTCTTATTAATGATCCCACAAACCGAATTAATATCCCTTTAAATAATTTGCGTTAGTGATTTAATGTGGGCCAAGATCCACTTTTCTTAACAACTTATTAGTCAAGCTGAGCTTGTACACCTAACAAGTTAAGTTACTTAGGTAGGAAAACTCCAATCATGTCTCGTACATGACTCTTGGATCAAATGGGCTAACATCTTAGGATGTTATAGCACAACCCATTTATTAGTTGCCTAGGTCCGGGCATCCCTTTCTATGATAAGTCCAACCTACATTCACAACCCATGCCTCACAAAGATAATCGGGCGCATCTAGGACTCCTAGTTTACGTGACCGATGATCGATGCCTTGACATGTTTCGAATTAGGAAGGCAACTTTGTGACTTACTATTTTTTAGGGATTCATTTTATTACGGTTTACATGGCATACGCTTTGTCATCCATACATAGCATGCATATATATATAATTGCATAAAGTAAAGCGTGACAAACATGGGCCCAAAAACTTACAACTAAGATTCTATACTATTACATAAGAATCTTCGAGTTGGGCTTCTCCACTTCGGTGGGCTTCGTCTTGATTTACAAAGTTTTCAAATAAATTCTATTCTAAGAAATAAATGAAACTTTTACAATAAAATATAATGGCTCGTAGGCCATATTTAATTACAAAAACCCAGGGCCCATGAATGCACCATGCATATCCATTCATCACACCAAACAAGCAAATAAATATACATAGCATTCATGGATCAAACAAAGTCCAATTTTAATTAGATTTAGCCAAGCTCATTAATGGAAATTGTGTACTTGAAGCTTTAAGAGATGACCCCGTGATGGGCCTGGGCCGAAGCCCAACGGACTAAATCCTCTTATTGAATAAGTTCTCTTAAAAGCCCAAAACACAAACTAGTTAGATTTGTGCTATAAATCAACTCTAGCATAATTTCCAATTTAGCCATTTTTAATTTTATGTCATACAGCCCATAAACATTAAAAATGCATATAATATGTGCTAACATGAATTAAAAATAAAATCATGAAGAACACATATATAGTACACGGCATTCATGCAAAAACAAACAAACAACAAAAACTAGTTGTTTAATGCTTATGTAATGCCATAAAATGCACAAACATTTAAATCAATTTTATGAGTCATTTAATAATCTAAATAATTCCATAAACATTGATTTAATATTCTGTACCATTTTAATCTAAATGTGTTTTTACCATTTTAATCAAAACATAACAAACAATGTTGATTAAACATGTAATAAACACAAACTAGACATAGTTTTAAGTGATTTTAAAATTAATCAATTAAATTGTCATGGACCAGAATTAAAACCAAATTTAAAACATGTCCAGACCTGATATTTAATCTTTAAAAATCACTTACAAACATCCCAAAAATGTTTTTACATTTAATTTTGAAAACTAGTTGTTAAAATAGCAATTTACATGCCAACTAGCACCTAGTTTCATAATTAACATGTACCATCAGGTATAAATAATTAAATCCGACCATTACCAGCCCTAATAACATCTTAGGACAGTATATTAACATGTCATATTAATTATAATACCTATCTAATCAATTAAAATCGTTTTTACACCAAAACAATGCAAAAAACTCAAAACAGAAAATTTCAGATTTGCATGTTTTCAAAATAACGATTTTTAATTAATTTTTTCATGCATCTAAAGCACTAAAATAAGCATGTCTAGGCTCTAATACCACTGATGGAATATGACATGGTATGATAATCATGATAGCACAGCGGAAAAACAAAAATTTTATCATGCATACCATACATATCCAAAACTAGGAACGAAAACATGCAATTTTAGGGTTTTGAAACTTACAATAGATGATGCCTTTTTATTCTTTGATTTTGTGATGTCCAGCAACCAAGATGCCTTTATCCACCTTAGTTCTCGATCACCAATGCCAAGGAACAGCCTTTTGCGCCACTCCCTCTATTCTCACACACACACTTGCACCGACGGCTTAAAATCGAGATTGCTAGCTCTCTTTTTCGGTATTGTGTAATGGTTATAGTTTGAAGCTACAAAACTTGATTTTGTACTTCTTTAGATTGCTATTACTGCTCAATAACACAAGAGAATGAGGAACAATCCTTTCTCCTTGTGAAAAATTGAACAAAAGAATTAAGAGAGAGAGTCACTATTCACGAGTTACTATTCACGAGTTACTATTCATGCCACAAAAAAAATTAGCTTTAGGGTTTTATTTCTTTTAATATATATGCTTATCCTTTGGCAAGTCATTAATCTGAATTCAACTATCCTAAGATAATTAATTCAAACTCTATCACTTCCTAAAGATAAGTAATATATTTTGAATTAAACTCCTTTGAATTTAAATTCAAATTTGAAATAAAACATAAGACATTTAAATAAATGAAATCACTTAATTAAATATATAAGTGATTTAATTTAATTTAAATTCCTTTAGGCTTTAATATTCAATTAACTTAATTAACACAAGATAATTAATTAATTGAAATTAAACCTTATGGGCTGAATTTCTCTCTCTCATGGACCAAAGCCCAATAGCAATATTATAACCCATTACATACATTAATTTGACTTTAATTAAAAGCCCAAATTAATGTCCAATACTTAATTTAAATATTTTAAGCCCAATGCTTTGTGTGCGATCCTATAGGTCCATTTAATGTTGGCAATGAATTAATAAATTAATTCAAAAGCTATATATATTCTCTAGCAAGATATTATAGCATTCCAAATTAAATGAAAATGCATATGGCATTTGGTGACCTAATGCAATTTCGCATAGTCCCTTACCCATAAATATCAGAATTAATATAAGGCATGGAACTAGTCATCCTTATATACATTAATTCATTTCTTGATATTCCAGTGACACTGAACTCTCAGATAAATAATGATTACTCATTATTTCATCTCGGTATGGCCATACACTTCTCAGTTCACTGATCAAGTGGCCGGTGATATTTTTCTCTCTTATCGAGAGGGGTAATCCCTTCACTTCTCTCATGCTCTCTAACATGAATCAGTGCATACCCAATCATACCCGTACTTGTCACTCTGTTACGAGCACGTTAGGTGTATGTCAAAGTACACAGTAATTCATAAAGAGTTTCATAGAGATTTCAGGTCTAAGAACTCCGATACAAAACTTGCATATGAGAAACACTTATGACTTGTACCATGTAGTGTTCTCATGAGCGGATCGAATCCAGATATCATGTTCTTTAACATGTATCTATGATCTCTGATTGACACTCTTGTCCTAATGATCCGTAAGACAGAACTCATAAGATCAGAGAGAGCATACTAGTCTTAATTCATTTGTTATTCCCATAACAATGACTGACTAGGGATATTTAGAATGATGTCTCATTTGTTTCAAGGTCTTACAATCCATGTGCCTCACACATGATAACTTAAACCGAAACGACATTCTTGGATAGTTTTATCAATTGATATGCACAGGAATACAAAAGATAAAACTAATGCCTCATTTTATTAATTTTAAGTGTTTCGTTACAATGCATTGGGGCTAGGGCTTACACTAACAGGCATCTACTAGTGGGTCCAAAAGAGGTAGGTGTTGTAGTGTCACCACCCAATAGAACATTAAAAAGTTTATCTCAGCCTTTTGGTGCCCAAATAGAGATTGATGTTCGGGACGTCAATTTTATTAGGCATCTTGGTTAGGTGTTATTTTATAAGTGATTTTTAAATTTAATCTACTCTCCTCTCTCACACGTTGCAAGTGATATAATTAAATAAATATCCCATTCAAACAAAGAAAGTAGAAAATAAAGTAAAGCTCTTAGTTAAGATTATTACATAAGCAAATTGTCCCAAAAGAATAATGTACAAAAATAAAATAAATATCACACATAAAATGAGCTATTAATTATTTTGGAAATATTGATTTCCTTATGCATATTTACAAAAAAAGCAAATTTATATTTGTGTGAATTTTAGGTTAAAAATTGGACATTGGTGCATATTTGGAAAAAATCCAACTAATTTGCTACAAAATATTTTAGTGTCTTTTTATTTTATCATGCTCAAAAATCCATTTTCACTAACTATTACAATCCAAAAAAAAGTAATACATCCAAAATGAATAATGAACAATAAATAATGGAAAAATAAATAAATAACCAATCAAAAGCCATAATAAATGAGTAAATTAATTAGCATTTTCGGGGAATAGACATGGTGAGCAACAGAAGAGGTAGATTTCTCATACAAAAAACTATAAATCCTCCAAAATCATAAATTCACCAATCATCAACACATCACATAAGATTAATAAATTAGTACAAAGAGGTAAAAAGTCACAAAATTGTTTACATAAATAAAATTGGTTCAATAAAAAACACGTACTGTATAGGAGCGATTGCATGTTAAATTATGCATGAATATTATAATCGATACATAAATGATGCAAAAATACATAAAAGACCTAATATATAGGAAATAGTGCCTAAAAAATCATCTAGGGATGATTAGAGATGTGAGGGACGGCCACAAGTGGAGTGAGGGATGGGATGAAAGGATAGGTTGAGGATGTCCTGTCCATCGAATGATAAACGAGCATCTGTCGGCCTATCTTCCCATTTATCACCCCTTAACATAATAGAAAACCAAAGATGAACGGCAAAAATGTAGGAAAATCATACATCAATAATTCCTAGCTTCATCATGCATTTATACAACTTAAATCATGTCAAAACCTATTTTTGCAATGAAATATACATAAAACACATAAAAACCCATACATTTATAGGATTAAAAGAACTAAAAATCAAGCTTTAAATACACAACAATGGAGGAATACCCATAAGGCCTATCATGCCTCTATTATGTTAAATAACCTATAAAACAAATCATATCTCATGCACACATACATATTATTCAAGTACAATAATTAAAGCAAGCAAATATAAATCAAATAACCATGTAATCATGTTAATATAATTTTAGAGAGAGAAAATAAGAAAAGAGCCGAGAATATTATCCTTAGAAGATATTCTGACTCCATAAATTCTATAGTCCAGAACTCAAGCTCTGAATTGGGCTTTGTATTCTTAAATTCATTTTTTGTGTGTTTTTTTAACAATGGTTGCTTAATATCAATGTATTTTCTTCCCCTCTAATGGATGCTCCCAAAAATTTATTATTTCATCTCTTTCAAACCCTAGATTTTTGTTTAAATACTTTTGGAAGAGTTTTTGGTTGAAGAATCTCTCAAATCACTCTAAATTCGAAGGTAAAACTCATCCAAATCTGGATAGAATCTCTAGAATAAAAATTGCCGTATTTAAAAACACAAAAGGTGGGAAACTGGACTTTAATTAACGGATAGGCATCCCTCAATGATGGATTGTAAGGACCCAATCATTGCCCTAATCGGATTACAGTAAAGTGACGAGAATTATGGTTAATTAGGGCTAATATTGAATTATTTTACACCGTTAAGGTCGAATCCCATTAGTGGTATTTTGGTAATTTCAGCATGAATGTAAATTTGTGTATGGTTAAAATTAAGAGTAAAAAGGGATATAGTTGAAGTAAATTAGAAGTAGGAGTGTTAAATGTTGTTAAATATAAGTTTTTGAGGGTTAAGATGTATAAGGGCAATTTTGGAAATTGGATTTTGGGATATTTATCCCACTAGCTAATTAGGAACTTCCTGGGGGAAGTCACCAAAAGGGAGGGGAGAATGAGGGGATCGGCATTCTTGGAGAGGGATAGCTCTCTCTCTCTCTCTCTACTGGTTATGGTATGAAGCTAGGGTTGGTGTGGAAGATTAAAGGTAATGTCTTTAATTAAAGATCTCTTATTTCTTTTCTTTTCTTCATTTATGATTTATGGTTATTAGGGATTACAAGATCCTGTTATTGTCTCTGTGTGTAAGGAAAAAGGAGAGAATCAGATAGATCAAAGATAGAAGAAAGAAGAAAGAGCTAGATTAGTGGACTTCCTAAGGAAATGAAGCTGGTATTGAGGTATGGGAACCCTAGATCCATGGGTATATGATGATTTTTTTTCTATGTTCTTGCATGTGTTCCCTTAGATGAATTGAAGGTTAAGTTTTTAGTGTTTAGATGATCCAAGAATAAGTTAATCCAAGTACTTGAGGTGATTTTTGGGATTTAAAATCATTAGAGATGGAAATCGGGATTTTTAATCGAGACTGTCGTACTCCCTGCGTGGCCACGTGATTTTTCTTTGGATTCCCAGACGTGGCCACGTGATTGTTTTCTTTAGTTCCCAGGCGTGACCACGTGATTGTTTTCTTTGGTTCCCAAGCATGGCCACGTGATTGTTTTCTTTGGTTCCCAGGCGTGGCCATGTGAGTGTTTTCTTTGGTTCCCAGGCGTGGCCACGTGATTGTTTTCTTTGGTTCTCAGGCATGGCCACATGAGTGTTTTCTTTGGTTCCCAGGCGTGGCCATGTGATTGTTTTCTTTGGTTCCCAGGCATGGCCACATGAGTGTTTTCTTTGGTTCCCAGACGTGGCTGTGTGTCTCCTTGGTGTTTCTTGCGTGGCCACGTGATTCTCTTTGGAATTCCATGCGTGGCCACATAATTCTCTTTGGTTCTCCCTACGTGGCCACGTGATAGCTTGCTTTTTCTCTTTGCATGGTCACTTGAATGGTTGCCTTTCTCTTTCCATGGCCACGTGTATGGCTTACTCCTCCCTCTGCTTGGCCACGTATTTGGCCTTTGTTCTTCTTGAGTGGCCGTGTATGCCTCCTTATTTGGCATGGCCACACACTTGTTTTCTTTTAATGGTTTATTATACACTCTAAGCTATAAATTCCTTATGCATCCTGAATCCCGTATTATAAAATATAATCGAATAAAATTAAATGAATCATAACTAATACATATGATGATTATATTTACTATAATGAGGGCTGGGAAGCTATATGATTTGTAATGAAGCAATTGAATGGTAAGTCTTTCCAAGGCAATACAAAATAATATAGGTAGATGTTAATCTCATATGTGAACACTTTCACCAATTGTTTGACACAAAATGCATGCATATATTACACGGGATATATTGAATATGCGATGATTAAATTGAGTATAATAAAGCAGGGGAATGGTTATGAAGAACCACACAGGTACATTCTTTTTAAATGAATATGTTTTAGGCATTAGATCATACGTTCATGGTTTATGTCTATAAGCATGGTTTCAAGAACTATCACGATCGGTATAAGCGTAATTAATGTGACATTTAAAAATTATAATGCTACTTCATGATCTTATGTTCAATGATATGTATTGCATTAGGTTTTAAAACATTAATTCTGAGCTAGTATTTCATGATACTTTGTTGTTATTATGTTAAAGCATACTAATGCAAGATATAAGTTATCTGGTAGCTATGCAAGTATAAACAGGTGATATGTATTCTTGAATATCATGGCTTTAAGCCATTATTACTATAAAGTGATCAATGGTTAAAATTAATAGAACATACATAATTAGATTTATATGAGTTGATAGAAATCCATACTCAAAATCTAATTGAGATAAGAGCGGTGAAAGGAGTAATTGCACGGTAACTATTTCTATGGAAAGGTATAGTCAAACCACTTGACTTTCCTGACATTTGGATAGTCATGATGCCTAGCTAGAGGCCACTCATAATTTGTATAATAGTATATCATAAATATCAATAGGGATTGATAAAATGATTTAAAGAAGTTTAAATCATGTGAGTTTTGAATAGAACTCACAATTACATATTATACTGCCAATATAGACAGGAACCCAATAGGTAACACACATATAGAGAAAAGGATAAAATGGTAAAATGACAAGGATAATAATATTTGATATTATTATGGGAATAGATAAGTGAATCAGAGAATAATTAATTAAAGAGTTTAATTAATTATGATCAAGTAAAATTGTTCGCAGAACTTTTTAGAAATTTTTGTAAAATGAACCTAATTAAAATATTATATTTTATAATTAATTATTATTAGACTATAAGTGTTATAGGGATGATATAATAATTAATAGATCCATTGGAGAAAATAATGGAGGCCCAGAAGATTGAGTTTGGCATAGAAACCCTCTAGAGGAATGGTTTCATGCCAATCACAGAAAGATGGCCTTAGATGCCTAATTCTTAGACCAAAATAAATTAAATATATTTTATAAGTGTGATGGAGGCTATATATGTAATTTGTATGGATTTGAAATTCATTTGGGTGATTAAATCCAAGTATATGCACAAAGGGCCTAGTTTATGGGTTTTGTGCATAGTCTTTTGTGAAATGACTTAAATTGGATTTAATTGAGCCCAAATAAATTATTAATAATTCCAAAAGCCCATTTAATATTTCTCTAGCAATTTTAAACAGCCCAATCCTATTATGAAGTTGGATTTTTTAACCTAACTATAAAAATCCAAGTGATAGGGTTTTAGAAAGAAGGTGAACAATTAAGAGAAAAGAATTTCTCTCATTCTCTCAACCCTAGCTGCCACCCCCTTGCTAGCATCAAGGGGATTTTGGCCAGCCCTTGTTCTTCTCCTTTGTTGGTTTATTCAATCCTTCTCAAGTGTTGATTACTCATTAGAGGTGTTCAACTTTGGACACTATGATTTGCGACAACCCAGTGAGAAGGAAAATCAACTATTCAACAAAAATCAAAGGTTATTTTTCTTATTTCCATTAATATGTATATTGTAAATTCATGGCAAGATTAGATCTATTGGTTAAAAATTTTAAATTTTGCTTATATATGAGATGCATGTAACTGATAATTCCCAACATGGTATCAGAGCCTCGGTTTTACCATGAATCTACAATTCTATATTTTTTTTGCAGAATAGTTTTTATTTTTTGATTTATTTATTTAATGAACTTTAAAATATCAGATTTGATTGTTCATAAATAAGAAATATTAATTTCTGGATGTATTTGATCAAATATATAAAACGAAAAATAAAAACGATTCTTTTGAGAAAAGAGTCATTGTGAATAGCGTGTAGGGTTTTATTTTTGAATAAAGTTTAGGGGCTGTTCTAAATTAAATTTTTTTGATCCACTCTAAAATTATTTGATGATAATTTATGTGTCTAATATGTGATATTAAGCCATAGGATCAAACAAAATTAAAATCGAACAAGTTTTGCATGAAAACTAGTTTAGTCGAAAAGTTTGATAAATTGGTGTTCTTCGTGTGTTCTTGGTGTGTTCATATTTAAAACGATTTTTAATCTTCTAAATCTGATATATCTGATATACTAATGTATTTTTATTTAATTGGATTAATTAAAATGGGCCTTGAATTAATTGGATTAATTCTAATTTAATAAAACCACTTAATGGGCTTAATTATGTTTACGAACTTGGTTAAAATTAGTGAATAATTTGGTGGGCCCAAGAAGCTGATTTAAATTAAATATTATAAACTATAATTAAGTTTATTAATGGGTTTTAAGGGCTGGAGTGGGCTTGGCTCATTCCAAAAGGCCCAAATGGTCCAATACACATAAAACTAGTTTATGTGTGAACACACTTTAGGGTTTATTGTGTGGGTTTCGACCTACCCTTGTTTTAAGCCCAAAATTGATTTTTTAATTATTTAATATGATTAATTAATTAATTAATCAATTGATAATTCGTTAATAATAAATTAGATTGATAATTAAGGCAAGAACACATGCATGCAAAAAGTTTTCCTAAAATGAAAGTTTTCAAAATGAAAAAAGTTTCCTAATTTGATCACATTATCAAAGTAACTCAAAAGTATGTTTCAAGAGTTGAAACAAAGTTAGTAATCCATTATATGTTTTACTTTATGCATTAGAAATGCATATAAGGGTGTATGATTGGCATGATGGATAGTTATGGACATAGGCCCAATGTGATTGGGCATAATGCATGTTTCGGCCCAATGAGGACTTTCATGTCCTGGCCACTTGTTTTTGGTTTGTATTTCTTTTTCAAATTGTAATATGTAATTTTATTACTTAGATTGGAATTAGAGATAGAGATAGAGACCATTATCAAGGAGCAAGATGGGCCGGATGGAGATCCAACAAGTTTAAAGATAATGTAATTATTTTTTTACTTGTTTGAATCATGCATATAACCTAGGTGTGACCTTTTGATTTCCCTTTTGGCTTGGAGAAATCAATGTAGTAAATTCCATAACTATACCATATTTGTATGCTTATATTTATGTGATAGATATAGGATGCATACCAATGTATGCCAACCATGTGTGATGAGACTTAATTAACTAAAATCCTTCATAATAATACTAAGGTATATAATCCTTCCATTAATTTGAGGAGAACCAGAGTTCTTTGTAGTGTCGGTTGTTGACCACAGTCAAGCTCACATTATATCAAATATGTTTGAATCTAATTAAATGGGTCATCTTAGCTAGCCCATTAGCTTGTTGACCATAGTTAAGGCTGATGGTTCTAGAGGCAAGATTAGGGAATGCATGTATTATATGCATGTATCAAGAGTTGATAACCTAATGATCCAATAGTTGTGTAGAGACACAATAGGTATAGAGATACCTGCCTTTCAAGGGTACGGAGTTTGATTTGTTGACCACAATCAAGGTCAAATTTCATATCAAGGATTGGATATTGGCCCACTAAAAAAACCATCGAGTTTTCTCAGATTAAATAGTGTGGGCTATTAATTCACAATAAAATAGTAGGAGTAACTGGATTAATTAAAGACTTAATTAATGCATAAATATATATGAACATACTCTTATATGTTTTCTTTTTAACATTTAGATCATCATCATGAGCACATCAAATATTAATATACGATCAATCTTGGATAACAAGCTGGTTGGCAGCAACTATACTGACTAGATCAGGCAAGTGAGAATTGTTCTCAGAGCAAAAATGATCCATTATGTCTTGGATAAAGATCCACCACCACTTCCATCAGATGATGCCGTTGATGAGATCAAGGGCATTTATCGAAAATACATGGAGGATAGTGAAGCAGCAACATGTCTGATGTTGGGTACTATGTCTTCGGAGCTTCAGAAGCAACATGAGATGATAGATGTTAGAACCATCATTTTGCATCTAGAAGAGTTTTATTCTTCTCAGGCTAGAACTGAGCAATATGAGATTGCTCGAGCTCTATTTAGCTGCAAAATGGTGGAAGGCACTTCGGTTGCTACTCATGCATTGAAGATGTATAGGTATATTGAGCATTTCAGTAGAGTTGGCTATGTAATGGATAATGATCTATACATAGATTTATTCTTGTACTCATTGGCTACAAGTTATGCACCTTTCATGCTTAACTTCAACATGAACAAGATCCAAGTAACCATTCTTGATTTAATCAACATGCTCAAAACAACTGATAGATCCTTCAAGAAGGATTCAAAAAGTGTCATGGTTGTCACGTCTGCTAAAGGCAAGAAGAAGAAGAAGAAGATAACCAAAGTGCAGCCAAAGAATGGTTGGATCTCCAAGAAGAAGGTTGCTGAGAAAGAGAATCCCAAAGGAACTTACTTCCAATGTGGAAATAATGGTCATTAGAAGCGTAACTGCAAGGCCTATCTAGATTCTCTCAAAGAGAAGAAGTAAGCTGATGCTTCTACTTTAGGTATTCATATGATTGAAATAAATACTTATAATATTGTTTCAAAAAAATCTTGGGTATTAGATACCGGATGTGGATCTCATTTGTATAATGATCTACAGAGGCTTAAAAGCAATAGAAGAGTTAGAAAGGCAGAAATATGTCTATAGTCAGCTACTGGACAAAACATCTCTACAATAGTTATGGGGACTTACCATTGGCCTCTTCCAAGTGGATTAATACTGGAGTTAAATAACTGTTATTATGTTCCACCATTATCCAAAAGTATTATTTCTTTAAGTTATTTATTGAATGATGATGACATTTCTTTAAAGGACAAGTGTTGTTACATTTTTAAGAACAATATGTTTTATGAATTCATATTCTTAATAAAAGGCATTATTCATTTATTAATGCTATGTTTAAATACATGAGTTTGTAAATCTTAAATTAATAAATGAAGTCCTAGATATTATAAACACAGTGCAAAGGCAATCATGAAGAGTTCATGATATGAGATATCTATTGCATGCAAATGTGTTAATATCTAAATATCCCTAGTCATAGAATTAACAAGATAGGACATTATTAATTATAACAGACTAGCACATGTTATGCTTCTTGAATGGTTCAAGCAGTGGTTCTCATAACTATGATTATAGAAGATAATCAAGGCTAACATGTGGATGCTTGTTAAAAGAACAAGTTCATTGAATACCTTCAAAGAGAATCCTCACATGGATATTAAATCTATGTCAGTGAGGAATCTCTTCATAGCGGTTGTGCAAGTATCCTTGGACTTGAGATCACCAAGGTTATCTTAAGTAGCAAGTGGTATACTTTGACTCAATAACTAATTATTTCCAACTGGAAGTGAATATAGTTAAGAAGTTGGGTATATCATGACCTACTTGAAGATAGTTGAGTGATTGACAAAGGATTCACCATCCCAAATTTATTAAGGGAAGTTATCTCGCATGATTTTATAATTGCCTTATTCAGAGAATCTCTGGCCAGAGTAATATGACAAGATGGATAGAGATCCATGAAGGGAATTTTGGAAACAATGGTTAAAATTAATAGAACATACATAATTAGATTTATATGAATTGACAGAAATCCATACTCAGAATCTAATTGAGATAAGACACTACAAGAAAATTCTCAAATACCGATGGAAAATTTTTCGTAATTACCGACGAAAAAATGTTTTCAGTAGGGAAAAATGACTGAAAATATGTATTTTGCGACGGAAAAAAATTCCATCGTAAATAATGGAGGGAAATTTGCCTCCCAAATTTATCGACGGAAATTAGCAACAGATTTATAAAAATTCGTCGTAAACTTGGCGCCAGTATTTCGCGGCTAAAATTTCTCACAAAATTTACCGACAAAATTCATTTCCGTAGGTACGTTACGGACAAAAACATATTTTCGTAGGGAATTTGCCGACGAAATCGTATTTTCGTCGGGAAATTTCCTACAGAATTATTTTTTTATAGGAAAATTACCGATGAAAAATTATTCCATCTGTAAATTCCCTACGAAATTAATTTTTCATGGGTAATTTTCCTACGAAAAATAATTTCGTAGGGAATTTCCCGACGGAAATACGATTCTATCGGTAAATTTCCTAAGGAAATATGTTTTCGTCGGTATTTTCCCTATGGAAATATAATTGCGTAGGTAAATTCCCTAAGGAATTTTGTTTGCGTAGGTAAAATTAAGCTCTAACACACACACACACACACACACACACACACACACATATATATATATATACACACACACACACACACACACACACACATGTATACAAAGTGGGGTTGTGTATTCTATTTTTTAAATTCAGTGCATTAATTTTTAAAAATTAATATCTAAATTTAATATTTTAATTACTAAATAATCGTAAATACAATTAATTAATCATTGGTTAATCATTACAAATAAAAACTAAATATATAAAATTTTAATCATTTTAAATTTCATAAAAAAATTTAATATTTTAATCAAATTAAAATATAAACTCTTCAAATTTTAAATATAAAATAAAAATAATCAAATCTAAGATAAATTAATTTTTGTTTTTCCTTTTTTTAATTAATTGATGTTACAATAGGTCCATTACTTGATATTGCTGGTCCCCACTTTCCAGTTTAAAAGCATTTATATTTGGATTAAATATATTTTTATGCATTTTTTTTAATTTACATTATAAAAATTTGTGGTAAAATTATTGTGTTGAGATGGCTATATATATATATATATAAATATATTATAGGTCTGACATTGACCTATTGATTGTATTTGTAATTAGTATATCTCTACGTGAATATCTACCTAATTAATTACTTCTTTTAAATTTATAGCCTAAAAGTGTATATTGTTTAATGGTTTTTCCTTCTTTGCAAAAAAAAACCCTTTAATTCGGTAGACTTGGTCTCTGCATTTATTTATGACCACTTTGATAATTTGTTAACATGTAAACAAAAATAAAGTTTTTCTCAATTATTTTCATATTTCTAAAATAAGAATTATTCTTTTAATTGGAAAATATATTATTGAGTTTACGAATAAAAATAAGTTGATATAAATAATTTGCTAGAATTATATTATGTGTTAATTGTCGGTGATAGGGACTGCCAAAATTCATCGATTTATAGGAAAGCATGGTCTCACGTGAGTTGCATGTGTTAGGAATTGAGAAGGACATAAACCCTAACAGCCACAAATAGAAAGTATTTGTATGGTTTTGAGCCTTTCTTCCGGCAACAAGAACTCAAGCTCTCCCATTCTCATTTCGTCAAGCCAAACAAAATGGTCGCTAGGAAGAAAATCGTAAGCCCTTCTCTACTCCTTTCTATTTCTCTTTTCAAATTGGATTTCAGATTTGATGATTGTTTTTCTTAAATATTATAGAAGAAGACCCATGAGAGCATCAATAACAGGCTGGCTCTTGTGATGAAGAGTGGAAAATACACTCTTGGTTACAAAACTATTCTTCGATCTCTCCGCACCTCCGAAGGTTAATTTTCTTTTTAGCAAAAGAGAATAATCTTTCTTCCTAATTCATTTTTTGGCTAACTTTTGGATTGGTTTTGGATATAATGGGCTGTATTTTTCTCTTATGGTTATAATTTTTGTGCAGGAAAATTGATTATGATTTCAAACAATTGTCCACCTCTGAGGAAATCTGAGATTGGGTATTATGCCATGCTTGGAAAGATTGGAGTCCATCATTATAGTGGAAGTAAGTATCTTTATTGTTCAAAAATTTATGGTACTTGCTAAGTGGAGTGAGATTTATTATTCCTACACCAACACAATTTTATTTTTTTTGAGATGTTGAAAATAGTTCTATTTTATGTGCTGCTCTCTGTACGAATTAAGTGGACAAGGGCTCTATTTGATTGGCTCTTGTGGTCCCTGAAGGTTTGAGGTTGAAGCTTCCCTGTCGGATCATTGCTATTATCCTTTTCTAGTGTTTGGGGGCTGCTTCTTTACCTTACAGATCTGTCTTTCTTGTTGTTTTAAGGGATGACTGGTATGGAGCATGGGCAGGGTGCTATTAACGTTGTTCTGTTCTTATGCTGATGAGTTTGTTGTTTGCCTAATGGGTTCTCTATTTCATTTCATTTGGGACCCAAGTCTGCAGTCTATGCTACGATATGCAGGCCTAGATTTGCGGTTCATAGGGTTCTGTTGCTTTTGAATCCTTTTATTTCTTTTGGTATCTGTAACCACCCTTTTTTTGGTAGTTAGTCTAGTACTGCACATCCAGAACTGATGCTCTAGGTTGGATTGTTGCTATCCTTGGAAGCACTTTCTTAATGTTATGTTGGCTTATCAAAAAATAAAATAAAATAAAATAAAATAAAATAAAATAAAATAAATATAAGAAATAAAAGAAATAATATTTTAAAATTTTATTTAGCCTTTCTCTTCATATTTCCCCTTTATACCCGCCTCTTTGGTGAGAAATTATTTTAGGAATTAAGACGAAGATTGAAAATTCTAAATTTCCATAAGAAATTATAATTCTCTCATAACTTTAATTCCTAAAGATAGAAAATAATATAAATTTATTTCAATCCTTTTCTCTACCACTTAATTCCATCAAAAAAAACAAAAGGTAACCTATAGTTGAAATTTTATAGTTAATGATTTAATTGAAATTTAAAAAAAAAATTAGAATAATTTTAGTAACAACCCTTATGTGTGTTCTATCGCGAATGGATCGGAGAAGTCTTTGTGATGCTCTAATTAAGTTAGTTAGAAAGGAAGGCATTGTAAAACTATAATTAAGGGAAAAAAATGATGCAAAATCATTAAATATTCCAATCCGAATTTCAAGGGATGAGTGTTATTTCTTTACATGTTTACCCTGTCTTTCTTTAAAATCTATTTTATCTCTTTCGCCAAAGGCAGATGAAGATTTCATTTCCACGTTCAATTCTTTTTTTTCCTCAAGTAAAAGAATTTAGTTCCCTTATTATTTCTCCTTATTTATTTCATTCTTCCTTTTTTTCCCAATCTGAAAATTCCTTTCCTTCTAGGATATATCATTTGTTTCTCATTAAATTATGTATTTCAAATGAATGTATTGAATTTACATAAGTAACAATACATGTATATTCATATGCACACATGTACTGAAGATGTATTTACATTCATATAATCAATCCTAAAACTTTATTTATGTTAATCTATATTTAATTTCGGAACAAACCCTTGATTACTTGTTCATAGGAGTGGCATTTTGTTATTAATTAATATCAATCTCCTTTAAATTTTTAACCGTAGCAATGACAAATTGGTTATACGTGTGCATGCTGTAGAAGCTTTAATTAAATTTAATTATTTATGATACTTTGTTTGGGTGATGCTACATATTGAGTTGTAACTTGGATCAAGTTTGACGAGCTTATTGCGGAAAATATTTCTCATCCAAGCAAAGTCGAGAGGAAGATATAATAAACTATGGGAAAGAATTTGCAGCAAGAGAACCCTATGATCTCTATCCAAAATGATAGACTGGGATGCATGTGGGGTGTACTACAAGTACTCATATGACTCTAACCTCGACGATCATATTCTGCAGCGTCTAGCTGCTATTGAAAGACAAGCTCATTATATCCCAGAAGGCAAAGGCAGAGATCTTCTGGCCCATCCCAGGCTCTCATTTTTCCATCAACTACAAATATACTGACTTCTAGAGAAGAAAGTCAGGATAGGTAAGGGTTGTGCTAGTGGGGACTGATTGTTAAAATTTGGTAAAATTCCTCAGTTTAATGTGCATAATTTTCTCTTTTTTAAATATTATCTTGAAGCATTTGTTATAGCTGATTGAGATACGACTATCATGAATTTAGTTTGATAGAAACTGAATGAACGAAGACTAAGTAGCTGATTGGATATGTATATTATATGTTAATTTTTCTTCTAAATAAAATTGCCTGCTGGTAATTGTTCTACATTTAGAACTAATTCTTTTCTATAGTTATGGGCTTTGGGTGATGGGTCCATTTTGAGTTGGTTCACAAAAAAATTATATTATCTCCATCCTAAATATATAGAATGTGTAAAATTTATCTATTAATTTTTTTTTAAAAAAAATTCTGATAGGAGCTCTGTATTATTTCCTTTAATAGATAAATTTAGAGTTTTTCTTGTTTAAAAATGATTTCCAAACGAGTTTGTTTAAATTGATTCATCAGAATTAATATTATTTAAGTTATAATCAACAAATGAATGATGCATGATGAGATTTATATGGCTATTATGTGGAATTTGGTTAGTGACGGTGTATGATAAAAGACAAGTGAGACTTTTCAAAGTTTTCTTATTCAATAGCTATCTCGAAATTTGTGCTTGATCAACATCTTTGCTGATTTTCTTGACATTTGGACTTGGATGGCCATCTAAATCTATGAAATTAAAGAGAGTAGCTTTAGATTTTAAGTTTTAATTAATATTTGAATAAAAAATAGATTGATGCTACTCTTGGAAATTTAAATTGGTTGCAATCCACAAACTCCACATCCCTCCCTCACTGTTTTTTACTGAAATTTCATTCTGAAATGCTTTAGTTATATCTAAAATAATTATCCCAAAAAATAATACTTGCTCCTACAAAATGAACTTTAAAAATACATAAATGAGTAAAATGGATTGTTATTAGGTAAGTAGTCTATAGAATTTAAAATGGAATGAATGTTATATACCGATTACATTTTTATTAAGGTTTCTAGAACTAATCCATTTGCATTATGAAAATATCTCATTTCGTCAAAATAGATATAGTTGAATTAAAGTTAGCATCTATCTAAGCTACTTAAACCTTTTAAATGGTTTAAAGACTTATTGGGAGGTTTTCCAATACATAACTTGCTTAGCTAATGGGCCGGCTGGGCAAGTAGGTGATGCTGCATATTCTCTCAGCAAAAGATATTCCAAGTTTGATTTAAGTGGAGCAATGGTGAGTTTGTTCATTTAGTTTGTACCTTGAATATGATTTCATTTCTTTAGCAAGAGTTCCATGTATTTCTTTCCTATTGTGATGGTGGGGTTTGAAAATGGACATCAGGGTAATGAAGTCAGAAGAAGATCAAGATTTTTACGGAGAAGAGGCAGGGAGTCATCCTCTACTTTGGATTCAACGTTAGTCATTCGTTCTTCTCTTTATTTTTTTTTATTTCAAATACTCAGTACTTGTTAATAGGTTATGTTCTAGTTTCTGTTATGGTTCACGGGTTTTTTTATTTTGCTCTAAATGTTTTATGAACTCTGTGAAAGAAATTAAAATTTACTTTATTTGGCTGAAATTATATGTTTATTAATTATAGGTTTATTTGGTTTTGCTTAATTTCTTTATAAATTCCGATTACCTGCTAATTAGAATATTTTCATAAAAATATATAATATTTTTAGTGACGAAATAGTGATGGTTAATTCCGTCGTAACTTTTTTTAGCAATAGGCAAATTTACCGACGGAAATATACTTACCGTCGTTAAATTTGGCTACGAATTTTATAATTCCGTCGGAAATTTGCTTACAGAATAATTATTTTCGTCGGTACAATTGCCGATGGACAATATAATTCCATCAAAAATTTGCCTATGGAATAATTATTTTCGTCAGTAAAATTATCGACGGTCAATATAATTCCATCCGTAATTTTACAGACGAAAAAGATTTTCGTCGGCAAAAGTGCCTAAACCGGATCTCCTTCGCCATTTTCCATCGCTAAATTTCGTTGGCAATTTTATTTCCCTACCGAAATTCAATCAATTCCGTCTGGAATTTTCATTGGTAAAGTGAATTTTTCTTGTAGTGAGAGTGGTGAAAGGAGTAATTACACGGTAACTATTTCTATGGAAGGGTATAGTCAAACCACTTAACTTTCCTGACATTTGGGTAGTCATGATGCCTAGCTAAAGGCCACTCATGATTTTTATAATAGTGTATCATAAATATCAATAGGGATTGATAAAATGATTTGAAGAAGTTTAAATCATGTGAGTTTTGAATATGACTCACAATTACATATTATATTGCCAATATAGACAGGAAGCCAATAGCTCACACACATATGAGAAAAGGATAAAATGGTAAAATAACAAGGATAATAATATTTGATATTATTATGGGAATAGAGAAGTGAATAAGAGAATTATTAATTAAAGAATTTAATTAATTATGATCAAGTAAAATTGTTCGCAGAACTTTTTAGAAATGTTATGTAAAATTGACTTAATTGAAATATTGTATTTTATAATTAATTATTATTGGACTATAAGTGTTATAGGGCTGATATAATAATTAATAGAACCATTGGAGAAAATAATAGAGGCCTAGAAGTTTGAATTTGGTGCAGAAACCCTCTAGAGGAAGGGTTTCATGCCAACTACAGACAGAAGTCCTTAGAGGCCTAATTCTTGGACCAAAATATATTAAATATATTTCATAAGTGTTATAAAGCCTACATATTTAATTTGGATAGATTTGTAATTCATTTGGGTGATTAAATCCAAGTATATGCACAAAGGGCCTAGTTTTTGGGTTTTGTGCATAGTCTTTTATGAAAGGACTTAAATTGGATTTAATTGAGCCCAATGAAATTATTAATAATTCCAGAAGCCCGTTTAATATTTCTCCAAAAATTTTAAAGAGCTTAATCCTATTATAAATTTGAATTTTTTAACCTAACTATAAAAATCCAAGTGATAGGATTTTAGAAAGAAGGTGAACAATTAAGAGAAAAGAATTTTTCTCACTCTCTCAACCCTAGCCGCCAACCCCTTGCTAACATCAAGGGGATTTCGGCCAGCCCTTGTTCTCGTCATTTTTTGATTCACTCAATCCTTCTTTAGTGTGGATTACTCTTTGGTGGTGTTCAACTTTGGACACTATGGTTTGCGACAACCCGGTGAGAAGGAAAATCAACTGTTCAACAAAAATCAAAGGTAATTTTTCTTATTCCCATTAATATATATATTGTAAATTTATGGCAAGATCAGATCTAATGGTTAAAAATTTTAAATTTTGCTTATGTATAAGATGCATGTAACCAATAATTCCCAACACTATGCTTTTCAAGTAACTTTGACAAAATTTTGGTAGCATTCCAACTAAGAATGTGACTGCCCCCTGTATAAAAGACATATTTAAAGGCAAATGGAAAATAACAGTCCCTCAGAGTACCAAGTAACATAATCATTAACATTTTACATTTTATAAGAATAGTTAAAATGAGATAACAATTTGTTACCATTCCAGCTAGAAAAGTGATTGCCTCCCTACATAAGAGACACATATGAACACACAACAGGCCATAGGCTATTAAGGCTACCAAACAATTGCAAACTTTAATTATTCATGATTGGTGTAATGGCAAAAAAAAATGCTTCTAAGAATTCAAAGATTATGTACATTGTCACCTAAAAAAATGTTATAAACCCACATGCCCATACATTAAGCTTATAACTAACTACAATGTCATGCAAAGGAAATTTTGCATTTTATTTTGTTACTTAGATTACAATGCATCATTTATTTTCAAACTTAACACAATAAATTATAGCACTAAATACAGATACAACAGTAAGCACTCACAATTACATATTATACTGCCAATATGGACAAGTACCCAATAGGTCACACACATATAGAGAAAAGGATAAAATGGTAAAATGACAAGGATAATAATATTTTATATTATTATGGGAATAGAGAAGTGAATAAGAGAATAATTAATTAAAGAGTTTAATTAATTATGATCAAGTAAAATTGTTCGCAGAACTTTTGAGAAATGTTCTGTAAAATTAGACCTAATTAAAATAATGTATTTCATAATTAATTATTATTTGACTATAAGTGTTATAGGGCTGATATAATAATTAATAGACCCATTAGAGGAATTACAGAGGCCCAGAGAAGTGAAGTTGGCGTAGAAACCCTCCAAAAGAAGGGCCACATGCCAACTCCAAACATAAGGCCTTAGAGGCCTATTTCTTGGACCAAAATAAATTAAATATGTTACAGAAGTTTTATGGATCCTACATATTTAATTTGGTTGTATTTGGAATTCATTTGGGTAATTAAATCCAATTATATGTACAAAGGGCCTAGTTTGTGGGTTTTATGCATAGTGTTTTTGTGAAAGGGCTTCAATTGGATTTAATTGAGACAAAATAATTATAAATAATTCTAGAAGCCCAATTAATAATTCTCCAACAATTTTAAAGAGCCCAATCCCATTATGAAGTTGGATTTTTTAACCTAACTATAAAAATCCAAGAGATGTGAAATGAGGGTTGAGTGTGAATAATTAAAGAAAAGCTTCTTCTATCTTTTTCTCTCAACCCTAGCCACCACTCCCAAAGCTAACATCTAGGAATTTTAGCCAGCCCTTGTTTCTCCCAATTTTTGGTTCATTCATTCCTTCTCTAGTGTGGATTACTCATTAGTGGCGTTCGATTTTGGACATTGTGGTTTGCGACAACCCAGTGAGAAGGAAAATAAACTGTACAACAAAAATCAAAGGTGATTTTTCTTATTCTCATTAATATGTATATTGTAAATTCATGGCAAGATCAGATATATTGGTTAAAAATTTTAAATTTTGCTTATGTATGAGATGCATGTAACCGATAATTCCCAATAGTAGCAAATAATCCTGATGGTCTCGAAGGCTTTGTGACAGTCCTCATTCCAAACCACGGGTTGGTCTTTCCTGAGCAACTTGAATATTGGTTTACAAATCAAAGTCAATTTGTCTATAAACCTACTTATGTATTGGAACTTACCTAAGAATCCTCTAACTTCTTTCTCCTTTTAAAGCATTGGCATCTCTTTGATGGCTTTTACCTTGCCAGGATCTAATTCTATACCTCTCTGACTTACCATATGGTACAAGCGTTTGCCTGAGGTAACTCTAAAAATACACTTCTTAGGATTGAAGTGAAGATTATACTTCCTAATCCTCTAGAAAAACTTCTCTAATGCTTCAAAAAGATCTTTCTTGGTGACCGTCTTGATCATCATATCATCTACATACACCTTTACTTTTTTATGGATCAAGTCATCTAAGATCTTAGTGGCCATTCTCTAGTAAGTAGCACCTGCATTCTTAAGGTCAAAAGGCATGACCCAATAGGTATACATCCCTCATTCAGTTATGAACGTCATTTTAATCCTATCTACTATTTTGTTCAGAATCTAGTTATACCTGACATACCCATCCATAAAACTATACATGACGCAAGCAATTGTACCATCGACTAGAATATCTATATGAGGTAAGGGAAATTTATCTTTAGGATAAGCCTTTTTTTTATTCCTATAGTCTACACATAACCCCAACTCTCCCATCCTTCTTTGCTACAGTAACAACATTTGCTAGCCATGTTGGATATTAGAATTTCACTAAGAATTTAGCCTCTATTTGCTTTCTAACTTCCTCTTTAACTTTCTCATCCTATTGTAGCCTAAGTCTTCGAAGTTTCTATTCAACTAGCTTGTACCCCGGTTATG
Source organism: Excoecaria agallocha (assembly GCA_037975025.1). NCBI lineage: Eukaryota > Viridiplantae > Streptophyta > Magnoliopsida > Malpighiales > Euphorbiaceae > Excoecaria > Excoecaria agallocha. The sequence goes on from CM075811.1 coordinate 69,234,189, forward strand.
TTAAAATGGCATATTCAACTATTTCTTGATCTATCCCTGTCATATCTTCGTAGGTCTAGGAAAAGACTTTTTCTTGTTTTTGTTTGATGCCAATAAAATTTCTTTTAGATTTTTCTTATTTTCAAGATTGAATGAACATATGTCTATTGAATTAATGTCAAATATGAATGTTTTATGATCATGATCATGTGTATTGAAATCAAAAGAAATATCAAACAAGTAAGCAAAAGTATTCATCTCATTAACATAATCAAAAGAGCAAACATTATTATCATAAAAAAGTTCAAGAACATAAACAGCTTCAATAAAAATGACTTCTTCAATCTTGTCGACATCAAGCATCTCCCCTATCTTTGGCTCAGCATTGGGTCGTTCTTCAACTTCCATTTTCTTTTTTCCTATCAACTGCATAGCAAGTAGCTTCTCTATTAAGACTTCCTCTTATGCTTCTTTATCCCAGGCTGAGTGGTGTAACAATTTCTCTTCATCAAAAAATCCTCAACTAGCTTAATGATTCCCTTTCCCCAATCAAAAATGTCATTGAATAGCTCAAACCCTGGCACTAGCTCATCTCCTATCATCTGATGCTTATTCTCTTCACAATATAAGCAAAGACCCAAAGTTGACATAAAGCTCTGATAGATATGAGGGATTCCCTTCGTTTTCTTTCTTTTTTTTTCATTAGGACCCATAAAATCTAACCTTTTCTTCTCCTTCTATCATTTAGCAACTACAACAACTTAAGGTCCTTGAAAATTCTTGCCTAAACTAGTCCCTGCTAGAAAACTCATATTTTTAAGCATGTTAATCAATTGAGGATTCTCAGAGAAACTATATTGACCCTTTTCATTGATAATAACTATGATATGAAACTCGTTGAATGGCTGCTTTGCTATTTCAAGTACAAATAACTTATTCTCCCTCGCTGCTTTAATAGTAACTACCTAGCCATTGTGAGGGATTTTAATCAACTGATGCAAGGTGGATGGCACACCTCTAAATTTATGAAACCATGTCCTCTTAAGGAGTATAGAAAAATTTGCCAGGATAGGCAACGCTACAAACTCAACTTCGATTTTGATAGACCCGATCTTTACTATAGCCTTGAATGTCATAGCAGCTTGCCTCTCAAAATTTTTATTGGTAAAAATGGTCATGTCAAACTTACTAAGCATGTTCTCATTTAGTTCAAAGGTTGAAATTGCTACTAAGAGAACATACATTAATGCAAAACCCATTATATACCATCACATAGGCTGTGTGTTTATCGTTAACCTGAGCTTTGATATAGAAAGGATGATTGTAATTTCTTCCTTTTATAGGTGAGTCAGCATTAGAGTATACCACGTTTTCCCTAATTCCGCCACTAACCAAGTTTAATAATTTAGAAGGTGAGATAGTGGTAGCAACAGTAGCTTCGCTTAAAGCCTCTACCAATTTATATATGTGAAAAAGAGACTATCTCAATAAATCCCATATACCTATTGCAGCCTATATCTTCTTTAATTATTTGATTATATGATCATCCTAGACTTCTTTCTCCGTTGGCACTGCAACATGAGCTAGTTGCCTTTCAATCTCAAGTGCCACCCTTCTAATCCTTGTAACTGCCTTTACTTCTCTTTTCTCTTCTACGTCTTCCTCTTGTTCACTAGCAGAACTCCAAATGTCAATAGGCAATAATATTCCCTCATCCTCACTTTCTATAGGAGTATCCCAATAGTTAATTATGGAAATTGATTAATTTTCCTTGACTGACTTTGTTACTGACAACTGGGTACTCATTTCTATACAAATTCGGTATCATGTACCACTCAAGTAGACTTGACCTTATCATGTATACTAGCGAAGGCATAACATTGCAACCACTCTTTTTCTTCTTATCCCTTTTCACCAAATTCGAGACCTGCTTACTATTAATCAAATCTTAAATCTTATTCCTCAGAGTATGATAATAATTGATCGAGTGCCTAATGTGTTGATGGTATGCACAATATTTGTCCTCCGTGGTAAGGCATCCACTAACTCTTCGCAGGCCTTGGTGGTAGAGGCTGGAGCTTTTCTTTTTTAACCAACCTATTCATAACCTAAGATAACGACTTCATCAAGATAGAATAATACCTTTAACTAACCTTTATGGTAGAGACCTTTCCAGTTTTCCCAGCTTTATTCTGCCTATTATTATTCTCAATAGTTTTGCTACTGCTGAAGTTCCTTCTCGTATTCTGACTATTCATCCTTCTAGCAAAATTTTCTCTTTTAGCTTTAATGGCTATATCCTTCAAAGACTCTTAGTATGGGCTTGCATTTCGAATAAACAACCTAATTTGGTCGGCCATGTCAGGCTTCTTGATTGTTGTGAATTATATGATATTTTTAGTAGGATTTTAAGTGTTTAATTGAATTTATTTAGCTTTAATTTGGTTGAATTTTAGTTTAATTGATTAAATTTGTGTTTTAAGGTCTAATTGTAAGTTTTGATGTTTTCATATCAAATTGAAGGAAAAAGGATTTAATTGCAAGAAATGAAAAGTTGTGGGTCAAATTCGTAATTTTGAGGAATTGAAGCCATAAAATCAACGTTTAGTCCAGAGGTAATTAATATTGCCGTGCATGAAATTTGAATGGTCGCGTATGAAGGATTGTGTGAAGAGATCAAAAGTCAAAGAAATAGGACTAGAGAGCAAGAAGGTGATGTATGACGATGCATCTCAAAGGTAAATTCCATGCATGGTCGTGAACCACCTTAATTGACCATGCACGGCAGTGAATGATAAGGCCAAAAATCTAGTATGGCCGTGCAAACCTAGTGAGAAGAAAATGCATGACAGTGTATCATTTTAGCCTTTAGTTTGCTTAGTCGTGCATCAAGAGTCCACTTTGATGATACTTCCTAATTAAGCAAAGTTCTTTTCCTACTCTAACTTAGGTTGCTTTAGAAGTCGGTATTCCTTATTTTTGCTTATAAATAGTCAACAAGAACACTAGAACAATGACATGAAGTAGGAGAATCATCAAGTAGCAACTTCATCATTTGATTAGTTTAGTTTTTACGTTCTTTACTTTTTCTGTAGTTGTGAGGAACAAAACTAAGGAGCTGGAGGGTTTCTTTGATTTTTATGTACAAGTTGATTAAGGGAGCTTCTGTAACTCTTTATTTTTTATTCTTTTCATTATTTTAGCTTTAATTTTCAATATGAGTAGTGAGTGGTTTCTTTACTTTTGTTAAAGTTTCTTTGAAGCCTTAATTTGTATTTTGATGACTTGATTGAGCTTTAATTTTAATATTAGTTGGTTATTTCTTGGTTTTAAGCATATTCTTATCTTCGATTGTGTTAAGTCTAATTGTTGGTTTATTGGTTTAATAACTAGAAATTGGTTTAGGCACTATCAGTGATTCGCATGTTCTTAGATTAATTTTTATTGTCTATGCATGATTATTTTCTGATTTTGAGATGATTATATGTTGATAATATTGTATAAGACTAAAAGAGAAGGAATTAAGAATAAATGGGAGTTGAAATTTCTTATAAAAGAATTCAATGAATATTTAGGAATATAAACTAAATTTTTATGTTAAGTGTTAAATTATTCTTAAAAGAAGAATTTACTGCTTAAGAAAGATATTTTTGATTCAAGGTAGCAGTCTTTATTTCATCTGGTTTTTCTCATTATAGTCTAAATTAAAGTGGATAGTCCTTTCGTTAAAGTTGTTTTAATATTTATTTTTCCTAAATCTGTTTTCTTGCTTTCATTTAAAATCTATTTTATTTACGTTAATTATTTATTAGTTGTTTAATCTTCTATTTTTCAATTTTAATTAAATTTCAAAAATCATAAACTCTGGAATTTTTCTTCTCTCTTTTACAAACGAATTTCATTTTAAAATTCAACATTCTTTCCTACAAACACAAGTTTTCCTTAGGTTCGATATCTTGGGTCTTAATTTATATTTTCCTATATTATTAGCCGATCTAGTACACTTGCTAGATACCGATCAAGTTTTTGGTTCCGTTGCCGGGGACACATTGGCATTTGTTTACTTATTTTGTTTTTTAAATTGGATTTTTATGTGTTCTTCTTCTTTCTCTTCCTATCTATTTTTTTATTTTAATGTTTTAATTTTATAGGTGTGTTTGGTTTATGGTGAGAAACAATCCAATTCTATCAATAGACCTTGAATTTGAACGGACATTTCATAGGATAAGAAGGCTACGAGAAAACATGAATGATCAAGAGATACACCCACCTCTTAACATTGATGGCCTACCTCATGAAAACTTACCTATGAATGATCCACCACCTTCTAAGATTGAATAGCAAAACATACCTCATCAAGCTCCAGGGAATAGGTTTAGACCCAGAACCATTAGGGACTATGCTATTTCTAGATGGAATGAAGAACATAGAGATATTAGGATACCTTATCACTAGCCATTTGAGATAAAAGTTGCTACCATTATAATGGTACAAATAAACAAATTTTTAGGCTCAAGAATAGAGGATCCCACATAATACCTAGATATGTTCTTATAAGTTAGCGACACTGTGCAAATCCTAAATGTATTAACTGATGCTATTCAGCATAAACTTTTTCCATTTACACTCATAAAAAAGGCTAGAGATTGGTTACAAATGCTACCTAATCAGTCCATTCATTCTTGGTAACAAATGTAAGAAAAATTTTTGTACAAATTTTTCCTATTTACTAAGATAGCCCTTATTAGGAAACAAATCAATGACTTTTAGCAGTTCTATGAGGAGCCATTCCATGAAGCCTAAGAAAGATTTAGGAGACTTTTAAAAAGCTGACTGCATTATGAATTTCCTGTTTATCAACTAATGCAAATTTTCTATACAGGAGATAATCAAGCAATGAGGTCCTTATTTGATGCAGCATCCAATGTTAGTTTTATAAACAAAGTTCCTGAAAAAGCATTCTTGCTTCTTGATGAGATGGCTACCAATGATGGATTATAGGCGACTTTTAGAGCCATACAAAAGAAATAGAGTATACATAGTGTAGATGAAATAACTATACTTAAGGCTTAAATAGAATTAATGAGAAAATAATATTTAAGATAAATGAATGAGCTTAAAACTAAAAATACATCTATGTTGTCTAATGAATGTGATTCTTATATAGGAACACAAGGAGTACCTAAATTTAAAAATGGTGATGACTCACTAGAGGAAGTAAATGCCTTAAACCCTAATGGTAATACCTACAATCCAGATGTTGAAATCATCCTACTTTTGCATGAAGAGAAGGTAATCAAGCATCCACCTCTAACCTTCAAACTAGGGCACCATTTAATCAGAACTAAGCTTCCCAAAATAATAATAATTCTCATTACCAAAATCAACCCCAACCAGACTACCCATTTACATATCACTTACAACCTTATCAACCACCTGGATTTCAAAAACCTCAACCCCCACCCATATAAGAAAAGAAATAAAATATAGAGGAAATGAATGCAAATTTTGATAGCTTCTCAAATGCAATTATAGCTAGTCAAGATGTTAGGTGAAAATATTAAGATATTTTGATAAAAAACCAAGAGGCATCCATTAGGAACCTAGAAAACCAAATGGGGCAACTTGCTTACTCATTATCCAACAGAGCTCAAAGAACTTTTCCATCCAAAGTACACCGCAATTCAAATGAGAAAGCCAAGGAAATCACCATAAAAAGTGGAAAAGAGCTAGAAAAAGCTGAAAATGGTAAGAATTCTTCTCGAATGGTGGAACCAACAACGGAGGTAAGTATTTCTAATTCTGAAAATATTGAGAAAGTACATCCTACTATTGAGAAAGGTAAAGGTAAGGAAAATTTTATTTCTACTACTCTTGATGAATCTCAGTTACCTGTCCCTTTTGTAGCTAGAAAAGAAAAGCAAAATGAGCAATTAACTAGATTTTTAGATATGTTTTAAAAGTTGCATGTAAATTTAGCATTTGCTAAAGCTTTATTGCACATGCATAAATATACTAAATTCATGAAAGAGATTTGCATTAATAAAAAAAAAGATTGAAGGTGTGGGAATAGTCGAACTATCTAAGAACTGTAGTGCTATTTTAATGAATAAGATTTCAACAAAATTGGAAGATCTTGGTTGTTTTACATTACCTTATAAATTAAGAGGTAACTTTGTTGGACATGCTTTATGTGATATGGGTGCTAGCATTAATTTAATGTCTTATTCAATTTGTAGGAAATTGAACTTATGAGATATAAAAAAGACCCAAATGACAATAGTTGGCTGATAGATCTATGAACAGGCCGAGGGGTATTATTAAGGATTTATTGGTAAAAGTAGAAAATTTTATATTTTTGATGGATTTTATGGTTATAGATATGGAGGAGGATCGAAAGGTATCTTTAATAGTAAGTAGAACTTTTTTGAACATGGCAAGAGCTTTAATCGATGTTTATGGCCAAAAGGTCACTTTAAGGTTTAATGAGGAAGAAATGGTCTTAAATGTGAACAAAGTGATGAAACATCCTTCATATGACTTTGAAGAGTTGATTTACTTTGTTGATAGTGTTCAAGAGTGTGTCAAAGAAAAACAACCAAAAATAATTTTAGATGATGAACTTTAAGAATGTTTGATGCATCTGAAGCAAAAGGAGGAATTGAATGCCAAGGAAAAAGAGTTGATACAAGATTTAGAAAAAGAGCACAGTGAAGATGAAGATGTGGAGGATGGACTGTCCCCTCCTAAAGGAGAAAATTCTAAACTCAAAATGCTTCCATCTCATTTAAAGTAAGTATTTTTAGAGGATAATGCAAAACCAGTAATTATTTCATTTTTATTGATAGGTTTATAAGAAGAGATGCTTATTGCAGTACTCAAATAACATAAAGGAGTGATTGGTTGGGCATTATCTGATCCAAAAGGACATAGACCCAATTATTATTTGCATCAGATACCTATAGAGAATGACTTCAGATCGGTCGTACAACCCCAAAGGTTACTAAATCCAGCAATGCAAGAAGTGTTAAAAAGAAGGTACTTAAACTTCTCGATGCAGGTATTATTTATCCCATATATGATAGTAGTTGGCTTAGTCCAATTTAATACGTACATAAGAAAGGGGGTATGACTGTTATAACTAATGAACACAATGAATTAATCCCTACACGCATAGTAATGAGATGGAGAGTATGCAAAGACTATAGAAAATTGAATAATGCCACTAGAAAATATCACTTTCCATTATCTTTCATTAACCAAATGTTAGAAAGACTGGCAAGAAATAGATTTTACTATTTCTTAGATGGATACTCAGGATATATGCAAATCCCTATAGTCCTAGAGGACCAAGAAAAGACCACATTTACATGTTCCTACGGAACATTTGCATATTGAAGGATGCCCTTTGATCTTTGTAATGCCCCTACGACATTTCAAAGATGCATGATGGCTATATTTCATGATTTTCTTGAAAAATTTATGGAAGTTTCCATGGATGACTTTACACTATATGGTAATGATTTTGAGTCATGTTTGAATAATCTTGCATTGATCTTAAAAAGGTATCAAGAAACAAACCTTTTTCTAAGGTACAAAATCTTTGAGAAAGGAATTAAAGTAGATAGAGCAAAAGTGGATTGTAAGGTCCCTATCATGACCCTAATTTAATTTGCATATTTTTGAATGGGATTTTTATTTGATTAAGATTAAATTAAATGAGAATTTTGTATAATTAAGGGTTAATGGGGTAAATTATCATGTTATTATGTTAATTGCATGAAAATAAAATTTAAGAGTATGGTTTAATATTAATTAAGGGTGCAATTGAAGTAAAAAGGTAATTTGGGGTAAATTTATAATTTCTAAAATTTAAGGGTCAAATATGGATAGAAGCTTATTCTTAGAGGTCAATTTGAGAGAAGGAATAAATTGATAGGTTAATGTATGAAAGGAATTAAAAGGATGGGTTAAAGTTTAACATGCAAAGATTAGCTAGGTTATTTTGTGGCAAGCAAAAGGTTTAAGGACTAATAAGGGAATTATCCCTTGCTATTATAAAAAGCCAACTTTGAAGAGAGAGAAGAAAGAGTGGGACGGCATTCCTTCAAAAAAATGCAGAAATGTTCTTCTTTCTCTCTCTTTTATGATTCAAAGTTGATTTCTTAAGTAATCTTAAAGAGGAAATTGTGCATGTTGGTTAATCAAGAGTTTAAGGCATTAAACTAAGGTAGTTAATCTATTAATGAACCCTTCAGCATCTTCTTCTTCTTCTTCTTCTTTTCATTATGACTGAGGAGTATGTTAACTAAGTGCTAAAAATTGGAATGACGATGATATTTATGAAGAAGAAGAGGAAGGAAGAAAGAGCAAAGGAAAGAGTATTGCTAGAGGTTGAAGACATAGGGATTTTCAGCCAAGGTATGGGAATTAGGGCTATTCATATTGCATGTGGAATGAATTGCTGGAATTTGTTGTGATTGATAGAAATTTAAGATTTGCATTTTGCTGGATTTTATCAAAGTGAGGTTGAAGAACAGATTGTGTCCTTGCCAAGTGGTGAAGCTCTTCACGAATTGTGAACTATTGTCCGACTCGTGAAGCTCTTCACGAGTCGTGCATCTTCTTCCTCTGGGTCACTCTTGAATGTTGGTCTCACTAGTGAATACCTTCATGAGTCGTGAATTATAGTCCGACTTGTGAAGCTCTTCACGAGTCATAAAATGTAGCTTTTATTCTCCACTCGTGAACCCCTTCACGAGACGTTAGTTTTGGCCTTTTAGCTTCACTCGTGAATCTCTTCACGAGTCGAACACTTCTTTATGACTGATTGACCTATCTGGATTATTTTGCTCATAAGTTTAGCTATAGAACAGAAAATTGAGCAATTATTTTTGTATTGAAAAATAGACTTCCATACCTATATTTCATATGAAGAAACCTAAACTTAAATCTGCCCCTAAGTACATGGAATTTAGTATTAAATCCGGACTAGTTCCCTAGACTGCTCACAGAAACATAATTTACAATAATGGACATAACTTTTTGTAGAGATATTCAACTGTTACAAAATAAAATTTTGGTAAAATTAGAGACATGAAATTCTAACTTTGATGAAGAAATGTTGGCCTAAATCCTTCTAAATATTATGTTATGAATTTTTCTAAGTGACAGTCCACACTATTTTGGTTATAAAAACAGCCTATAGTATTTTTCAATTAACTCGAGCTATAGGTCAGATATTAAGATGAATTTTGATGCTTTGGAAACTAGAAACATAGGGGGATAAGATTGTAGAAGATTATTTTGCCTAAAAATGATATCTTCCATTTCAAATGTGGCTCACAATTTGAGTCCAAAATGCTATCCTGTATAGATTTTTGCTACACTTGATATTGTGATTTTTAATTAATTGAGACAAATAGTTGTTTATGTGATGGTAAAATAAATTCGATAGGGCATGTAATATGACTATCAATGAAGGATTTATATGCATACATATACATTCATTTATGTATATGAATAAAGATTAGTGATGAAATATCTAACCTATACATGTAATTAGACTTGTACATGATTGTCATATGCCAAATTGATGTATAAATATGTAATCCTATGACATGAAAGTGCACATGATCTGAATGATGTTAAAGCCATATATATTGGTAAACATGCTTATAGGAATAAGCCTACTATATGCGAATGTACCTACAGGTATGTACATTTACGATTATGTATATGAGTGTATGAGCATGTAATTGCCCTATGAGATAGAAGATGTTGTAGCATGACTATGAACATGTGAGATGCTTAATGAGAACATGATCAAGTATATGATATGATGATTATATGTCATTCCTATATGTCATGATGCAAATTTATAGTCAAACGAATTGGATGAGCTAATTGTATAACTTGGCATATGAAATGTGCATATATCTGTTTATGCAGCAGAGAACTCATAGTTTTACAAGACTTTATATATGTACAAATAGTATACTCTAAATACAGTCTTAATATGTGAATTGAACATGAATATAGTTATGCCTGCAATAGAGTTTCAGATATGGATAGATAGGCGCCTATAGGGAAATTGCAGCCACCATAGTCTGGCCCTATTAGGTCTAAAGTATATTTGATCCCGTTTGGATCATGTACAGCCCCATTTGGGTTGATAGGCAACCCCGTTTGGGTTTGCTTGACTGGTCTACAGTATATTTTGGCCCCGTTTGGGTCTATAGATGCAATATCTTTGGATATTCTTCATTTGGATACCGATGTGTATCGATAGTTCCTGTTATCCACTGATAAAGCTAAGGCATGCTAAACTTTATTTATAGTAATGATCAAAATTAAACAGTTAAAGTTTACCTGACTAAAGATTGATATTGTGGATTATATTATTGGTTTGCCCATAGAAATTATGTTTCATTTGAATATGTTCACATGGGAAATTGATGTCTCTATGAATTATGAATATGAGAATATTTGTTACTCTCTTGGGTACAATGTTTATGTACATGAGGATATGTTTTATGCTTTAAAGTATTTGTTATTATTGTCATGTTATGTTGTACATGTTATTTATAGTACATATTGTATGTATATTTTGGTGACCGTTGTGAGTGGTCATTCATCTATAGATATTCCCCACTAAGCTTTATAGCTTAGCACGGGTTATTTATCCGTGTAGGTACAGTTAACAAGACTTTAATTGAGGGACGATCTCTGCATCAGGAAGGGCCAACCATCGACTGTTAACCTTGATGTAGGATATATTTGTATTACTATTATCATATGTTTTGCTTTTTGGCCAGTTATCTTATAAAATGTGTATAACCGATGTGAAGTATTGTAACTCACTAGTAGTAAAGCTAAGAAAGAGTATGTGTGCATGTGATATACATAAAGTAATATTCATATAGTATAGTATGCATGATACTAAGTATGAATTACAAAATAGGAATAGACTTGTAACACATACATAAGTATATGAAATCGTATGACATGATTAATGATATAATGATGGTTAAGTGAATGTAGTATAAGCATGATTAATAGTATTTAAATTATCAGATAAATAGGTTATTTGTATAGGTGGTGCTACATGGATGTTATAGATAAATTACCTCCTCCAACTAGCGTTAAAGGTATTACAAGCTTTCTTGGTCATGCTAGATTTTACCATCGGTTTATTAAGGATTTCTCTAAAATAGCCAAGCCACTATCTAATTTATTGCTTAAAGATTTTACATTTAACTTTGATGATGAGTTCTTGTAGGCTTTTAATTCATTAAATCAAAAGTTAGTCACTACATCGATCATAGCATCACTTGATTAGAGCCTACCATTACAAATTATGTGTGATGCTAGTGACTATGCAGCAGGACCAATGTTAGGATAGCGGAGGGAGAATTTTTTCTACACTATCTATTATGCCAATCATACACTCACCGGAGCTCAAGTTTACTTTACAACAACAGAGAAAGAACTTTTGGCAATTGTATGTTCTTTTAAAATATTTAGATCTTATCTCCTTGGTTCCAAAGTTGCTGCGTGGGTGGATCATGCTGCATGGGTGGATCATGCTGCATTAAGATACCTTTTTTACAAAGAAGGAATCCAAATCTAAGCTTATCTGCTAAGTTTTTCTATTGCAAGAGTTTGATGTTGAGATAAAGGACAAGAAAGGAGTCGAGAATTTTCTAGCTGACCATTTGTCTAGACTGGATCATGCTAACATTAAAAAGGGAGAAATTTTTGATTTATTTCTCGATGAACATATTTATGCCTTATATACTTATGAAAATTCAGTTCCTTGGTGCACTAATATAGACAATTTCCTTACAGGATGATATCTTCCTAAAGATTTCACTTGGCAACATGAGAAAATGCTTCAAGCATATGCCAACCATTATCTTTAGGATGATCCTTACCTCATCAAGATTTGTCTAGATCAAATGCTTAGAAGCTGTATTCTAGAAGGGGAATAAGTAGATATAATGCAACAATGCCATGAAGGATAAGTTGGAGGCCATCATAGGCTTAATCGTACTGTATAATAAATTATTCAATTAGTTTTCTTCTAGCCTACTCTATTTCAAGATTTTAAGTCTTTTATTGAGCTTTGTGATAGATGTCAGCATATAGGTAACATCTCTAAAAAGGATGAATGCCTATAAATAATATGTTAGAGGTATAAATTTTTGATGTATGGGGCATAGACTTTATGGCACCATTTCCAAATTCATTTGATTTCGAATACATTTTAGTGGTTGTGGATTATGTTAGTAAATGGGTAGAAGAAACAACTACTATAACTTGTGATGCTAGAGTCGAGCTTGAATTTATTAGGAAAAATTTTTCGCTAGGTTTGGACTACCGAGGGCCATTATAAGTGATGAAGGCAAACACTTTGTCAACAATCAATTTTGAACCTTGCTTCAAAGATTTAGTGTCAACTATAAGATAACGACCTCGTACCATCCTCAGGCTAATGGACAAGTAGAGATCTCTAATAGGAAACTAAAATCAATCTTAGAAAATACAGTGAATAATTTTAGGAATGATTTGTCCCAAAGGTTAGATGAGACTCTTTGGGCCTATAGAACCGTATTTAAGACCCTTATCGGGATGTCTCCTTACCGAACAGTCTTTGGAAAAGCATGTCACATTCTGGTTGAATTATAACATAAAGCATATTGGGCTACAAAATTCCTTAATTTTTATTTGAGAAGTGCAGGAAAAAAGAGGACATTACAACCCAATCAACTTGAAGAAATTCTATAATGGTCATATGACAATGCAGCCATCTACAAGGAGATAATAAAGCATTGGCATGATAAACATTTAAAGGTAAAAGACTTTGCTCAAGGAATGTTGGTGTTATTATATAACAATCATTTGTGCTTGTTTCCAAGAAAGCATAAATCCAAATGACTCGAGCCATATCAAGTCTTATCAAGCAACAATTATGACCATAAAAAATCCAAGAGATGGATGTGAATACAAGATAAATGGTTATCAGATTAAACTATATAAAATTTGAAATGTGAGCCTACTAAGGCAACCATGGTGCTTTAGGACTACTAAAATCGATTTAAAAGTATAGGTGAGGACTCTTAAACTCATAACTGCAAATCTCTTCCCTTTTTATTTTTATTTCCTAAGTAGTAGGTATATGTTTATTGTTGTGTCTTTTAGTTGGTTTAAGTTTCTTTAGTTTAGATTCATAAATTCAGATAATTGCATAGTTAAATAAGAAAGGGAGGTAATTTAAGGGTGTCAAATATAGAAGTTAGAAGTAGTTTATCAATTTTGAGCATATTGATTTAATTAGGCTTCATAAGAAAATTTTTTAGAGTAATTTTCATGCTTTAACAAGAAAAAGAGCCATTTTCAAAGGAAAAATAGATTATAGGAGTCATGTAGGAGAAAAGGAGCAATTAGAAGTGAATTTAGGGAATTTAAGCATAAAATAGAAAAATTGTAAGGTCAGAAAATTTTTGGAGCTTAAAAGCAGTTCGCGTAGCTGCATGCCAGGACAACCACTTCATGTGCCCTGCACATCCCCACATGCACCCCTGTGCGCTCCCGTGCATCCCTTTGCACAACCTGCTATCCCCATATGCTTCCCTATGTATGAAATACCCCTTCCACCTGAGCTAACATGCACTTCTGGCCCCTTCCTTCTTTCTTCCATATTTGCTTTCCTTCTTTATTTGTTGTTCCACCGCTCCCGCACAACCCAGGCACGGATTGACCGCACCATCATGTATCTAGTCTCCCTCACTGCCTTTTTTAATTTTCTAACCACCATTTCCTCTCTCCCTTAATTTTTTTCCTCATCTTCTTCTTCATCCTCTCTTCTTCTTCTTGTTCTTGTTCTTCTTCTTATTCTTCTTCTTCACACACATTCCCTTCCCCTTTTCACCATTTTCACACACTTCACTACATTCTCTTGCTCAAAACTCCCTAATGTTACTTTCAAGTAAGTGCTTTGTGTTCTTCTTTTTAATTTGCACATTTCATTTCATTTGAAGATTACACTTGGCATGGATATGTTACACATTTTAGGTACTTTTCAACATCATATTTGTGCTTTAAGTCTCATTCTTTTTCACTAATCAATTATTAGTTATCTACTATACTTGCTTGGTGTAAATTTTGGTGTTCATATTACTTGAAATTGCTCTTCATTTTGCATATGAAATGTGTGCACAGCACCTGCTCGATAAAATGCCCAAGTGACTTTGTTCATTGAATTATGCTTTCTTATTTATCTTGATTGGCATATATTTTGACTCCTACTTTAATTAGTTACTTTTCTATTGTCAATAATGCTTGTTAATGCATATATCACCATGACATTCTTGTAACTAATTTTCATTATAGATGCATTGTTTCCTTGATTCTTTTGGCATAATTTTTAATTTATAATTGCCTATTGTTTATGGTCATTACTTAGCATATTGTTCCATCTTCAAACTCCTTTTGTGTGCTCATCAAATTCTATTTTAAGCTATACTTTACATTGCCATATACCATGACATCAATTGGCCATGATCATATATATTCCTAATGTGTTTTTCTTCTGTCAGTCACTTTACTCGTTCCTTGTTATTCTTCTTTTTCAATGGCACCAAACAAAGTTAAGCATTTGAAAGCTTCATGTTACTCTAGTATACGTATCCCATCCTATGTTGACAAAGCCAAAACTGCTAAGTTTGAATATTTCAGCGCCTCTACCTATGTATAGCTAGCGTATCTCAATCTTTTCTTTCTTAATATTCCTACTGGAAAGCTATGAAATGAGGAGCTACCTTTGATTTAGCATATTGGCTGGAAGAAATTTATTGATCATAAGCCCAAAGTTCATCCCAACAATGCTCGTGATTTCTTATATTCCTTTGAGTGCTATTTTAAGGGGAATAGTGACAATACCGGTACAGTGGATTTTAAACTTAGGAAGAAAGGTTACTTCAAGACTTTCAAGCAGCTTTCAAAGGTTTTAAGATTCTTACCAGATGCTTTAGTGAAATTGTCTGATACTTCTGTTGAGGAAAATTAGGAGCGAATCCGAGATCCACTGAATTCTAAGACATGGAAAGGAGGAAGATGTAAAGTACTTTAAGGGATCATGCTTTGTAAATCATTCATCGTTTTTTAACCAAAAGTTGTTATAATTGTTTGAATAACCTTAGTACAGTTAATACTTTGTAGAGTATGCTTTTTTGTTGTATGCTTAATGGTATTTTCATTAATGGTGCTTTGATTATAACATAGAGGATAAAGTAATTATAGAAGATGCCATCTAATGTTCATGTCATCTCCATTAGTTGGATTGCAATAGTTCTAGCAGAGGTGGTTGCTCACCCCACTTTAAGCGATCCACTTGAGAGGGACATGCCGTACATTGACAGCATCATGCTGAAACAAATGAAGATCCTGTTGCCTAGGCCACATTATCATTGGAAAATGAGAGATGAGTATTTACGATAAAAAGGTATTTGTTTTGATGAGCATCAAGATGCACAGTAGGTAGATAGCATGGATCAGGCAGAAAATCCACCAGTATATGATAAAGTTACACCCGAGATAGAGCTCATCTTACGTAATTGAGTAGTCGATTGGATTCCCAACAAACACATCTGGATAGGATGCAAAGCAGGATTGAGACCATACAAGATACTATTTTGGAAGTCAAGCACACTTTAGAAACATTTGTACATGACTTTTAGAGACATTACCCACCACCTTCGCCTTTATCATCTTAGTACACATTCTGCATTTGTTGTGGATAGCAAACTTTTTTGAAGGGGGGTAGAGCTTAGTAAGCTCAATTTTGTTTAGGAAGTAGACACATCTTACCCTTATTTTAGTTTATGAATCTATTTTGTTTTATTTTTCTATTTTATTTGCTTTTGTATTTTTGTTTGACATTCTATGTTTAGGATATTAATGTAGTAAATTTTAATTCATAGTTTTAGTTTCTTTGCTTTTAAAGTTGGTAAGACTTGCTAGAAATAGAATGTAGTTCAAAATTTCACTTGGTTTGCCCTAGTTGTTCCTCAAATTTTTGAACATATTGAACTTGAATTTTAGAATGTGCAAGTTAGAAGCTTTGCTTAGTAGTAGAGCAAGTATATTGTTTGATAAATCTCTAGCTAGTTTAATTTTTAACTTGATTAGTATATGTTAGTTTCTATCTTTTTAAGCACTTAAAGACTAGTTTTGTTACTTAAAAAAACCAATGCATTGAAATAGTTGAGTAAGGAATTTTAAAACACTAAAACCTTTCTCATCACCCTTTAAAGATTAAAAGCAACTCCACCAACTTAGAAAGTGATCTAGGCAAAATTTTCTTCTTGAGCTCATAAAAAGACTATTTTCCTACCCTTGTAATATTTTTCACCTTTGTTAGCCAATTTGAGCCTAATAAGATATGCTTAATACATGTCATATTTTTATTCTTGTTACACTCATCTTTTAACCATATAACCTAAAAAGCTTCTATCTACCCTCTAGAATTGGCATTCTAGATTTGGAGTATTTACAATTATTGGATAGTTCAAGTAAGTGTAATGAGAACAGTTAAGCAAGAAGTATGAAATGAAGTTAAGTGCTTGTAGAATATCCTTGTGTTCCCTCTGTCCTAAATTTTTCCAGAAAAAAAACATGTTTGGCAAAAATCTTAAGTGTGGGGTATTTTACAAGGGAAATTAATTGTGACTTCTTTTAAAAAGGGCATAAGTTTTGAAATTAAGAGACTCATAGTAATTTTCTCTCTCATAAGAGCTTTGAATTATGAAGGGATGAAAAAGTTTGGCTAAGTTCTTTATTGCTTAAGTTAATAGGATGAAAAGTTAGAATTATTAGTCTATTTTATCTTAGAGTGCCTATTCTTATCGTTGATCTTTTATCTATTCTTTGATAACCAATACCTTAGCCCCATTACAAACTTTAAAAGACCTAAGTGATTATAAGTTTTGTTTTGAGTTATTAAGCGAAGATGACCTTTGGGTTCCGATGCTAAAGGAGAGGCCTATGGTGTTTCGAGAGTTTTCAAGTGCAAAATCGATTTGTGACTAGCAAGTGTATTAGATCGGTTAGTAATATAGGAAAATATAGATTAAGATCCTAAATATCGTACCCGAGGGAATATGGATTGCTAAGAAGAATACCTATGTATAAATTAAATTAATCTTAGATTATTTCCTAAATATTTTTGATTTAAATGTAAAACTTAAACTAAATAAATAATTAGATAAAATAAAAACTAAAATTAAACTAACATGAATTAAAAACAAAATGATAACTGAAATTCTCTTGCTAAAGGAACTATCCACCTTAACTTTCTTTGTAATGACTTAATTTCAATAGAAACACCAATGATTATGGAAAAAACTAGATGAAATAAAGCCTGATACCTTGAATCAAGATTATCTTTCTTAAACATCAAATTCTCTTTTTAAGAACAATTTAACACTTAGCATAAAATTCTAGTTTAAGTTCCTAAACATTCATTGAACTCTTTTGCAAGAAAATTCAATTCCAATTTATTCTTATTTCCTTCTCTCTTAGTATTAATCGATAAGTCCAATATATAATTACCTAAAAATTATAAAATAATCATGTATAGATACTAAAGAGTTAACCTAAGAACATGCAAATCATTAATTATGTCTAAACTAATTTTTAGTTATTGAACCAATAAACCAACAATCAATCTCAACATAATTAAGGATAAGAATATGTTTAAAACTAAGAAATAATTAACTGAAAGTGAAATTAAAGCTTAATCAAGTCATTACAATGAAAATAAAAGATTCAAGTCACTATTAGCAAAAGAAGAAAATTACTTACTAAACATATCAAAAACTAAAACTAAACTAAAGAGAATCAAAAATAAATAGTTACAGAAGCTCCCTTAATTAACTTGTACAGAAAAATCAAAGAAACCCTCCAGCTCTTGAGTTTTGTTATTCACAACTAATGAAAAAAATAAAGAACGTAAAACTAAAACTAACTAAGTAAAGAAATTGTTGCTGACTACTTGATGATTATGTTATGGTGTTTTGAACATCTATTTATAGCTAAAATCTTCTGCTTAAAGAAGAAGTTTTGTCTTTTTTTTTTGCTTCTAAATCAGAATCAAAACAAAACTCTAGCTAAACAAAAAGTTTCATCAAACTTGAATACTTGAATACATAACCAAGTAGGTTGAAGCATTTAATTGATGCACTACCTTGCATCTTTCTCCCTATAGCTTGTACGACCACTCATAGATTTTGGCGGCAGTGCATGGGCAAAAACTACGGCACACAACCACTTATGAATTTACTTCTTCAAGTGCACGACCACTCATGAGTAGTCTAGACTCAGCTTGCTTCGCTCGTCTTCATATGCGGCCCTTTAAAACTTCATATAATTTTTATACACAGCTGTTCATTACTACTCTGGACTTCACATAAGATTTTTTGGCTTCAAATTTCCAATTTTACATGTTTTAATTAGCATCTTATATTTTTCAATTAAGTCCTTTTTCTTTCAATTTAACCTTGAAAAGCATCAAAACTTAAATTAGCTCTTCAAACACAAATTTTAACATTTAAACTAAAATTCAACCAAATTAAAGCTAACTAAACTTAATAAAACACTTAAAATCATACTTAAAATATTATATAATTCACAACTAGCAAATACCCCACACTTAAACTTTGCTCATCCTCAAGCAAATTAGAACAATCCAACTCCTTAAAATAATCAAACTCGAATTAAGAATCATGCCTTTCAAAACCAAGCTTATCAACTAACAATAGCACTTAATAAAATTTCCAACCAGAATAAATTTAAACAAGATAATATAAGTTAGTTTCCTAGTGTGTGTACAAGACCAAAATATTTTAATTATTTTCAAAATAAAAAACACCAATGCAAATTCATAGTCAAGCTTAGAATGAATGTACACATATGCATACAAATGATTTTGGACTTGAAACTCTAGAAACACCATAAGCCTCTCTTTTAGCACCGAAACCCGAAGGTTATCTCCATTAAACAACTCAAAAACAAAACTTAAAATCACTTAGGTCTTCTAAAGGTTGTAATGGGGCTAAGATTTTGGTTATCAAAGAACGAATAATAGATCAATTACAAGAATAGCCACTTTAAGATAAAACATACTAATAATTCTAACTTTTCATCCTATTAACTTAAGCAATAAAGAACTTAGCCAAAATTGCTCAAGCCTTCACAATTCAAAGTTCTTATGAGATAAATAACAATTGAAACTCTTTTACATTCACAATTCATTCCCTTTTTAAGAAGAAGTCACCATTGTAAAATACCCCACACTTAAGATTTTTTTCATATATGCTAGCTTTATTTCTCTTTCTTTCTTTCTTTCTCTTTTTTTATTTTTTCTTTTTCTTTTTCTTTTTTTCTTTTTCTTTTTTTTTTCTTTTTCTTTACACTAGTTTTAATGTTAGAAATATAATAATAACATGGATAATAACAAGGCAAAATTTTATTATTTACTTGACTTCAACATAGCTCTTGATAATAAAATCAAAAATATCTTACTACACCCATCAAGATACCTAATTTCTATTAATCCATCCAATCCTAGAGTGGCCAATTCTAGAAGGGAAGATAAAAGAATTTTATGCTTTATGGTTAATATATAAGTGTAATAAAAATAAATATGGCACGCATTAAGCATAATTCAGTAGGCTCAAAAATGGCTAACAAAAGATAAATGTGCATATATAGGGTAGGAAAACAAGTTAAGATATGGCTTAACAAGAAAAATATTGCCTAAAATACTTTCTAGCTTATTTTGAGTTGCTTTTATGCTTTGAAGGGTGATGAGGAAGGTTTGAGTGTTCTAAAATTTCTTACTTCACTATTTCATTACATTATTTTTCTTAAGTTCAAAAAGCTGATCTTAAGTGCTTAAAAAGATAGAAACTAACAAATATAAGCCGATTTGAATGCTTAAACTAGCAAGAAATTTATCAAACATCATGCTTGTTCTAATGCTAAATAAGAATTTTAAACATTGCACATTCTAAATTAAAGTTCAAAATATTCAATTTTTGAGAAAAAAAACTAAGACGAACTAAGCTAAATGTACAATATATGATAAATTAATTAAACCTACTTAACTAACATGCAAAATAAAAAATAAACATGCAAACTAAAAATAAAACTAAACAACTAAAATAAAAACAAACCGACTAAAACAAAATAACTAACACAATTCATGAGTAAGAAAAAGAGCAAGGTAAGAGAACTCCCTTAATTTGATCTTCAAAATCTATCTCGGTTAACCTCTATCCCCCTTTTTAAAATTTTATTATCCTCAGCAAAATAGTAAAAATATTAGCTCACTGCATAAATTTTAATTAACAAGTGAGTGGCTACAAAAAAATGAGGCTAAAACACACCATATTGGATTCAAATTGATATTAGCACACATAAAAAATTGTAATTAAGCCAAAATGAGACATGAAATTAGTTGAATTAATTGAACAAGCAAACATGCCTCTAAAACCAATATAGTGCAATAAACAAAGCTAAAATAAGCATGGTAACTAAATGAAGAGATACAACTAGGCTAACCTTATTTAAGTGCTGAATGCATAATCTCAAGTTTAAAGCGAATTGGTGATGATTGGGTTTAAATAAAAGAAAGAGAAAGATTTTAATTGGTCATGGTAAGGACAAAATAAAATAAGCCAATTTAAATACAAACTCAATCTATATCAAGCAAATCATAAAGTTCAATTCCAAATAATAGTTAGCTAAGAGTAATGGAATGTTGATGAACATAAATTAATTTAGAATTATACTCTAAGCAAACCTATATTCATGAACAATAAAGTCACACCAATTTATGCATATTAATCTCAGCAAACAAATTGAAGTATTAAGCAAATAAAAAACAAATGAAAAATGCCATTAGAATTTCAAATTGGAAATTGAAAGCTTAAACATCCTTTTTAGGATCCAAAACAAGCTGTTACATGGGGCATATGTAACAAATGTCCATCTCGAAATGAACTTTTCAAAAACATATTATAATAGTCAATAGGACACATGTAAGTCATGATCAAAACAGTCCTTACCGTAATAAAGACTTAAAACAAGTGAAAAATGTATAAGTGATTCATAACTAAAATCAAAATTTGAGTTACTTAAGCATAAGTGTGTGCATGAGTGAGTATTTTGGTGCTTGAGTTAGTGATAAATTATGTGGGTGAGTGATAGAGTGGCTGTGAGTGCAGATGAGTGACAAATAAAGAAGGCAAGAAGCAAGTATAGAAGAAAAAGGAAAAAATAAATATATAGTGTAGAGAGGAGATGCACAACCACATAGGCATAATTGCCTAGGAGTGCATGGTCATGTAGTAAAGGAACCTTAGGTGCACAGTAGCACAAGTGACAAAGGAAAGTGACACACGAGAGCACATATGGGAAAGGGAATAGTTTCATGCCAACGCAGGCAGGGAAGGGAGAATTTATAAAGCAGTGCAGGTGGGCAAGGGCGACAGTGAAAGGGAGCATAGGAATGGCAGGTCATTCACATGCGAGCATGCGATCAGGGCAGAAGGGCTGGTGCGCAGGTGTGTAAAGATACTAGCATACAAGAGCGTAGGAGCATAAGGGCGAGAGGCAGTAGACGTGTGGGAGCGTGGTTGGCTACTGGACTCCAAAAATAATTTTTTGACCTTTCTACTGCACTTTTGAAATCACAAAGTTCCCTTACAATAAAATATCAGAAAAAACATAAGTCCCAACGTAATTCTATCAATAATTTAATCACTCCCATCAATAATATGATCTTAAAATTAAACTTGCACACATGTATATCAAATTTGAATCAATTTTTGCTAAAACTCTTTAAAATTTTATTTTTGGACCATATAAACAATTACAGCTCCACTCATACTTCTTTATTATGCCTTTTCCTTCTAAATTCTTTTCAAGCTCCAATTTAATTGTGCCAAGCAATATGCAAATCTATCAATTATTTAAATTACATTTTAAGTGCACTCTTAACTCAGCATATGCAAAATTCTTCTTTAAGTTCCTAAAACTCTAAGCAACTATAGTCAAACTCACATCTAAACAACTCAAGAAACATAAAACTATATTCAGTTCAATTAACTTGTGATTCACTTACATCAAAAATCATATTGTCCCTATATTTACCCAAGAAGTATTTGCTAATTCAAATTCAATCATGAAGCATAAAAATCATTAGAAGTAGCTTCTTTTTCAAACCCAAATCTTAAATTCATGAGCTAAAGGACACAAATTACCCAAGAAGTACTTGCTAATACAAATTCAATCATGAAGCATAAAAATCATTAGAAGTAGCTTCTTTTTCAAACCCAAATCTTAAACTCATGAATTAAATGACACAAACCAATAAATATAAGAAACATGCATTGAACTTTAAAACAAAAAATGGCAAAAACATTATTGAAAATAATGTAAAAATATTTAAAAATTGATGAAAATTTAAAAAGAAAAGTTAGAAAAGAAGCTCTGGTTTATTGAGTCCTAGCTCGATTATGTTACTCTCAGGAGGTCAAGCTTGTGATCCAAATATAGGTCTCTCCGAACTTTGTTCCTCATTTTCTCTCATCAGTGGAAGAAACTTATCATAATTTATCAAAGTTGGAAACTCCATGTCTTCAATAAAATATAATTCTTCATTTTACTTATTTAGAACGAACTCTACTGGCTCTTCCAGCCTAAATATATCCTTCAAACAGACTGATTTTAATGTCTCCACTTGAAAATTTTTTTGTTCTTGCTCCTTTGGTGATAAATTCTCCACAAAAGGTTCTAATACACCTTCCAAATGATCACAAAACTTGTCTTCATATATGAATTGTTCATTTTCTTCCTTTTCCACCATTAATGAATGATTGCTTTCTTTCTTCCTGCCACTATCAATTTGAAATTGCATTGAAACATTCAAGAGTTCTAGCTTAGATTCCAATTTTTTAATGCCCTCTTCTTGATCCCTTAGTAAATTTTCTTTACTCTTTATTATCTCTTCTTGAGTCCTTAACTTTTCTTCTTAAATCTTTAACTTTTTTTCTCTTGAATCCTAAACTTTTCCTCTTGACTTCTTAATCTAGCCTCTAACTCCTCTTTTTTAGCATAAAAATTCATCTCCTTCCATATAAGCAATTCATAAATATCTTGAGTTTCGGAGATAATGGTCTCTTGAGTGGCCCTCCATTTTTCTTTTTCAGTCCAAAATTGCTTCTCCTTATTGATAAGCAAGTCAAGAAGAACTTAATTTTTGGAGTTGCAAGCCTCTTTTGAATACTACAATTCTTGATTATCTCTCTTCAATTCTTCCATTTGTGTATTCAAAGAATCATCCAAAGGTAGCGAATAACGAGTTTGTGATTCTGCACACAGTAGGTTTATCTCTTCCTTTTCTCTTATTAAACCATTTATTTGTTTTTTAAATGGAACAACTTATAGTTTTAGACATCACCTTGCCTCATCTTAAAGAATTTTGAAAAATTTTCTTACAAAGAACAATCACTAAATCATAAACAAAATAAAAAAATAAAATCTCAGACTAACTCAATCACATATATTAGACAAACAACACCACTATTCCCCAAGAATGGCACCAAAAACTTTACCAGTGTCTAGCAGGCGTACTAGATCGACTAGTAATATAGAAAAATATTGATTTAGACCCCAAATATCAATCCAAAGGAACATGGATTGCTAAGAAGAATATCTATGTATGAATTAAATTAATCTGAGATTGTTTCCAAAATATTTTCGATTTAAAGGCAAAAAGTAAACTAAATAAACAATTAAACAAAATAAAAACTAAAATTAAACTAACATTAATTAAAAAAGAAAATAATAACTGAAATTCTCTTGCTAAAGGAACTATCTACCTTAACTTTCATTGTAATGACTAAATTTCAATAGAAACACCAGTGATTATGGAAAAAACTAGATGAAATAAAGCCTGATACCTGGAATCAATAGTATCTTTCTTAAATATCAAATTCTCTTTTTAAGAATAATTTAACACTTAGCATAAAATTCTAGTTTAACTTCCTAAACATTCATTAAACTCTTTTGCAAGAAAATTCAATTCCAATTTATTCTTAGTTCTTCCTTTCATAGTATTAATCAATAATTCCAATGCATAATTACCTCAAAATCAGAAAATAATCATGCATAGACACTAAAGAGTTAACCTAAGAACATGAAAGTCATTAATTATGTCTAAACTAATGTTTGGTTATTGAACCAATAAACCAACAATCAATCTCAACATAATTAAGGATAAGAATATGTTTAAAACTATGAAATAATCAACTGATATGGAAATTAAAGCTCAATCAAGTCATCACAATGAAAATAAAATATTCAAGTCTCCATTAGCAAATGAAGAAAACTACTTACTAAACATATCAAAAACTAAAGCTATACTAAAGAGAAGAATAAAAAATAAAGAGTTACAGAAGCTCCCTTAATTAACTTATACAAAAAAATCAAAGAAAGCCTCCAGCTCCTGAGTTTTGTTATTCACAACTAATGAAAAAAATAAAGAACATAAAACTAAAACTAAGTAAAGAAATTATTGCTGATTACTTGATGATTATGTTCTGGTGTTTTAAACATCTATTTATAGCTGAAATCTTCTACCTAAAGAAGAAGTTTTGTCTTTTATTGCTTCCAAATCAGAATCGGAACAAAACTCTAGCTAAACAAGAAGTTTCGTCAAACTTGAATACTTGAATACATGACCAAGTAATTTGAAGCTTTAAATTGATCCACTACCATACATCTTTCTCCCTATAGCTATTAGAGAGTATGCCCTAGAGCCCATGTAAAAGGGATGTATTTCATATGTATGAATTCATATTCTTAATAAAAGGCATCATTCATTTATTAATGCTATGTTTAAATACATGAGTTTGTAAATCTTAAATTAATAAATGAAGTCCTTGATATTATAAACACAGTGCGAAGGCAATCATGAAAGTATTCATGATATGAGATTTTTATTGCATGCAAATGTGTTAATATCTAAATATCCCTAGTCATAGAATTAACAAGATAGGACATTGTTAATTCGGATAAACTAGCACATGTTATACTTTTTGAATTGTTCAAGTAGTGGCTCTCATAACTGTGATTATGGAATATAATCAAAGCTAACATGTGGATGCTTGTTAGAAGAACAAGTTCATTGAAGACCTGCAAATAGAATCCTCATATGGATATTAAATCTATGTCAGTGAGGAATCTCTTCATAGCGGTTGTGCAAGTATCCTTAGACTTGAGATCACCAAAGTTATCTTAAGTAGCAAGCAGTATACTTTGACTCCATAACTAATTACTTCCAACTGGGGGTGAACATAGTTAAGAAGTTGTGTATATTATGACCTACTTGAAGTTATTTAAGTGATCGATAAAGGATTTACCATCCTAGATTTATTAAAGGAAGTTATCTCGCATGATTCTATAATTGCCTTGTTCAGAGAATCTCTAACCAGAGTAATATGTTGAGATGGATAGGGATCCATGAAAGGGATTTAAGGAACAATGGTTAAATTAATAAAACATTCATAATTAGATTTATATGATTTGACAGAAATCCATACTCAGAATCTAATTGAGATAAGAGTGGTGAAAGGAGTAATTGCACGGTAATTGTTTCTATGGACGGGTATAGTCAAACCACTTGACTTTCTTGACATTTAGGTAGTCATGATGCCTAGCTAGAGGCCAATCATGACTTGTATAATAGTGTATCATAAATATCAATAGGGATTGATAAAATTATTTAAAGAAGTTTAAATCATGTGAGTTTTGAATAAAACTCACAATTACATATTATACTGCCAATATGGACAGGAACCCAATAGGTCACACACATATAGAGAAAAGGATAAAATGGTAAAATGACAAGGATAATAATATTTGATATTATTATTTGAATAGAGAAGTGAATAAGACAATAATTAATTAAAGAATTTAATTAATTATGATCAAGTAAAATTGTTTATAGAACTTTTTAGAAATATTATGTAAACTGGATCTAATTGAAATATTATATTTCATAATTAATTATTATTAGACTATAAGTGTTATAAGGTTGATATAGTGATTAATAGATCCATTGGATAAATTAAAAGAGACCCAAAAGAATGGTTTTGGCACAGAAATCCTCCAGAGGAAGGGTTACACGCCAAACCCTGATAGAAGGCCTTAGAGGCCTAATTCTTGGACCAAAATAAATTAAATATATTTCATAATTGTTATGGAGCCTACATATTTAATTTGGATAGATTTGGAATTCATTTGGGTGATTAAATCCAAGTGTATGCATAAAGGGCCTAGTTTATGGGTTTTATGCATAGTCTTTTATGAATGGACTTAAATTGGATTTAATTGAGCCCAAATAAATTATTAATAATTATAGAAGCCCATTTAATATTTCTCTAGCAATTTTAAAGGGCCAAATTCTATTATGAAATTGGATTTTTAACCTAACTATAAAAATCTAAGTGATAGGGATATTAGGGTTAAGTGAACAATTAAGATAAAAGAAATTCTATCTATCTCAAAAACCCTAGCCACCACCCTTATTCCTTGCTAGCATCAAGGAATTGTAGCCAGCCTTGTATTCCTCTATTCTTTGTTCATTTATTCCTTCTCTAGTGTGGATTACTCATTGAGGTGTTCAATTTTAGATACCGTGGTTTGCGACAACCCAGTGAGAAGGAAAATCAATTGTTCAATAAAAATCAATTATTCTCATTAATATTTATATTGTAAATTCATGGCAAGATCAGATCTATTGGTTAAAAATTTTAAATTTTGCTTATGTATGTGATGCATGTAACCGATAATTCCCAACAATAGCATGCACGGCCACTCATAAATTTTGGCCTTCCTATGCACAGCCATGCATGGGTAAAAACTAGAGCACACAACCATTCATGAATTTACTTCTTCAAGTGCATGGCCACTCGTGAGTAGTCTGGACTCAACTAACTTCGCTCGTCATCATACGCGGCCTTTTAAAACTTCATGCAATTTTTATGCATGGCTGTTCATTACTTCTTTGGACTTCACGTTAGATTTTATGGCTTTAATTTTCAATTTTTATAAATTTGACCCAGAACTTCTCATATTTTGCAATTAAGTCCTTTTTCTTTCAATTTAACCCTAAAAAATACCAAAACTTACAATTAGCTCTTCAAACACAAATTTAAACATTTAAACTAAAATTCAACCAATTTAAAGCTAACTAAACTTAATAAAACACCTTAAATCATACTAAAAATATTATATAATTCACAACTATCAGAAACCATTTGTATACATATGTGTACATTTAATCTAAGTTTCACTATTTATTTGTTTGGTGTTTTGATTTGAAAAATATTTAAAATATTTTGGTCTTGCACACACACAGGGAAACTAACTTATATTGTCTTGATTGAATTTATTTTAGTTAGAAATTTTATTAAGTGCTCTTGGTAATTGCCAAGTTTGGTTTGAAATGCATGATTTTTTATTTGAGTTTGATCATTTTTAGGATTTCAATTGTTCTAATTTGCTCGGGAGCGAGCAAAGTTTAAGTGTGGGGTATTCGATAGTTGTAAATTATATGATATTTTTAGTATGATTTTAGGTGTTTAATTGAAATTATTTAGCTTTAATTTTGTTGAATTTTAGTTTAATTGATTAAATTTTTATTTTAAGGGCTAATTGTAAGTTTTGATATTTTTCAGGGTCAAATTGAAGGAAAAATGATTTAATTTCAAGAAATGAAAAGTTCTAGGTTAAATTCATAATTTTAAGGAATTGAAGCCAGAAAATCAACGTTTAGTCCATAGGCAATTAACACTGCTGTGTATGAAATTTTTAATGGCTGTGTATGAAGGATTGTGTGAAAAGATCAAAAGATGAAGAAATGGGACTAGAGAGTATGAAGGTGATGCATGGTCATACATCTCAAAGGGAAATTCCATGCATTGCCTTGAACCACTTTAGTTGACCATGCACGGTTGTGCATGACAAGGCCAAAAATCTGGTATGCCCATGCAAGCCTAGTGAGAAGAAAATGCATGGTAGTGCATCATTTTAGCCTTCAGTTTGCTTGGTCGTGCATCAAGAGTCAACTTTGACGATACTTCCTAATTAAACAAAGTTCTTTTCCTACTCTAATTTAGGAAGCTTTAGAAGTCAGTATTCCTTGTTTTTCTTATAAATAGTTGACAATAACACCATAACAACAACATGAAGTAAGAGAATCATCGAGTAGTAACTTCATCATTAAATAAGTTTAGCTTTTACGTTCTTTATATTTTTTGTAGTTGGGAGGAACAAAACAAATAAGATGGAGGATTTCTTTGATTTTTATATACAAATTGATTAAGGAAGCTTCTGTAACTTCTTATTTTTTATTCTTCTCAATATTTTATCTTTAATTTTCAATATGAGTAGTGAGTAGTTTCTTTACTTTTGCTAAAGGTTCTTTGAAGCCTTAATTTATATTGTGATGACTTGATTGAGTTTTAATTTTAATATTAGTTGATTTTTTCTTGGTTTTAAGCATATTCTTATCTTTGATTATGTTAAGACTAATTGTTGGTTGATTGGTTTAATAACTAAAAATTGGTTTAGTCACTATCACTGATTTCCATATTCTTAGGTTAATTTTTATTATCAATGCATGATTATTTTCTTATTTTGAGATGATTATGTGTTGATAATATTGGTTAAGATTATGAGAGGAGGAGCTAAGAATAAATGGGAATTGAAATTTCTTGTGAAATAATTCAATGAGTATTTAGGAATATAAACTGAATTTTTATGCTAAGTGTTAAATTATTCTTAAAAGGAGAATTTAGTACTTAAGAAAGATATTCTTGATTCAATGTACCAGGCTTTATTTCATCTAGTTTTTCCATAATCACTAGTATTTCTTACTGGATTTAAGTCATTATAGTTTAAATTGAGGTGGATAGTCCTTTAGTTAAAGTTGTTTTAACATTGATTTTTCCTAAACCTGTTTACTTGCTTTCATTTAAAATCTAGTTTATTTACGTTAATTTTTATTAGTTGTTTAATTTTCTAATTTTTAATTTTAATTAAATTTCAAAAATAATAACCTATGGGATTTTTCTTCTCTCTTTTACACATGAATTTCAATTTAAAATTCAACATTCTTTCCTACAAACACAAGTTTTCTTTGGGTTCGATATTTGGGGTCTTAATTTATATTTCCCTATATTACTAGCCGATCTAGTACACTTGCTAGACACTGGTCACTTCCTTTTCATCCTCATCACCCTATTTCTCCACCTGGTGAGGTACTCACGGAAAGACTCATCGTAATTCTATTTAAGTAATTCAAGGTCTTTCAAAGTGACTTCCATCTTTGTACTACAGTCATACTACTTAAGGAATTCTTCAGTCAAAAGGTCCCAATCAACTTTAGTTCATTTATCTAATGCATGATACCAGTCTATGGCAGGCCTAGTCAAACTCAAGCAAAAGCACTCCACCTTTTGTTTTTTAGATAAATTAGTCCCCTTCATGATCAGAGTGTACTACTTGATATGTGCCAGAGGATCTAAAGCTCCATTAAACCTTAGTAGATCTGGCATCTTAAACATTTAAGGAAATGGCTCATCCCTATCCAAATCTCTATCTTTAGGGTTCATCCATCTACAAGTAGACAATAGCTTAAACATGGCTTCAATCTTTTCCTCCATTTTCTTAAAAGTTGGATCCTCAGCACTACGTCCCTTTATCCTCATATTCATCATCGGTGGAACATAATCCTTATTTTCTCCTTTATAAAATCATCCTCAGGGTCGTACCTCTTTACCCACCTAGGTAAGCCTCAAAGCATAGCAGCTTCGATTATGGTAGTGTTCCCAACATGAGTTTGCTCTACTATCTCATTAGCGGGTGCCACAGGCTGAGTTCTAGCATTAGGTGCTATAGAAGCCACCATCCCACCAATCATAACTAGTATCCTTTCTTTAAACTCCTATAAATGCCTATCCAACCTCTAATCTAAATCATCCTTCATTGTTGAATGTCCAACAAGGGTGACATTCAACCTTTCCCTTAAGATTGGAAATCTCATGGCAACATCATCAACTACTCTCCCACTTTCATTCCCTCTTTCAGTTTCATTCACCCTCTAATTTTCCATTTCCAAACTGATTTCCTGATAGTTTTCCAATGACTAACATGGATCCCATTTGGAACTAACCTCTAAACCCAAATCTAAACTTGAGTCTGGCTTTCATAGCCTGGATATGGATCTTTGAACAAAGCACCCATTTGGCCCTCTAAACCATCTAGATAAGTCTATAATGACTAAAAAGGTCAAGCATTAGGAATTATTCATGAACATGGTATATACATAATGCATGAATGCAATATATGATTTCATTAGACATCAATCACAATCACACGCAAGTATAGAAAAAGCCTTCTAACTTTATTACCCCCACACAGGAGGTCACGCAATCTCTTTTCTAGGTGGGTTTAGACCATGGATCAATAAGGTATCCAATTGATGTGTATGATGTATGATGGAAAAATGGTTGCATAACCTCTCTAATTGAAGGTACAGGTATATGGGTTTTAACCATTGTGTATTTTGACTAACTCATATAGATCGGGTTAGGCCCGATAGCCTTTGATTGGTACCCTTTTAATTTGTTTAAGTTTTGTTAATGCATGAGGGTCCATATAGCATGAAATATTTATTATGGCTATACAACCTAGGGGAAATTGTTATTGTCATTACATGGGCTTGACTCAACGGTGATGAGACTTTAGGGCTAGCCAAGCATGGTCCTTACAAACAAGTCGAGCTCATCATGAGTATAAAGATCAATGGGTCACCATTTTATATACCGTTCGATATTTGATTTGGGCCAGTGGGTTTCCATGAAACCTCCCTATAATGAGTGAACGTAAGGCATGATTCAGGATAGCATTGAGACTAAAAGGGATGTCTAGCTTAATTCTAAGGCTCAAAAATGAATGCAATTTTTATAAAGAAGATAGGATTAACAATAAAATCCATTTATAAAGAACTTAACCAAGATGGTTTTCGAAACAAGGTCTCTTTATTTCCTAGTGGAGTTGCCATTGTGATGCACGTTGGAGCCATTTTTACTTTTTGATTGGATTTTTAGAGGCCCATTTTTAGGGTCCGAGAATAGAAAAGGCTCGCTTATCTCATAAATTGGCCATTTCACCATAAAGAGGGATCAAACCTAGTCTATGGTTGATGATCAACCTATGAAGGCATCTACTAGTAGGCCTAAAAGAGGTAGGTATCATGGAGTAACCACTCAATAGAACATCATAAAGTTTATCTTGGCCTTTGATGTGCAAATAAAGACTGATATTTGGGACATCACTCTTTTTAGACATCTTGGTTAGGTGTTATTTTATAAGTGAGTTTTAAATTTAATCCACTCCCCTCTCTTACACGATGCAAGTGATAGAATTAAATAAACATCCCATTATATCAAGAAAATAAGAAAATAAAGTAAAATTCCTACTTAAGATTATTACATAAGCAAACTATCACAAAAGAATAATGTACAAAAAAAGAATAAATATCATACATAAAATTGGTTATTAATTAGTTTGGGAACATTGGTTCTCTCATGCATATTTAAAAAAAAAGGATTTTATATTTGTGTGAATTTTGGGCTAAAAATTGGACATTAGCCCATATTTAGAAAATATCTAATTAATTCGCTAGAAAGCATTTTAGTGTCTTTTTATTTTATTGTGCTCAAAAAATCCCTTTTTACTAACTATTACAACCCAATAAAATAATACATCCAAAATGAATAATGAATAATAAATAATGATAAAATAAATAAATAAATAACCAATCAAAAGCCATAATAAATGAGTAAAATAATTAGCATCATCAGGGAATAGAGATGATGACCAACAAGGGAAGCATGATTATTCATGCAAAAAATCTTAAATCCTCCAAAATAATAAATGCACCAATCGCTTGACAAATTACAAAAGATAAATAAATTAGTACAAAGAGGTAAAAAATCACAGAATTGTTTACATAAACAGAATTGGTTCAAACATAGACACATACTATACAGGAGTGAATACATGTCAAATTATGTATGGATATTATAATAGATAGATAAACAATGCAAAAATATATAAAAGACCTAAAATATAGGAAATAATGCCTAAAAAATCATTCAGGGATGGCTAGAAGTGTAAGAGATGGCCATAAGAGGAGTGAAGGACAGGACAAAACAATAGGATAAGGACTTCCATCCATCAAACGATGAACGGTCATTTGTTAACTTGTCTTTTAGTTTATCACCCCTGTACAAAATAAAAAACCAAAGACAAACAGCAAAAATACAAGAAAATCATACATCAATTATTCTTAACTTCAACATATATTTATACAACTTAAATCGTGTCAAAGTATGTTTTTACAATGAAATATACATAAAAAACCATACATTTACAAGATTAAAAGGTCTAAAAATCAAGCTTTAAATACACAATAATGGAGGAACACCTATAAAGCCTATCATGGCTTTATTATGTCAAATAACCCATAAAATGAATCATATCTCATGTACACATGCATGTTATTCAAATACAATAATTAAAGCATGCCAATATGCATCAAAGAACCATGTGATCATGTTAATCAAGTTTTAGAGAAATAAAATAAGAAAAGAGCCTGTAATATTACCCTTATGAGATATTTTGACTCTATGAATTCCATTGTCTGGATCTTAATCTCTAAATCATACTTCTTATTCTCAAACAATAGATCTAAATTTTATTTTTTTTGTGCTTTTTTTAATAATTGTTATTTAGAGCTCAATGTATTAGAGAGAGAAAGAAACTTTTCTTCCCATCTAATGGTGGCTCCTAAAAATTGATTCCTCCCTTTCTTTCAAATCTTAAATTTAGGTTTAAATATGTTGGAAGTTTTTTTGGTTGAAGAATCTCTCAAATCACTTCAAATTCAGAGGTAAAACCCCTTTAAATTTGGATAGAATCTCTAGAATAAAAATTTCCATTTTTATAAAACCTAAATGGGAAAATTAGACTTTAAGTGAGGGACAGGCATCCTTCAATGAGGGACGGCCGTCCCTCACCACTAATCCAAGGGTTTAAGCAAAATAACCTTTAAAATAAGCCCCATAAGAGAAAGGTACCCATAGATGGGTACCTCTCAGGTGACAGATGGTCGTTTATCACTAGTAAAGGTCCAAAATAAGGCTTTATCATATGTTTTGCTAAAACACTTGAAAATATTTAGAAATACTTAGAAAATAATGAAAAATTCTTAAGAAAAAGGTGAGAAATTCATGATTAGAGCCTTGAGATTCGAACCTGTTGTCAGAAATATGGTACTTCCTTATCATCGAGTAACCTTAATCTAGGCTACCTCAGATGATGGTGTTTGCAATAAAGAAGACTCTTTATTACCTTTTTGTAGAAATCTTGTATGAGGGAACCAATATTCCCAAAACTTAACTAATTCTCCATTTTATGTATAATATTTTATTCTATCTTTGGATGATTTGCTTTTATAATAAATTTAAGTAGGTTTACTTGTTTACTACTTTATCTACTGCTTTGTTAATTGATTGATATGTTTTCTATTGTAAATATATCATGTGAGAAGGAAGATAGTAGATTAATAATAAAAACTTAATTATAAGAAATAACTAACAAAGATGTGAATGTAAGAGTGGTGTCCCAAACACCATTTTCTATTTGTGCATCAAAAGGGTTGAGAATCATTTCACGATGTTTTGTTTGGTAGCAACTTCATGATACTTACCTCTTTGAGCCCACATTAGATGCCTTCATGGGTTGACTATCAATAATGGATTGGGTCTAAACCTTTTTTATTGTGAAGTGACAAATTTATGAGTTGAGGTGAGCCTCGATATGGTCTTGGATCTTAAAAAATGATGTCCAAAAACCAATCATGATGTCAAGTGGGCTTCGATGCATGTCATGATATTTATTTAATTTTTGCTTAAGCTAGACAATGAAAAATTATCATGTCCAATTCCTTCAAAGGGTGGATCTAAAAGAATTCACCTATTCTAGTAAATAAAAGAAATGAATTGAATGATCTTATATTAAAAGCTAAATTGGCTAAAGGAATAGGTTATAATTATTATGGGGAATTTGTATGGCCCAATGAACTTTTACACATTTTCCAGTAGTAATTTTAGGTTTTATTGCATGTTATGTAGGATTACCAGTTCTAGAACGATCAATGATTAGTGACCCTACTAATCCATTTGTAACTCCTTTGGAAATATTACTTGAATGGTATTTCTTTCTTATATTTCAAATAATTCATATAGTACCCAATAATTTATTGGGTGCTCTTTCAATGGTTTCAGTGCTTGCAAGATTATTAATAGTACCCTTTATAGAGAACGTTAATAAATTCTAAAATTCATTTCATTGGTAGGTTCCAACAATCGTCTTTTTTATTGGTACTATAGCAGCCTTTAGGTTAAGTATTGGAGAAATATTTGTAAGGACCCAAAATGTATCCTGATAGTAATGTCATCCATTAGAGAAAAATATCTAATGGATATAAAAAGTTAAGTGAGCTAAGGAGAAATGAAAGGATAAAAAGGGAATTCTAAAAGTTAAAGGCATTATGATAATTTAGTCAAAAGGCACACGTATACACAAATTAATGAATATGAGATGTGTGTTAATTTTTAAATAGGGTTAAAAATATATATAGTTGAAAAGAAGAGATTAGTTGAGGGATTAAAGTGATATTTTCATTAGTCCAACAAGTGGACCGATGAGAAATCAACACACATTTGTATTCTAGAGTAAAAAAAGGCATGTATAAATAGGGAGTGAGGGGAACAACTAGTAAAGGCTTAAATTCATAAATCCCTCTTAATATTCCTCCTTAATTCTTCATATTAAATAGCAAACTAAGGATCCAAGAATGTTAAGACAAAATTTATGCAATTGAGGTGAGTTTATTTTAAGATTTCCATTTTATTTTTATCTTCTTCTTGTTTTGTATTGAAGACTATACTTAGAGGGAAAGAATTTAATTTAGATGTGCAATTATTAGATGTGTAGTGGAATAAAGAGTCAAAGATAAAGAGAAAGAGAAGAGAATTGATTGAAAGAGCTAATAGGCTAATTCAAGAGCTATATGAGCACTTAATTTTATTTCCATGTGTTTACTTGAAAATGATTGATGGAAATGTTGTATTGATTGTGCAAATGATATGTAAGTATTGTTGTGATGCTCAATTATGCATAAATGATGAGATAGAGGAAGATAAATAAGTTCGGTAAATTTAATTACAAAATTCATTAGACCTAGCAGGATTATTTCGATATAAGTTGAGTTATAGATTTCCAAATTTGATTATTTGAATTAGAGATTAAACTAAAAATATATATCTATAAAGTTGTATAAATTAACCAAAATGTGAATTTGCATCTAAAATTGTCAATTTTTGATTTGAAATTGAGTGGTGGATGTTGCCTTGTCATTTGGAAAGGCTCATGTTATTTGTTGAATATATCATGCTTTAAAAGTCCAAATGACTTGATTTTTATTTCAATGGAAACTTGAGACAAAAGGAAACATTTTGTTAGAGGACCATTTCTCCATAAAATCTCGTTTAGATAGTTAAAAACCTAGTACAATCTGACCTTGACAGTTGGTCTACCTAAAACGTACATCTTTTATTTTCACAAGATGGTAAGGGATTTTTTCCCCACTGTGTGGAGTTTTTCTACCCTAATACTGAGTTTTACATACATCCATATGATAAGGAAGAACCTTTTCCCCATCATGTGCCCCTACTTTATCCCACTTTTTTCAATTTTATGTTATGCTTTGATTTTACACGTTTTGCTTTTGAAAGCCACCAAAATTTAGTCGAACCTTCTCCAAAACTAATGAAACTTTATTAACACATGAATATGGAGGGAATATGATATAGTATATGGGAATTAGATGTTTAAACATTAAACCTCATAATTTAACTTTTTGAATACCAAAGGACTTACACATAAATAAATATATGCATTTTTGTTGAAAACTAAAACATGACATGAACTTAAAATAAGGCCAAAGATGCAATTTACTCCCTAAAGTTTGACAAAAAGAGCAATTAACCCCCTAATATTTGTTTTAGTATAATTTTTCTCCTAAAGTTTATAAATTAGGGCAATGTCACCTCAAAACTAATGGATTCATTATTTTGACTAATTTGTTAGTTAACTACTGACGTGATATCGAATTTATGCCAAAAGAAGTGCCATGTGGTAATGTTGAACATGCAAAAAAGCTAGTAAAGTATTTCAAAAAGAACAATTTACCCCCTAAATTTTTCAAATTGAAACCATTTAAACCTCTATTAATGTATCACACTTACACCACGTCAAAATAATATCAATCAATACGACACTTGATATCTTTGTCTCGTTATCCATCATTAGTGAGAATTCAGGCAATATTATCCTAAATTTTTCAAATTGAAACCATTTAAACCTCTATTAATGATACCATTTCAAATTCTCACTACTGACGTGATAAAATAATCAAAATAATAGATCTGTCAGTTTTGGGGTAACATTATCCTAATTCATAAATTTTAGGGGGAATATTGCACCAAAATAAATATTAGAGGGTTAATTGCTCTTTTTGTCAAACTTTAGAGGGTGAATTGCACTTTACGCCTATAATATAATATTTGAGTTATGATTGAGCATGTTATCCCACATTTTAAATTCAAATTTTCAATTTAATGATAATTAAAGGAGTATTAGCATAACTGCCTGCATATTTATCTTGGTGATAGATAAATAGGCACTTCTATGGAGGATAGTGATTGCCCCTACTGGTGTTGACATTTTAATGGTGTTTAGTATTATGATACATATTAGGTATCTAGTGAATTGAGACTACTATGTCTCTAATATTTGTTACTAATTGTTTAGTATCTAATGTTCGATACGACACTTGATATCTTTGTCTAGTTATCCATCATTAGTGAGAATTCAGGCAATATAAGAGCTTCTAATTGAATTAAAGTAATAAAAGAAATAAAATTCAATTCAATTTATCAAGTTATTGCATTGTTAGTGCATTTTATTGTTATTGTTAGTGGAATTTTCATGTTCAGTAAATGTGTACGTAATATGAAAGTTAAATGAATGTTATCAAATATCCTTATTTTTATGTGATGTTTTTATTTAAGTATACCTTGTTGTATCTTTTATATGTGTGACTTCGTCAAGAAGTCAATTAGCATTATTTTGTTCCCCGCTAATCCATTGCCTAGCACAGGTATTTTTTTCGAGTAGGTATACAAGTGTAGAAGTGCAGGGTTCCTTAATTCAACATTTGCATACCTCTAAAGGAATATTCAAGTTTTATTTTTGGGTATAAATTTTTGTAATGTGCAGTTGTTAAAAATATTATATATGTACATGTATATAAGATTGCCACCTAAATGCAATGTAAAATATGTTATAAGTAATTTTGATATTATATATAAATATAAGTCTCATTATATGGAAGTTGTATTTAGATTTGAGAAAAATAATTCTAGTAATATAAAAGGCATGACTAAATAAAATATAAAGAATATGTGAATGTTGTTTAATTTTATTTAATTTAATTTGGAAATAATATTTAATAAAATAAACTTGTTTTTAATTTATTGCGCTCTCATATCCTCTTAAGGGGTATGGGAATGTTACATTACCTATTGATAAATCCCTAACTTTATGTCTTTTTCAAATTAATTCAATTGTAAAATAAAATATCATTATGTGTATATATAGGGAATAGTCGCATCAAATTGAATTCTCCCTAGATAAATATCTATTCAATTAAAAATTTGATATATTTTGTGAATTTTTGAATTGTGCTAAAGATTCAAAATTCATTTTTTTTTCTAAAAAAGATGAAAATGAATCTAAATCAATAGATTTAGATTCTATTCTTTGGTAAATCCATTGGAGAATGTTTTTCTATTTCTAAAATACTTACAGTTTATGTGAAAAAGTTTAATTTGCATAAGATTTTCTTGACCTTTATTCGAACGGTTCGATAATGTATATATATTAGACATTTTAAGGCAATTATAGATTCAAAAGTCAATTCTGATTGGTCAATAAAAATGTATTCCCGTGTTATTTATTTTTTGTTTGTATCATGAAAAGTTAAAAGGGGTAAATTAAGAGGAACCTTGTGTTGATTGTTTTTCTATTTCTAAATTTAAGTTTTGTTCTTCTACATGTAGAAAAGGAATAAATAAATTAATCAAATTCTAGGAGGCATTATGAAGTGCTCCTTTAGGTGTTAAACTTTTATTTGTCAATATTTCAGAAAAAAAAATATCTCTTGCTTTTCATTTCTATTCCATAAGAATGAACGTTGTGATTTGCATTTCATACTAACATGAATACAACATCTAGAGGATAAATTTCATCTTGAAAGTTGTAGCCTTCCGCATTGTTGGTAATTGGTCGTGAATTCAGACTAATACTGCAATTTTGATTCCTATAAAGGGGATTTGCATTGTGACAGTCGTTGCGCTCGAGAAAACTTGACTTTCATTCTTCCTAACACTCAATATATGAGTTGTTATTTCATCTTGTTGTCATCTTCTTCTTTCCTTAACTTTATCTTTTTTTCTTGTAGTGTCCAATGTCATCATTGGAATATGTTAAAGGTCTCATTACTAACTTGAAATGGGAAATTGCCATGAGGAGAAAAGATTTATCTATATGTATAAATAATGTATGTGTATGCATGAAATATGGTCATATTGTTATAGCAAGTTTGTGCAAGATGTATACACAGAGCACATTGAGATATGTGACTACCTTTGGTACTGCATCCACCATACTAGGGATTGCATTCAGTGCTTGCAAAAAGGAAATGCCATTTTAAAAGTCGAGCTTCATATTGATCGAGACTTACTTTATACTCCTAATTTTGAAGGGACTACTGATGATTGAGGGCTTATGACTTTGTTTTTGAACTATTGTTGTAAATGAACTACGAAAGAGCACTTTTATTATTGTTGTATCTTATTGTAATAATTTGACCAAAATTTTTCTTTTATTTATCTAATTTGTGTACAAAATTTAAATCACTATATTGGCCCAGAAATGTACTTGGATCGGTACCGCTAGTAGAACCACTGGTCCTAATGTTGGTTGGGTGGCACCAATGTTGGTAGTGCTAATATTGGCACTAGTGGGTTGTAATGCCTCAAATTCTAAGTCTATTAACGTAATTCTAAGTCTTTTAGATTAAAAATACATTTTCTTTCTCTTTGAAGACAACTTTAGAAGATCAAAAGGTATATGAAATGAGTCCATCAAGAAAGTTTTAAGTTTGAAATAAAGTTAGGATTGCAGATTTAAGGTAAATGGTAATAGAGTTCATTAAAAGACAATTGTTTGGACAACAAATAGAAAATTTTGGCTAAATAATTATGTTGTATAATAAATTTACAACAAATACTAAATAGGGTTTATATTTTGTAATAATTAATTAAATCATATAATTAAGTGATGGGAATTTATATTGATGATGGGATAAGAGATTTAGAGTTAATTGAGATCATTAAAAATTGATAAAAATAAAATAAATATATAATATAGATAAAACTTTATGAAAGAAAACAATTACTTACAATTGCATAGATTTTTCTAGATAAAAATATTCTAGCCATCAGAAAAATGAGATAAATATATATAAAATAATAAAAAATAGAAAAGAAAATCAAAAGAGGGAAGGGGAGACATAGTGGAGAAAAAATAGAAAACTTACTTTTTGAGTTATCAGAAAACGATCAGCAACACCGGCTGAACTCCATC
Organism: Excoecaria agallocha; assembly: GCA_037975025.1. Classification (NCBI taxonomy): domain Eukaryota; kingdom Viridiplantae; phylum Streptophyta; class Magnoliopsida; order Malpighiales; family Euphorbiaceae; genus Excoecaria; species Excoecaria agallocha. The sequence goes on from CM075811.1 coordinate 69,274,143, forward strand.
ACTATCGTTATTCACCATTGTAGAAACCAGCCACACCACCATCTTCCCTTCTCTGTTCTGACATCTATTCTCCTCGCCATTGCCATTTTTCTCTCTCCTTAAATTGAGAGTTTTTAACCCACTTTCTGCCAATTTTGGCATCAAATGGCAACATTAATCATATCAATGGACTCTTGATAGTAAGGCACTTTTTTCTTATGTTCCCTATTTCACCTCATTCACCAATGATGGGTAGATCGAAATGGGTATGTCAAGATAGCCTTGTGCAACGATCGGTTCGATTCGATAATTGAACCGAACTGAAATAATCAAAAACTAAACTTTCAATATTTTTATCAATCGAAACGAACCAAATTTATTGAATAATTGAATTCAAACCGAATCAAAAATTTCAATCAATTTGGTTCAGTTAATTGAAAAATCAAAAATTAAAACTATTTTTTAAAAAATAAAAGAATTGTTTCTAAAAATTATAAAAAATTATAAATCATAATATACTAAAGTTAAAACATCTAAATTACACCAAATAAAAGTTCAAATTAAAGATATAATCCCAAAATATATAATAAATAATACAACAAAACTGTTAAATAAATTTTTTCCATTTAATCGATTTTCAATTTAATCATTAAAATTATAAATTATCACTTAAAAATTAGATATTAATAATTGATAAATGTACTCATATAATTTACAACTCAAAATAAGATAATTTACATGTATAATATAATTATTCAATTAAAAATAAAAAAATTTATATAATTATATAAAATTTCGGTTCAGTTCGATTTTTCTGCCATTTTTTCCTTTAAAAATCGAATTGAATTGAAAAATCGAAGTTTTCTAACATTCAAAATCAAAAATCGAACCAAAAAAATAACCAAATTAAAAAATCGATCAATTCAGTTTGGTTTTTTGATTTGAACAGAAATTTGCTCACCCCTATGTCAAGATGCTTCGACTTCGATTTCAGCCAAACCAAGTAGCTTTAAGGCACATGCAGGGGTGTAGCCACCTTAAGGGGGGTGGGGTCAATTGATCCCACTCAAACTAAAAAAAATTAAAATACCCTAAGTAATTTTTTTTCAAAATTGACCCCACTAAATATTTTAAATAATTTCATTAACCATTAATGCCATTAAAAAATTGACTCCACTAATATATTTAAATATTTTTCTTAAAAATTAAATTTATTAAAATTTTTAAAAATTTAAAAAATTATTATTTTACTTTACAACAATAATATTAGAAATAAATGGAACAATAATTAATCATAGAGTTTGCAGTGTTATATATATATATATATATATATATATATATATATATATATATATATATATATATATATATATATATATATATATAAGAAAAACAATTTAATGGGTATTAGGGAAGAAGTGAGGAACACGCCAATGCCATATATATATAAAAGAACAAATTAATGGGTTTAAAGGAAGAAGTGAGGAACACGCCAACCAATAACATAAATATAAAAAGAAAAAAATAGATGTGGTTGGCTGTTGAGAAAAGCAAAAGACAACAAGTTCAAAGCATTTTTTTCCTTTTCTTTGAAAGAGTCGAAACGAGTCCAAAGCATTTTTCCCTTTTCTTTGAAAAAGTCCAAACGAGCAGAGCAGGGGAAAAGACACTGAACGAATGTTATTCAAGTGTGGTGGTCAATCAAAATTCAATTGCAAATTCTTCTCTTCTATTTTATAAAGGTACACAATAATATAATATTTTATCTCTTTTTATTATAGTTTTTTCTCAAATATCAATATATGAAAATTTTAATTATTTGCAATTCTTTGGTATGGGAGAAATCGAAATTGAATATGCTTTATAAAAATAGATCATATAGATGTGTAATTGATTTTTTTTAGTGTGATGTGTAAATAGGAATTAGGTTCAATTTTAATTGGAGTTGAGTTTAAAATTTTCAATATATGAGATAGTGATCATTGTAGTTAAAATTGATATTTTTATTTTTTGAAACAGTCATGGATAAATTTATAATTAAAAGAAAATCACCCTTTGAGCAACCAACTGACCAAGAAATTGAAAATAAAGATCAAGAAAGTAGTTCAAAAAAAGATAGTCATGAGATTAATTTAGATAATCTTCCTAGATTGAGAATTAAAATCTCAAAATATCATCCTAATGATCGGGATAAAGTGGGGAGAGCATATCTTCAAAAAGTGACCTTGCCAACCACAAAACTGTAATTTTAAACAACAAAATATTGAGAACATTTTTTGTCGTTTTAATCCTAAATGGGATAAGGAATATTTTATTTGGTTGGAGTATAGTATACAAAAAGTTGCAGCATTTTGCTTATGTTGTTATCTTTTTAGAACTGAGATTGGGAAGCAAGGAGGAGGTGATTCATTTATTACATATAGTTTTAATGCTTGGAATAAAAAGAATAGATTAGATATTCATATGGGAGGCCGTAATAGTGCTCATAATGCAGCTTGGAGAAAATGTGTAGCATTGTTGAAACAAGATCAAAATATAGAAGTTATTTTCAATAGACATCCATATCAAGTGAGAAAGGAATATAGAACTCAAATAACTAGTTCGATTGATTGCATTCGATTTCTTTTGTGACAAGGGCTTCCTTTTTGTGATCATGATAAATCTTATGGTTCCAAACAAGAAGGTAATTTTAATGAACTTCTAAAATTTTTAGCTAAACACAATGAAAGTATTGATGATGTTGTTCGTAAAAAAGCTCTGAATAATCTTAAGTTAACATCTCATACTATTCAACATGAGATTATAAATGCTTGTACTACTAAGACAATTGATGCCATCATTAATGATTTAGGTGATGACATATTTGCAATTTTGGTTGATGTATCAGTGAAAGAACAAATGATTTTTGTTTTGCATTATGTTAATAATAAGGGTGAAGTGGTTGAAAGATTTCTTAGTATTGTTCATGTTCAAGATACTAGTGCTTCATCTCTTAAAATTTCAATCGAGTCATTATTTTCTAAGTACGATTTAAGTATGTCGCAGTTACGAGGGCAAGGTTATGATGGGGCTAGTAATATGATAGGAGAATTCAATGGATTGAAGAGTTTGATCATGAAAGAAAGTAAACCTGCTTATTATGTTCATTGTTTTGCTCATCAACTCCAATTAACACTTGTTGCAATTGTTAAAAATGATATCAATATTGCATCTCTTTTTTAATTTGTTGGCTACTTTATTGAATATTGTTTGAGCATCGTGTAAATGTCAGGATTTTTTAAGAAACAAGTCTTAAACGAGTGGGTGACACACGTTGGGGTTCTCATTATGGTACAATCTTGAATTTAATCATTATGTTTGCATCTGTAGTAGAAGTGTTTGATAACATTGTTGAGGATGGAACTAACTCTGAACAAAGAGTTAAAGCTTGTGCTTTATTAAAAGAAATACAATGTTTTGATTTTGCATTCAATTTGCACTTAATGAAAAGGATTTTGGGAATCACATATGAGTTACCACAAGCTTTACAAAGAAAAGATCAAGATATTGTTAATGCTATGCACTTAGTTGCACTATAAAAAAAAGGCTACAAAAGATGAGGGATGGTGGTTGGAATTCTTTGTTGAATGAGGTTTGCCTCTTTTGTGAAGCACACAGTATCTCTATTTCTAATATGGGTTATATATTTCAAGTGATAGGGCGATCACGATGTAGAATTCAACAAGTCGTAAATTTGCACCATTATCAAGTGGATTTATTCTATGTTGTCATTGATTTGCAACTTCAAGAGCTTAACAATCATTTTACTGAGATTAATACTGAGTTGCTTTTATTTATGCCATGTTTTAGTCCAAATGATGCATTTTCCTCTTTTGAAAAAAAAAAGTTGATTCGATTGGCTCAATTTTATCCTTGAGATTTTTCATCGGTACAACTTCTTTCACTTGACAATCAGCTTGAAACTTATATTGTTGACCTGCTATCCAATGATGAGTTTTTGATGTTGGAAGGAATCAACAATCTTGCTCAATTGCTAGTTAAGACAAGAAAAAATTTGGTGTATCCTTTAGTTTATTTTCTTGTCAAATTAGTTTTGATATTACAAGTCATGATGGCAACTATTGAAAGGGCATTTTCTGCAATGAATATAGTGAAAAGCCATTTGCAAAATCAAATGGGAGATCAATTATTGAATGATTTTTTAGTTACTTATATTGACAAAGATGTATTTGAAAGTATTGACAATGAAATAATTATTCAATAATTTTAAAATATGAAAACTCATTGAGGACAATTGTAATATTATGAGTATTATTATATATATATTATTATCATATTAATATTTTATTTTTTATTTTTTCTTGTGAATGAATTTTTTTCGGTAATAAATTTTGACCTTGCTAAATCCAATTCCTGGCTATGCCCCTAAGCACGTGACCATATCCATTGGATCCCTAATGGTGCAAACTTTATTCTAGCAATGGTGGTTTCTCTCTAATGAAGCTACGATGATCGGTGCCAAAAGGACTAATGCTAGCAAATAGGCTCCCTGACCACTGCCATTTTTTTGAGCTCTTGCCTAACAAAAAAGACAAATATTAGGTGACCTGGGGCCCCTTTTGGGACCATATAAGTTTTTGTGTTAAAATTTAATCATTTGGTATGATATTTTAGCCGTTCTCTATCTTTTTGGCCTATTAAAGGTCTTTTTTTTGTCATTTGAAGTTCGACTTATTTTATATCAAAATTCATCTTTCTTAATTTCTTGCCTATTTTTACTATTTTTAGTCCATTTCTAACTCTTTTATGAGAAATTACTATTTTAACCCTCAATTCAGTGTAAAATTACTATTCTGCCTCCAAAGAGCTTTTGAGCATTCTAAGCATTTTGAGCTGCTAGAAATCATCCTCCAATAATTTCAAGTCTTGATATCATCATTAGGTAATCGAGATCAACCAAATAAAAACCCATTGCTAACAAAGTCCATATAGTTAGGAGATGTATGTTGATGTAGATCTAAGAAGGTTGGCACAAAACCTAAGGTAATTATTCATTGACTAATCAAAATTCATTTATAACACACACCCTAGTTGAAGTTCAAAACTTTGAATAATATGGTTGAATATAAAGCCCTAATTGTAGGAAAAAATTATCAAGTAATTTACATATACCATTTTTTTACCTCATTTTTTTAAAAATGCACCCTTTAAAATTAAAATTTTAAAAATACCTTTTTTTTAATTTTAAGTTTTTAAATATGCCTCTTTACCCTAATTAGCTATTCTTCTCCTTTTCAGTCTCTTTTTGCTTGCAATCGTAAAACTCTAAGGTGCTCCATCTCCATCAGGTCGAAGATAATTTCGTTCGTTTCTTTAATTTTTCTATCACCAACCCTAGGTTCATCGTGGTACTCATAACCATAGTATTACTCAGCTGTCATTTTCCTATTTTTTGATTAATTTGGCATTTTTATCTCTAATTTAAGTTTATAAGTTTATTTTTCCATCTTCATCAAGTTGAATGTGATTTCTCATTTTGTTTTTTTATTTTTTTACTGTCTAATGTGTGAGGTTTCTTTTGTAAAAATTTATTTTTGTTCTAATATTTATCTTTAAAAGTGTTGGTTGAGGAATTATGCTTCTTATTTTTGGTGTTTCATCCTCTGAATTATGAAATTTCTTGATAGTTTTGATCTTGTGGTTTTGCGGTTTTAATGTATAAAGATAAAAGAAGAGTTTAGAAACATACAGAAAAATCTTCTTATTCCTTTGCATTATGAATGAACCATTATTTTATTATCTTCAGATTCATAAGTAAGTCTCTACTACTAATTATGAATGAACCGTTATTTCAGCTTCTTCAGATTCATTTTAGAATTGAGCTAGTAATATCTTGGATTGCATATTGCTTTTTGGGTTCCTTGTTTAAACCTTGTATTTTTAGTAAATGAAACTAATTTTTGGATTTTGGATTCACAAAGATGAAACTACTTGGGAGCAATATGATTATGCATTTGCACATCCAGAGGAGGTGTACCATATCTATATTTCATTTTCTTCTTCTTCTCACATTTATTTTTATTTTTTATTTTTTGGATTCAAATGCTTATTGTAGAATTTAGCATATGCTAGTATTGGGAAATTCTTGAACTTCATATCATAAAAGTTATGTTAATTAACTTTTCTTACCTTTTAGGTGTTCTATAATATAGGTCGTTATTATCATGCATATTATGGTAATAAAATAGTGAGCATTTTTTCTTAAAATTTTTAATATTGGTGTTATTTATTTTAATGTTTGGATTTTAGCTATGATCCATGTATGTTCTAAGAGGGTAGGAAAGCTATGATTTTGACGATTATGTTTTGTGACTTTACACATACATAATATTCTCCCTTATGCACTCAATGCGTTATGCATATTTTCACTAAGTTGCTTTGTATGGCTTTTCACATTCTTGCAAGCTATAAAAATGGTCAAGAAGACTTTTGCTAACAAGAGTAGGTTACAGGCACTAGAACTTGAACGCAATGGTGGGACTACAACTAAGAAGAAAGGCAGCAAGCAAATGGGAATGTACGGATCTCATTTGATTTACCATGATCAACAAATTGGCCTTAAGGATATGTTTGACATAAATATGTTTGATCAATGGAGGTGATTTGTATTGCTAGTCACTGATTAAATTTTTTTTGCTGACCCAACTATTATTATGGCATGCCTGTTGGTTTTGGAGATACAAAGTGAAAAAAGTTCCACATTATTGGGAAGATGCCTCACACTTAACACAATAATTTTTAAAAGTTCCCCTTGCTGCATGAAGCTTCTCTTAATATCCCTCATACTCTCCTTCATCTTCAACAATTTTAGCAGAAGTTTTGTATTTCACTAACCTTTTTGTCTTCTTTTTTATTGCCCTATTGATTAAATAAAGTAATGAAGGAGGATCTTATTAAGAAATGATAATGGGAGAAGTCTAACTTGGAGAGGTACCTTACTGAAATGAGAATAAAATCCAAGCATAGAAGATAGCAGATTTTGCAGCCTTGCTATCTCAACTCTTCAAATATTTATGATACATTTTTCTTTTTTACTTTAAACTCCATCACTCTTGTTATACCAAAATATAGGCCATTTTTTAAATTAGTATTTAATTTAGGATATATCTATATTGTAACTGCCACTTACCAAATTATTTTTCAAATAACGATGCAAATATGAAGTTTCAGATATTTGCTTGTGTATTAAGCTATTATTGTAGAAATAAATTATTTGCCTTGTCATACTTAATTATCTTCTCAAATTTAATAACAATTATAAGTGTGATTAGAAGAAATTGTATTTGAGATCTATATTTTTTAATCAAATTCTAGCTGTGAGGCAAATATTTATTAGTTGGTCTCGTAATGATGAAAAATTTGTTGTCGATTCTCGGATTTCAATTATTGGATCTACATTTATCATATTATTGGAGTTTAAATATAAAAAAGATACAATAAAATATAAATTCTAGAATGAAAATCATATTCTAAAATTTGGTATATCAAATGGTATATCTGATATACCGATCGGTATACCAAATTCTAGAATGCAAATTATATTTCGAAATTTGATATACCGACTAGTATACTTGGTATACCGATCGGTATATCAAATTCTAGAATACTAATTCTATTATTAAATTTGATATACTGTCTGGTATATCTGGTATACCGTCTGGTATACCAATTTTCAGATTTTAAATATATACCAGATGGTATACCTGGTATATCATTGGTACATAAAAAACAAGAAGATAATTTCAATTCTAGATTTTGATATACTAGACGGTATACCTAGTATACCACTGGTATATCAAAATCCAAAAGATAATTTCAATTTTGAATTTTGGTATACCGGACGGTATACCTAGTATACCATCAGTATGCCAAAATCAAGAAGATAATTTCAATTTTAGATTTTGGTATATCTGACGTATACTTGGTAAACCAAAATTCAAAAGATAATTTCAATTATGAATTTTGGTATACCCGAAGTTATACATGGTATACCATCGATATACCAAAATCCATAAGATAATTTCAATTTTGATTTTGGTATACCAGAAGGTATACGTGGTATACCATTGATATACAAAAATCTAGAAGATAATTTAAATTCTAAATTTTGGTATACCCGATGATATGCATGGTATACCAGTGTTATACCATGTTCCATAATACTAATTAAGTTTTTCAAATTATTTATTCATTCATTCACATGTTTGTAATTGACTAATAATATTTATAATTGGTAAAAATATTTACATAATCTTTTGGATTGTGGGTGGGATTTTAATTCAATTGCTATTTTCTATTTGTATAGCAAAAAAACTTAAAATTTTAATAGTTATCAGTTAAAAATATTTACATAACCTTTTGGATCTTCTTTTAGATGCTTGCATCCATTTTGATTGAGATACATGTCAATAGTTTCATAAACTTATGATAACTATATATTGAGTTGGCTTATATATCTAAGATAAAAATGGCTCTTACAAAGGAATGAGAAGCAACAAGGTTCTTCCTTGAGCTTTTTTTTATTGCTTTGGAGATCTCAAAAGGCCTGTATTACTAGAAAGTGCAAATAAATTTTAAAAGTTGTAAATTGACTGGTTTGTATCATAAATAATTTTTGATAACTGACTCTTCTAAGTGTTCATGGATGTTTTTGTAAGGAACCTTATGGTTTTTTTTTTTTGCATTTTTCTACTAACAATGAGAATTTTATTGAATGCATCTGTTGAAGTTTGCAGGTAATATTTATTTGGTTTTCAAAATGAAATCATGTTCTAATATTAAAATGGGTTATTGCTACCAAGTAAAGCACAGCTCTATCGCTCTCTTTTCTTTGAGGTTCTCGGTTTTATTTATATATTTCAGTTTTATGTAATTATTTAAGTTTATAATTTTTGTAGATGATAAAATAAAGCCATATCAGACTTTATTGTTTAGCTCTTATTTTTGTTTAGAATAAAACCAAATCTACTTGGGATTTTCATCTTCACTTTTTTATTTCTATTTTAATTCAAATCCAGCATTGTTTTTCTCGATTATAGTGTTCTGAAATTCTTTATTATTCTAGTAATTTGATAAATAAGTTTATTTATAAGGGAGGTTGGTATTTCCTTTGCCTATTCTTATTTCTCAACTAATTAAAATCAGAATGATCCAAAAATATTTTACTAAACAATAATATTTAAGATTAAGGAAGAGATTAATTGATTTTCAGGTGCTTGGTTGTGCGGTGCTAAAGACAAAAAAAGTGATATTTTATTTTCACACAAAATGCAGTGCTGTATCCAATTCTCGCACTTAAGGTACACATCCTTTTCATCCAAATAACAAACTTCTATTTATCTTTATAATCTTTCTACATATATATCCAATCAATTTAATTTCAAAAAATTAAGATTCCACTTATATGTTATAGACCAACAAGATGTTCTTCACAAAAATGGAGTGCCAGTACTAAAGTGGTATGATTTTGTAGAGGCTGACACAGATCATGAGCAAGTGTCGGAGGTGATTATTTTGCAAGTGTCACTTTTTTAACTTAACAAAAATAAAAACTAGTTGCTCGAATCAACCTCATTTCTAAGCAAAGAATAAGAATTTCTTATACAGAGATTTTTTGGGTATAGATTATAAACAGAGCATATTTACATATGTAGAAGGTAGAATTTCAGTACAAGAAAATTATTATTCAAAATCCAAAAAATCATAACTGCAACTCTAATCATTGCCTGGTTGTCGGATTCTCTTCACCAATGATTGGGAGAAAGATAATTTTGGTAATGAAGATAGAATCAAAATCAACTCTAGCTGGTTTTCTAGTAATCATCTCAACCACCGCACACCCAAAACAATCATATTCATTCTTGTTGATGGATTCAGGTGACATATTCATTAGAGTTCCTCGAAATTCTGGTCTACTTTATTTTCCTCCTTTTTTTCACAAATCCAAAATTTGTGATCTTCACTTCTCCATTTCAGTGTTTAAGTTAAATGAAGAAGATACAAGGAGGAAAAATTAAAGAAATCTATCAAATGAAGAAGATGATGATGAAAAAAAATAAAGAAGATGATGAAAAAATTAACGAAGATGAAGGAATGAAAGAGATGGAGAGTTTTAGTTGAATTGAAAAAAGGGAGATTTTTGAAAACGGAAATTTAGAAAAAGGTATTTTAAAAAGGAAAAATGAAGGTGGTATTTTTAGATGGTTCTTCATTTTATTAGGTATTTTTGTGAAACTCCTAAAATTATCAGGGAAATAAAGCCCGACAAACTCATTAAAAGCAATTCTCAGCTCTACTAAACCATTTTTCCATATAAAATGATTCATGTTTGCCTTCACTATTATGAACATGGTTAAATATGAGCCAATGAGGTAAATAATATGGACAATTGTAAAAGAGAAAAAATAAGATATTTTTGAAAAAAATAAAGATAAATATATATTATTTTACATAATTAAAGGCCAAATTTGACATTTTCCTAATAATAAATGTATTTTTCTCCAATTTCAATTTCATAAGTTACCACTTCATTTATTTGAAATGGTATCCTAAATAGACATCTATATACAATTAAGTTCATGGAAAACAAAAAGAAAAGAATGGGTGAAAGAAGAAGATACAGTAGTTGTGTACGTATATAAAAAGGACATGTGTTTGTCTATCTTCATTTTGGCCTTTCAATGTGTTAGAAAATATATCACGATTTATTATGAGAAGTAAACATATAAATATCTCTCGTAGCACAAATTCGTTAAAGCGAAAGAATGAATCAATTGTTTCACGTTACCGGCAAAGCCTATCACCCACGTGTCATTAACTATGGGATAAAAGCATAAATCCATAAACTAAAATTCCCTTAGATAGAGAAATCAAATATGGAGCAAAATCGACAACAATTCGATATGAGAGATTTTTTTCCCTTCTTTCAAATCAAGAAACTTAGCCCTTATATAGAGCTCCAATTAAGGTAACCTTAATTGTCTTAATTAATAAGAATTAAATTGGCAATTACAAATATTAATAAGAAAATAATAAATATGGCAATTACAAAATTAATATGTAACTTCCCATATTAATGCACACATAAATGGCAAATTCCCTAATTAAAGGAAAAGCTAATATGGAACTAATCTTATATAAATTATTTTTTGTTCCAATATAATCTCTATTATATCGGGGCCAATTTATCATCTTGTGAGTCATGGGCATATCCCAAACTCCTTTATCTCCTACTCGCATATGATGAAATGATTTTCAGTCATCCTCTCTAATCATACATACCGATAGTTCATGTGATAGACACACATCGAGAACACTAATGCTATACACCTGTTAGGGATATATAACATATCGAGAAATAAGATATTCTCATAATTGTTTGCCCAACCCTAGATAATTTTCTTACATTTGTTGTTCTATATTATGATCTCATAAAAATAATTTTCATGTTCACTTTTGTGTCTCTACTTATAAAGACTACAACAGTTATAATAGTGAACCACGAAACTACCGTATGTGATCGAAAAAATATCTTTCCCTCTTACTATATTCTAACTAAGCTAGCCAACTGAACTATACTTCAGGTATAAGTTAAGGGTCCCAAGGGTCAAAAATTTGGAGACTAACTAAGCTAGAAACGTTGAGCTATAGTTCAAGTATAAGTTAAGGGTCCTGAGGTTTGAAAATTAGGGTCTCACACTAGGAAAAATTTAAAATTATTCACATAAGATTCCCTTTCCTCGGTTAACTCAAGCACACATGGTATGATGCATGTGTTATGGTGTTCTTTTCTTTCCCTTAAAAGAGCGTATATCTTATTATTATTTAACACCATACAGAAGTATAAGGTTGCAATGTACTAAGCATTCAACTTTAGTCCACTTCCTTTAGGACTACTTCTAGCTTTTTAGATAGAATATGATAGTTACATTTAACAGATCACCGAATCATTCTTAATCCTATTTTGGATCTTAATCCAAAGCACACAACCTCATGTGTGTTTTTATCTTACACGTTAACAAGATTCATCATGTAATTTCTGCAAGACGACACTTTTATTTTGAACAGGTTCTCGAAATTCACTTTGTGTTCAAAAATTGCCTCATATTAGACTTTGTTAACTTATTAACAAATCTAATGTAAACATCCATGTGAGTGGGTTACTTCTCTATCTGAAATGCTCTATCTTAAAATTGTAAATGTTCACATATAAACATTCACACTCATGTATTGCCAACAATGAACTCAATTATCATTATCATTCATAAATAATAATGATAACAGAACATAAACAATATAAATCAAATCCTATTCAAACTATGAGATCTAATGTGGCTCTCAAAATACATCTCTAAGAATAGGTTTTATTAATGGATCAGCAATCATATCTAGCTAGAAAATGTATTGTAAGATCAATTTCTCCTAGTGCAACAATATCTTTAATTTATTGATACTTAATATCGATACCTCCTCAACGACTGACCGTCACCATAGACTATCATTCATTCCTCTAAGACAGTTACTCTTAAATGGTTCACAAACCATTTCAGCCAAAATTGCCTCTTGTATTGCAGCAGAGGAAGTGATAAATTCAGCTTCCAATGTTGATGATACTATAAAGGTTTGTTTCTTGCTACTCTAAAAATGGCACCCTTTCCAAGCAAGAATACATAACCTAAAGTGGATTTTCTCTCATCCACATCACTTCCCCTATCAACATTTAAGTATCCTCTCATTTGTTGATCCTTTCTTTAATAATAGAAAGAATAATCTGTTGTCCCTATGAGGTAACTAAGTATCCTCTTCACAGCTTTCCAATGAGCTTTAATTAGGTTAGACTAATATCTACTTACTATGCCCACTACATAGAATATATCAAGTCTTGTACATGACTTTGCATACATCAGACTATCCATAACACCGGCATATGGAACGTTTTTCATACATTCATTATGTTCTTTTTTCTTAGGACATATAGTTTTGCTTAGAAACTAATTCTTAGCAATTGGGTTGTCAATGGATTTAAATTTTGCATATTAAATTGTTCAAGAATCTTGTTAATGTATGTCTCTTAAGATGATGGCAATAACTTTCTTGAGAGATCCCTTGAAATCTTAATTCCAAGGATATAATCTACTTGACCCATATCTTTATCTCAAAGTTCGTTGACAACCAATCTTTGATTTCATTTACATACTTTATGTCATTTTCTGTTATTAGTATGTCATCTACATACCAAGTCAAAATGACAAACTTGTCTTTAGAGCTTTTAAGATAAAAACAATGGTCTTCATCAATCATGTTGAACGCATTTGACATGATTACCTCATGAAATCTTAAATACTATTATCTCAAAGACTGCTTTAAGCCATAGATTAATCTCATCAATTGGCAAACCTTATGTTTGTTGCCTTCTTCTATGAAACCTATAAGCTGAAACATATAGATTTCTTATTTTAATGCTCCATTGAAAAAAGCAATCTTTACATCCATTTGATGTAGCTTTAGGTCTAAACTATCCACCAAGGCTATAATTAACCTTATCAACATAAATCTAACAACAGGTGGAAAAAACTTCTCATAGTCAATTCCTTCATGTTGTGTCAACCCCTTAGTGACTAGCTGAGCCTTGTATCTTTCGATACTACCATCAGCGTTTTGCTTTACTTTGAGAATCCACTTATTCCTAATTTGTTTGTATCCTTTAGGTAAATCAACAAATTTTCAAACATGATTCAATCTCATAGATGTCATTTCTTCTTCCATTGCTTTAACCTATTTATCTTTGCCAGGCATCCTTGTGCAATATGTGGAACACTTTTCCTTTTAGATTTTTTTTGTAATTTCAATTCTTAATAAATATATCTCATATATTCATCATAGTTTGGAATGCTTCCACTGGAATTAAGATCTATATTTCCACTCAAATAAGAATCTTTAATATCCATACTTTCACTTGAGTTAGGTATGCTCATCCTCCCACTAGAAGAATAGATCTCGAACATCCAAACTATTGAGAAGAGGGTTTTGACATTCTTTTTCTATTTTCCTTCCACTCGGATGGAGAGATCTGGGTAGTTTATCTTCTTAACTTACTTTATCCAACTTTAAAAATTCATTTTCCAAAAATATGATGTCTCATGAATCAAATCCTATTACTGAGCTATTTGCTTATTCACCCATGAACACGTATCATTTTAATATGTCGGAATATCACATAAAGATGCTCTTTTTACCTCTTGGTTCTAACTTACCAAATTTACTTGAGGTATCATAGACATAAGCAACACAACCTCAAGATCATAAATGGTTTAGATCAGGTTGTCAACCAATCCACAATTTATAAGGAGTGGAAGCAATAAACTTATAGGGCACACGATTTAGAATATATGCTGCTGTTAAAAGTGCATCTCCCAATGAGACATTGGTAAAGTTACCTCAGCCATCATAGATCTTACCATATCTAGGAGAGTCCTATTTTTCCTTTCCATAACACCATTTTGTTGTGGAGTTATAGGAATAAACAAATGATGTTCAGTCCCTTTTTTTCATCATATAAAGCTTTAATTCTTTGGAAAGATATTCTCGACCACGGTCGGTTCTTAAAGCTTTAATTTTCTTGTCTAATTGATTTTCAGTGAAATCCAGAAAAAAAGTTTTAAAGCAACTCAATGCTTCGAACTTGTGAGAAATTAAATAGACATGACCATACCTAGTATAGTCATCTACAAAAGTGATTAAAAACAATAAACCCCATGGCTTGCCCTAATATCCATTAGATCAAAGACATCAAAATGGATTAATCACAATGGAAATATGGTTTTAGTTCCTTTTTTGAATTGTATTCTAACTATTTTTCTTTTTAGGTAATGCTCATAAATAGGTATTTCATGCTTATTCAAATCACCTATCAATTCTACTTTAGCTAACTGACCCATTCAGTCTTGGCTAGTGTGGTATAATTTAACATGGAAGAATTTCACATTATTCTTGTTACAATGTAAAATCGAATAATTTGAGGAAAAACTAGTAGTATTCAATCAATCAAGATCAATATCTATAATTATGAAATCGTTCAAACAAAACCAAAACCATATAAAGCATTATCTAAACATAACGTGCATTGTTATCCTTAAAATATAAATGAAACCAAGTTTCATTAAAGCAAAAATAGAAACTATCTAGATCATTTGTCACGTGGTCCAATACTTTTAAATCTGTCATCCACAAAGGATTAAATTTAGTAGAAAGATATGACTCGATACATAGATTTTACTCACTCATGAGTCAAGATGGTGTATCTATTGAGATATATTACAGTCTCTTGCATAGTATTCCTTCAGTTGGTATTTGAAGAAATATTTTGCATCTGAAATATTTATCCTTTTATTTCCTTGGACCTTATGTATTTCTATTTTATCTTTTACCTTTTAAGCTCTTGAGCCTTTTCTTTACCCTTACTATTGAAGCTTCTTTTCTTATTGTAGTTAGAACCAATTCTATCAGAATGCAAATGTGCCACATGCACTTTGGTATTGACCTTAATCGATGCCAGACAGTTTTCTTCAAACTCCAAGTGGCAATTAACATCCTTAAATGTCTTTATATTATCCATATGAGTTAGCTGCATCGTTATAAGCTCCAAACTCTTGGGTAAAGAATGGATAACAACTTGAATCTGCTGCTCATTGATCATCTAATGACCAACTTCATTAAGTTTATAAATCATATTTTCCATCGCTTTTAGACATTTTCTCATTTTATAATCAGAATTTTTTGATAAGTATCAAACCTGATCACAAATGATCGAAAAATTTCATCAGAGATATATCTTCGAATTTCTACTACAAGTTGATCCATAAATCTTTTTCATTTTGATACTTGTGAAGTTGCTTAATGATTTCATCATTTATTGCAGTGAACAAGATGATGTGAGCAGTCAATCCCATTTATGCTAGACTATGTTGCAGGTTCAATTATAATCAAACTTAAGTTTTCTAAAGCTTTTAGCTCTTCAAGCACATACTAGATTTACATATTTCATTTAAATCTTCTGATCACTAATGGAATAATTGTTGCACAATTTTAAAGGAGATCAGGCAATACATGCTATTTACTATGCATCTAAAAATTTAACCTAATAAAGCTATCTATTGGGCCTAAATTCGAAAAGGCTACTTAAAGTTACCAATTACCCTCTAAGCCTAATGTCTAACCTTGCAGGTTAATATTTCATTCATAGTAAATATCGATTGTTGGGCATTAAGTTCTTAAACTTAATTTAGGATATTATGCATAAGATAATCTAAGTCTTAACTCAATTATCATGCAATCATTTTACTTATAAAATATTGCTAAGCAATTGACAATAAAATAAACACATTCATAATAAATGCTAAATGTCAATATAATATCCAAAAGAAAAATAAGCTCATCTTTTTAATCAATCATTAAATATCCAACAATAAAAAAACTTAAAAAATAAGATAAGACACATTTATATTTAATCTTGTAATAGGAAACATAAATCCTAACCAAAAATCTGCTAACCAATAATAACTTGACACTCATGTCAATAACTCAGGAACTCAATAGGCTCAAATCTAAGCTAGTCATTGAAGCTGAATTAATGACCATATGTATCAATTACTAAGGAACAACATGTGTGCGATATTGAGACCATTGACGAGACACTTTACATCCACTCCTAAGCACCAACTCAGATTGAGTGTTGCTTCTAAACACTCCCCATTTAGCTTCCATGTATAAAAATTGAATTATGGATTCTCCATAATGTTCACTCTAGCACTCAACTAATAAGTTTCGGAGTGCCACATGGTAACTAAACTTATTCACACATGATGTCAAAAAATACCTTATGATTTCACCCCCTTTCTAGGCCTCTAACCCAAATGCACTCTTACATCTTTTCATGCATAGACAAAATATGATACACTTTTGCATCAATGGCATTAGCTCAGGCCTTCTTATGCATCCTTATTTTGCAAACCATTTGTACTTTTGCTTTGATTTCTACAATACCTTGAGAAATTCGTGGACATCAAGGAGTTCTTATCATCACCATTTCTATCACACATAATAGAAAATTAAACAGTAAGTACACTCATACACAAACATGTATGATTGAAACTCATTTCAATCTAAAAATAAGGATAAATTGTTACTCATAACATAATATAAATAGTTAGTACACTGATGTGCAAATATATATGATTGAAAATCATTTCAATCAACAAATGAAGAGATATCCACGAAATATAATTTTCAAATAGATTTGAAAATTTAAAAAGGCAGAAAAAAATAGTTTTCTCAATTTTTATCAATTTTAAAATAATTTTTATTAGAATAAAATCAAACAAATATTTTTTTATCCTAAAAAATCTTTAAAAAATGACCAAAAATTGAAAATTTTGAGAAAATTAGATTAAAAAAATTTGAGCTAATTTGGAGGTCAGAAAAGAGGACACATGCCCTCATGCTCTGTCGAGGGTGGATCACATGCACCACATGTGAGACAGGCACACCACGTGCTAGCTGTGGCTCTGTGCCACGTGGCGTGATCCCAATGGGTTACGTGACACCACATCAGATACCAATTGACACATGACAGACATCCATTGGTCCACATGGGTCCAATATGGTTCTCAATGGACTAACTAATGACACATGGCATGACCATAATTCTACCATATGCCATTCAACCATTGGCCCACGTGTGGCCTTGTGGCATAACTCATCAAGCCATGTGGCCGAATCCATATGCCACGTGTTAACACCATAGACTGGCATGTGGAAGCCACATGGTATGACCCTTACCACGTGTCAGCACAGGAAGCTGACACATGTTGCCATATCATCGCCATATGGCAACATCTGGTTGGTCCATATGGTATAGTATGGTCCCTATTACGACCCTAGCAAGTGCACTAGATCGACAAGTAATAAAATGAGGTATAGTTAGGATCCTTAATATCTAATCCAAAGGAATTGTGTGTGTAGAAACTGTGGAAATTAATTATATGCTAAAGAATTTCCAATTATTTGTGTGTAAGAGTTGTCTAATTTGTACAATGTAAACTTCAAAAACTAAAATATGTAATGAAAAGAAGTTAAATTCTACTAGCAGTAAATTGAGTGTGAACTAAATTTTGGAAAAATTAACAAGTGTAAAAATCTATAAAAATAAACTGTTGCCCAGGTTCACTCATCCACCCCATGCCTAATGTGAATTAATTTAATCCTACAGTAATATAAATATGAACGAATTCGGGATAACCATCTCAACCCAAGCATCCCGTTTCGGAGCCAGCTACTCTAATTACAAAGCATCCCATTTCGGAGCAAGCCTTACAACTAGCCCAAGCATAGGTCTAAAATCCTAGGTTTGGTTTGCTTTTCTATTCCGGAGCCAAACAACCCAAAACCCATCTATTTCACTCCACACTCCAACTTTAAAATCATAAAAATTGCATATCTAGAGTCCTATTATGGAGCAATCTAAAATAGACAGTATTTTTGATAGAAAAGTTGAGCGAAATCATTCATAGCATTCAACTCACATAAGCATCAATATCATATAAGATAAAATCATTCCACAAAGCTAGAAAATCACTTGAAGAGCAGAAAACCAATGAAATAAAATAAGCAACAATGAAATAAACCATTCATATATATATATATATATATATAACTGAAAATATGTTCAATATTCACATCTTTGGGTAGGGGATTCAAAGATACCCCAAACAACTAAAAGACTACTCACTATCCATCACAAAATGAAAAGAGAAAAGGATAGAATAACCCCTAAAATTCATGGTGAAGAAAATCCAGCTAAATCCAAGTTTTTCAATCTCTTTCTCCAAAGCTTGAATGGAAAACGAGCTCTAAATGTGTAGATCTAAACTTCTGAGCTATAAATCTATGTTTAATCTAAGTATTTTTTTGTAAATCTAACTATTTTCAAGTAAATCTAAGTATCTATGTGTGTAAAATGAAAAAAGAAATGAAAGTTGGAAGAAAGAAAACCCTAAAACTTCATAAAAACCAACTCTTTCAATTCTGCAGAATAATTTACTTTTTATAGGTCAACATGGGTCACGGTTACTATAAAATCCCTGGAACTGTGACCTCTAATAAAAAAACCTCTTTTTGCTGAAATAGGTCACGATTACTAAGAAATTCCCAGTAACCGTGAGATGACTCGGGACTGCATCTGGAATGGGGTTATGGTTACTATGAAATTCCTAGTAACCGTGAGATGGCTCTCTTCTGAATTCTTGACTGAAAACATGCATGCCTCACGGTTACTACCAAATTCTTAGTAACCGTGAGGTGCTTCTCTTTTAGCTTCTGTACTGAAAACTTCATAGGCCACAGTTACCACCTTTTCATGCACAATTGCCATGCTGACCATGACAAGCCTTAAAATGGTACGTTTTGAAAGAACACATGGCTCGCGGTTACTAGAAATTTCCTAGTAATCTTGAGGTACCTAAAAAATACAAAATTCCATCAAAAGCTCTCAAATTCGCACAAAAGCTAGAACTAACTGAGAATCGGATAAATTATTAAATGCAAGCAAAAATAAAGCAAAAGATACTAGAAAACCAATGAAAACTAAACTCAAATTAAACTAAAACTAAACACTGAATTGGAGTTATCAAAATACCCCACACTTAGACTTTGCTTACCCTTAAGCAAATGAATCATCCACAATCTTGAAAACTCAAGACTCCAATTCAAAACAAGAAAAATAAGAGATACCAGAGCAACACTTAGTAGAAGACATTCAGAAGAAAAACTTTATCACAAGGACTCAAATTAATCTATATCAAATAATTTCTTGTGTGTGTTTACGAGGATAAAACATATGTATATCCTTTAAAAATTAAACTACCAATGAATTCTAGCAATTAAGCAAATAGAAAATTACGACAATTTTGCGCTTGTAACTTGGAACAACCATA
Source organism: Excoecaria agallocha (assembly GCA_037975025.1). Taxonomy (NCBI): domain Eukaryota; kingdom Viridiplantae; phylum Streptophyta; class Magnoliopsida; order Malpighiales; family Euphorbiaceae; genus Excoecaria; species Excoecaria agallocha. The sequence goes on from CM075811.1 coordinate 69,294,170, forward strand.
AGCCTCTCCTTTAGCACCTGAACCACAAGGGTTATCTCCACTAAACAACTCATAACAAGATAGAATCACCAAGTCTTACATTAAGGTTGTAATAGGGCTAAGGCAAAGGTTCCAAAGAATTGATAAGGTTAGCAAAATAGAATTAGCCACACTACCCAGAAATATATACCACCTAACTTTCTCAAGAAACAAATCTTTCAAATTCCATGCTCTATTGTTATCAAAAGGAAAAACTAATCTTAGGACATTAATTGGATTCTCAAAATTGTAGGAAGCAAGATAAATGACACTTCCTATAAATGCTAGGTATCCCACACTTATTTTGTGCAGCATAATATCTATTTTTTTCTTTTTCTTTTTCTTTTTTTTGTCACAGTTACTATGAATTTCATGGTAACCGTGGAATACTAACTTAGGTGACAAGAGTACCAAAAGCATTGATTCTATAATCATTGTCCTAAAATTTTTAGAACATTAAGCTCAAAAATCCCTAAAAACTTTTCAACTTCCTTTTCTTGATTGACAATCAAAAATTTCATCAAACCTATCATGCAATTTTCACTACCCAACCTAGAGTGGCCAATTACAAAATGGGAAAGACAAATGTATTTAGGCTATATGGTTAAGCAATAGTGCAATCAAGAAAAATTATGTAGTACGCTTTTAGCATACCAATTAAGCTCAAAGGGGCTAACAATGGCAAAATTTTCTAGAGTCATTTAAAAAAAATTGGTTATCAAAGAAAGGTTGTCTGGGTCATATCCTAAACCTGACCAAGTTGAATATTCATTTCGAAGGGTGATGAGGAAGGTTCTAGCTATTCCAAAATTCCTTCACTCAACTGCTCTTACTCACAGGTTTTTTTTAAAATAAAAAGCTTAGCCTATTGTGCTCCTTAGATTAGAAATTTAATGATATGTGATTAATCGAGATCAATTTAAATAACAATCTTTTCTGAACAAACTACTACTCTCTGGCTACTCAAGCTTTCCAACTTATCAATTCAAAAATGAGTCTAAGCTAATTCAATTCATGATCAACTGGTAGCTCAAACTAATGGTATGATAATTAATAACTCAACAGAAAAATTTATCCTAACTTAAATTAAAGGAAAAACTTGAAACATAAAAGCATAAAAACCTACTTAAAACAAAAGGTAATACAAATCATAAAGTAAATGATTTGAAAGCAAAACTAACTACTTTAAATCAAAACTAAAGAAAATTCACAATACAAAAATATATTGAAAATAGAAATGAACTAAACAACTGAAAAAAATAAAAAGAGTTGTAGTTCAAGAATTTCACACTTTCATCCATTGAATCCCAACTTCTTTCTTCAAAAAGATAATCTACACAAAATAATTTCTTCATAAAAAGATTAACTTCTTATAATTGTTCAATTTTCCACCAATATGTTCAAAATTCAATATTAACAAAAATATTCTCCCACCCCACACTTCAAAACTTGTTGTCCCCTGTAAGGTACAAGTATATATCTCAAAACAGGGAATAAAGAGAAGGAATTTCCTGCTCAGGCATGTGGAGGAGCTGGGGAATCAAGCCTGGCATTCAAAGTGACCGGTGTCTAGCAAGTGTACTAGATTGGCTAGTAATATAGGAAAATATAAATTAAGACCCCAAATGTCATACCTAAGGGAACATGGATTGCTAAAGATAATATATATATATATATATATATATATATATATATATATATATATATATATATATATATATATATATATATATGTATGAAATAAATCAACCTAAAATTATTTTCCAAATGTTTTTGATTTAAAAGAAAAAATTAAACAAAACAAACAATGAAACAAAATTAAACTAACATGGATTAAAAACAAAACAATAACTGAATTTCTCTTGCTAAAAAAACTATCCACCTTAACTTCCATTGAAATAACTTAATTAAAAGAGAAACACAAGTGATTATGAAGAATTCAGATGAATAAAACCAGATAACTTTACTCTCATTCCAAGCATTAAAATTCTCTTATTCAGAACAATTAAACACTTAGCATAAAAATCTGAATTAATCCTCTTAAATGTCTATTAAATCCTTTTTCAAGAAATTTAACTTTCACCTATTCTTAGTTACATTTTTTCTTAATCTTAACTTACTTTAATTAATACAAAATTATCTCTTATTTAGAACATAATCATGCATCAACCCAAGCAAACTAACCTAAGAACATGCATATCAATGATCAAATCAAAAGTCAATTATTAATCATTAATTAATCAAGCTAACAACCAAACTTTAGTTAAATAATGATAAGAATATGCTTAAGAACTAAGAAATAATCAAACTTGCATTAAAATTAAGCACAAGCTTAAGTCATAATAATAAAAATAAAAGATTTCAAGAATCCATTAGCAAAAGAAGAAAAACTACTTCTTAAACATGTTTAAAAACTAAAACAAGGTTGAAAAACTAAAAACAAAGTTGAAAAGAAAAATATTGAATAAAAATAGAAAAACTACGTAAAAACTTAAAACTAATCAACTATGTTTTTCTCTCCTTTCTTCCTTAGCTTTGATGTCCTTTTATAGATTGGAGTCACTGCCAAAGAAGAAGTTTTGTTGGTTAAGACTTCCTTTTCTGAAGTTAAGTTGGAGTTTCCCTTAAATAAGAAGACTTTTATTGACAACTTTACTATTTCTGCATAGGAGAGTAGTCAAAATACTTGGGAGAGCACGTTTCCTACTTGGGAGAGTAAAATTATGCTTAGGAGAGTAAGATTTATGCTCGGGAGAGCACTTTGCATCTATCTTCACATGCTTCATTTAAATCCTCTTTCCCACCTTTGCACTTTTGCCCTAAGTCTTCTTCTTTCTTGCAATTTAATCCTTCCTTCTTTCAATTAAACCCCTAAAAACACCAAAATTCTCAATTAAGCCCATATATAACTAATTTAACAAATTAATCATAAAATTAACTAAATTAAAACTGAATTTAACTAAATTAAACACCTAAAAATACACTAAAACATAGTTAAATTCATAGTTATCAAATAACCCACACTTAGCCTTTGCTCACCCCCGAGCAAATTTGAACAAACCAACCTTTCAGAATAATCAAACTCAAAATTAGATTTAAATAATTCAAGACTAAGTTCAATATTTAACAACAACACTCAATAAAATTATGGCTAAAATAGACTCAAACAAGGAAATAACAATTAGTTTATGTGTTTGTGTGCTAGACCAAAATAGTTTAAGCAATTTTTCGAAAACAAAACACCAATACATTTCATAATCAAGCTTTAGAATTGAAGTAAACTAAGTACACTTAAGGTTTCGTACTTGAAACTCTAGAATCACCATAAGCCTCTCCTTTACCACCGAAACCCAAAGGTCATCTCCTCTAAACAACTCAAAACAACGCATAAAATCATTTAGATCTTAATTGGGTTCGAATGAAGTTAAGGCACTAGCTATCAAAGAATGGTCAAAAGATAATCAAAGAGAACTAGCCACTCTATACTTGAATAAATCACATTTCTAAATCTATAAATTATGAAGCATGATTCCCTTGCCAAGATTACTCACTCAATCCTTTTCAAGAATTAAACATTCCAAAAATAGAAACTATGAGACTGAAGTCCCTTTTACTTTGCTCAATTTTTTGATTTTTGAGAAGTCACCCTTTATTTTCCTTATAAATACCCCACACTTAAGATTTTGCCATATATGCTAGCTTTATTTCTTTTTCACTATTTTTTTCTCTTTTTTTACTTTTTTTATCCTAGTTTTTTTTGCAGGAAAATTACAAAAATAGGGGTAAAATAAGTATATTGCATATAATTCTTGCCCTCAATGATGCAATCATTCTCATTACACTGAAATTAAATGAAAATCTATCCAAACCTAGAGTGGCCAATTTTATAGGGTAGATAAAAGCTTTTAGGCTATATGATTAATAATGAGTGTAACAAAAACAATAAACAAATAGTACGCTTTAAGCATACCTCATTAAGCTCAAATTGTCTAACAAAGGTCAATGCAATCAAAAAGGTAGAAAAACAGTCTTTTAATTAGCTCACAAGAAAATTTTGCCTAGATCAATTTCTAAGTTGCTTGAGTTGCTTTTATGCTTTGAATGGTGATGAGGAAGGTTCTAGTGTCCTCAAATTTCTTTCTCAACTATTTCAATGCATTGGTTTTTCTTTAAGTTTCAAAACTAGTCTTTTGTACTATAAATGTGGAAACTAACAATTATAAACCAAGTTGAGTGATAAGCTAGTACAAAACTTCATTGAACAACCTACTTGTCTTACTGTTAAACTAAAGTTTAATACATAATCTATTAGAGAGTATGCCCTAGAACCCATGTAAAAGGGATGTATTTCATATGTATGAATTCATATTCTTAATAAAAAGGCATCATTCATTTATTAATGCTATGTTTAAATGCATGAGTTTGTAAATCTTAAATTAATAAATGAAGTCCTTGATATTATAAACACAGTGCAAAGGCAATCATGAAAGTGTTCATGATATGAGATGTCTATTGCATGCAAATGTGTTAATATCTAAATATCCCTAGTCATAGAACTAACAAGATAGGACATTGTTAATTCGGACAAACTAGCACATGTTAAGCTTCTTGAATGGTTCAAGCAGTGGTTCTCATAACTATGATTATAAAAGATAATCAAAGCTGACATATGGATGCTTGTTAGAAGAACAAGTTCACTGGAGACCTGAAAAGAGAATCCTCACATGGATATTAAATCTATATCAGTGAGGAATCTCTTCATAGCGGTTGTGCAAGTATCCTTAGACTTTATATCACCAAAGTTATCTTAAGTAGCAAGTGGTATACTTTGACTCCATAACCGATTACTTCTAACTGGTGGTGAACATAGTTAGGAGGTTGGGTATATCATGAACTACTTGAAGTTAGTTGAGTGATCGATAAAGGATTCACCACCCCAGATTTATTAAGGGAAGTTATCTCGTATGATTCTATAATTACCTTGTTTAGGGAATCTCTGACCAGAGTAATATGCCGAGGTGGATAGGAATCCATGAAGGACATTTTTGGTAATAATGGTTAAATTAATAGAACATACATAATTAGATTTATATGAGTTGACAGAAATCCATACTCAAAATCTAATTGAGATAAGAGTGGTGAAATGAGTAATTGCACGGTAACTGTTTCTATGGAAGGGTATAGTCAAACCACTTGACTTTCCTGACATTTGGGTAGTCATGATGCCTAGCTAGAGGCCAATCATGACATGTATAATAGTGTATCATAAATATCAATAGGGATTGATAAAATGATTTAAAGAAGTTTAAATCATGTGAGTTTTGAATAGAACTCACAATTACATATTATACTACCAATGTGGACAGAAACCCAATAGGTCACACACATATAGAGAAAAGGCTAAAAAGGTAAAATGACAAGGATAATAATATTTTATATTATTATGGGAATAGAGAAGTGAATAAGAGAATAATTAATTAAAGAGTTTAATTAATTATGATCAAGTAAAATTATTTGCAAAACATTTTAGAAATATTCTGTAAAATGGACCTAATTGAAATATTGTATTTCATAATTAATTATTATTGGTCCATTGGAGAAATTAAAAGAGGCCCAAAAGAATGGTTTTGGCGTAGAAACCCTCCAAAGGAAGGGTTACACGCCAAACCATGATAGAAGGCCTTAGAGGCCTAATTCTTGGATCAAAATAAATTAAATACATTTCATAAGTGTTATGGAGCCTATATATTTAATTTGGATGGATTTGGAATTTATTTGGGTGATTAAATCCAAGTGTATGCATAAAGGGCCTAGTTTATGGGTTTTATGCATAGTCTTTTGTGAAAGGACTTAAATTGGATTTAATTGAGCCCAAATAAATTATTAATAATTCCAGAAGCCCATTTAATATTTCTCCAACAATTTTAAAAGCCTAATCCTGTTATAAATTTGGATTTTTAACCTAACTATAAAAGTCCAAGTGATAGGGATTTTAGGGTTAAGTGAATATTAAGAGAAAAGAAACATTCTCTCACTCTCTCAACCCTAGCCGCCACCCCCCTTGCTAGCATCAAGGGGATTTTGGCCAGCCCTTGTGTTCCTCCATTGTTGGTTCATTTAATCCTTCTCTAGTGTGAATTACTCATTTGAGGTATTCAACTTTGGACACTGTGGTTTGTGACAACCCGATGAGATGGAAAATCAACTTTTCAACAAAAATCAAAGGTGATTTTTCTTATTCTCATTAATATTTATATTATAAATTCTTGGCAAGATCATATCTATTGGTTAAAAATTTTCAATTTCGCTTATGTATGAGATGCATGTAACCAATAATTTCCAACATAATCTAAATTTAAGTTTAATTTGTTCAAATTTTGAGAAAAAACTAGGGCAAACTAAGATTTATATATAATATATGATAAATGAATTAACTACACTCTATTAACATACAAAATAAAACTAAACAATTAAAAAAGTAACTAAATCAATTCATTAGCAAAATAGACAAGATAAAAGAATAAGCAAGTTAAGAAAACTCCCTCCAATTGATCTTTAAAATCTAGCTCAGCTGAGCTCTATCCCCCTCTTTAAAATTTTTGCTGTCCTTAGCAAAATAGCTCAATGCACAAGCTTTGATAAGTTAACTTAAAGCACCATCATTTTAGCTTCTTTAATGACCTTGCTTTGGAGTACACAAGAAAATGAAAGAAAATGGGATTTTAGACTTAGTTACTTGAGAGAGCTAGAGAGAAATTTCAGAGAGTGAAGGAGTGTGTGAAGTGAGTGAGTGTGAATGAAGTGAGGTGTGTGAGTTTAGTGAATTATAGAGTAGAGTGCTCAGGTGAGCAATACATGTGCTCGGGAGAGCACATTGTGTCTACCAAAATTGAAAACTATGTATATCGTGAAAGCATGGGATCGGCGTGGGAGAGCAAAAATCATGCTCGAGTGAGTAGGGGCCTTCTGCTGGACAGTTGCGATATGCGCAGGCGAGTGGAATTTGCATTTGGCCTAGAAGGTATGTCCGTCTGTACAGAGGCAAGAGGCATGGGCAAGCGTGTTTTTATGCTAGGGGAATGGTGATGGACTGCTGCCTTCTGCATGTTGGTGTGCATGGCAGAGTAACAATACTACTCGGGAGAGCAAAAATATTCTCTAGGGAGCATAAAATCACTCACCCAAGGCATTTTAATCCTACATCACAAAAGAAACAAATTTTAGATTGAAAGCACAAAAATTTAAATACTCAGTTAGTTAAATGAATGTTTAACTAAGCTCAAAGTAAAATTTAAACTTATTGAGCTATTACCTTGCCAACTAGGTTTCAGAGATATAGATTAAAACATGATGCATACTCACTCAAATATGCCTTTTCCTCAATTAAGACATCTTAATTCTCTTAAAGCTCAATTAATCATGCTATATTAAGTCTAAAGAAATATGCAAACTCACAAACCAGTTGAATTACATATCAAGTCCACTTTTTTTTTCTTTAGCAAATGAATAATTCTCTCTTAAGTTCATTAAGCATCAAGTAACTAAGATCAAATTCACGTTTAACCAATGAAAACACTCAAGAAGCATAAATCAATATCAAGTTCAATTGAGTTATAATTTTACCTCAAAAATAATGTTATCTCTTATAAGCACTTACTACTTTCAAATATGACATTTGAGCACAAAATCATTAGGAGTAGCTTATTTTCAACCCCAAATCTTATACTCATAAATTGAAAAGAACACAGACAAATAAACATAAGAAACATGTAAAAACTTATGAGCTAAACATATAAAACATAAATCATAAAAAATTGACAAAAATTTAAAAAAAAAAGAGTTAGAGAAGTTCTGGTTTATTGAGTCCCAGCTTGACTCATATTACTCTCGAGAGGTCGAGCTTATGATCCAAATATTGGTCTCTCCGGGCTTTGTCCTCATTTTCTCCCATCGGTAGAAGAAACCTATCATAGTTCACCAAAACTGGAAATTCCATGTCTTCATTAAAGTACGATTTCTCCTTTGGTTCATTGAGAACGAACTCTACCGGCTCCTCTAGCCTAAATAAATCCTTCAAGCGGACTGAATCCAGTGTCTCCACCTTAAAATTTTTCCTTTCTTGCTCCTTTGGTGATAAATTCTCTACAAGAGATCCTACATCCTCTAAATAAACGCATGACTTGTCTTCAAAAGTGAATTTTTCCTCTTGTTCCTTATCCCCTATTACTTTGTTTTCTCCTACTTAACACCATCACCTTGAAATTTTACAAAAAAGCTCAAAAGTTCTAGTTTAGTTTCCAACTTTTCAATTCCTTCCTCTCTATCCCTTAATAAATTTTCTTGACTCTTAATTGTCTCCTCTTGAGTCCTATCTTTTCTTCTTGAATTCTAAATTTTTCCTCTTGAGCCCTTAATATAGCCTCCCACTTTTATTTTTCAGCATAAAATTCCCTTTCCTTTCTTATAAGAGAGTCACAAACATCTTTAGTTTTGGAGATTATAGCCTTTTGAGTGGCCCTCCATTTTTCTTTTTCAGTCCAAAATTTATTGTCCTTATATATAAGCAGGTTATGAAGACGTTCATTCTCGAAGCTACAGGCTTCTTTTAAATATCATAGTTCTTGATTCTCTTTCCTCAATTCTTCCATTTGTGCTCTCAAAGCCCAAAGAGAATAAAACTCTTCAGCAACGAATGGTGATGCACGCAATCATTTTATCTCCTCTCTTTTGCTTACTAAATCATTCATTTTTGTTTCAAAAGAAACAATTCATAATTTTGGACCTCATCTTGCATCATCCTGAAGAATGTCTAAAATTGTTCCTGCAAAGAACAATTACCAAATCAAAAAAAAAAATAAAAATAAAAATCTCAGACTAATTCAATCAAAGATATCAAACAAACAACACTGTTATTCCCCGGCAACGGTGCCAAAAAATTGGCCGGTGTCTAGCAAGTGTACTAGATTAGCTAGTAATATAGGAAAATATAAATTAAGACCCTATACCCAAAGGAATATGGATTACGAAGGATAATATCTATATGTATGAATTAAATCAACCTGAAATTTTTTCCCAAATATTTTTGATTTAAAAGCAAAAATTAAACAAAACAAACAATGAAACAAAATTAAAATAACATGAATTAAAAATAAAACAATAACTGAATTTCTCTTGCGAAAGAAACTATCCACCTTAACTTCCATTGAAATGACATAATTAAAAGAGAAACACAAGTGATTATGAAGAATTCAGATGAATAAAACCAGATAACTTTACTCAAGATTATCATTCCAAGCATTAAAATTCTCTTATTTAGAATAATTCAACACTTAGTATAAAAATATGAATTAATCCTCCTAGATGTCTATTAAATCCTTTTTCAAGAAATTTAACTTTCACCTATTCTTAGTTACATTTTTTCTTAATCTTAACTTACTTTAATTAATACAAAATTATCTCTTATTTAGAACATAATCATGCATCAATCCAAGAAAACTAACCTAAGAACATGCATATCAATAATCAAACCAAAAGTCAATTATTAACCATGAATTAATCAAGCTAACAACCAAACTTTAGTTAAATAATGATAAGAATATGCTTAAGAACTAAGAAATAATCAAACTTGCATTAAAATTAAGCACAAGCTTAAGTCATAAAAATAAAAATAAAAGATTTCAAGAATCCATTAGCAAAAGAAGAACAACTACTTCCTAAACATGTTTAAAAACTAAAATATGGTTGAAAAACTAAAAACAAAGTTGAAAAGAAAAATATTGAATAAAAACAGAAAAACTACGTAAAAACTTAAAACTAATCAACTCTGTTTTTCTCTCCTTTCTTCTTTAGCTTTGATGCCTTTTTATAGATTGGAGTCACTACCAAAGAAGAAGTTTTGCTGGTTAAGACTTCTTTTTCTGAAGTTGAGTTGGAGTTTCCCCTGAATAAGAAGACTTTTATCGATAAATTTACTATTTTTGCATGGGAGATTGGTCACAATACTTAAGAGAGCACGTTTTCTACTTGGGAGAGTAAAATTATTCTTGGAAGAGCAGGATTTATGCTCAGGAGAGCACTTTGCATCTATCTTCATGTCCTTCATTTAAATGCTCTTTCCCACCTTTGCACTTTTCCCCCAAGTCTTCTTCTTTCTTGCAATTTAATCCTTCCTTATTTCAATTAAACCCCTAAAAATACCAAAATTCTCAATTAAGCCCATAGATAACTAATTTAACAAATTAATCATAAAATTACTAAATTAAAACCAAATTAACTGAATTAAACACCTAAAAACACACTAAAACATAATTTAATTCACAGTTATCACAAAGCAGCCAAGGCTTCAATGATTTGCTACTGCTGTCACTTGAATTCTTTATGGTTTTTAGTTAGAGTGCCCATTCGATCCATCAGGGCAGTGTATTGAGCAAATGATTCTGATTTGGGGCAGCTGAAGGATTACACAAGCTACGCTCCATCTTGCACAAATACTCTTCTCTATTTGTTAGCCTAAAACCATGCTTCGTAATAGCATCGTTTACTATGACCTTCATATTCTTCAGCATTTTGGCATTAATATAAGCAGCTGCAAGGAGGCTCTTGTCTAAATCCAATGGGTGCCTAAAGTACTTAGCGATCATTGTCACCTAGCCACCGAAGGGGATTTTCTTGACTGTTTGGCTTTTGCTGGATTTTTTCGAGTTTGTTGCACCAGTGGTAGGTGCCATTGATGCGGCAGTGTCTCACCATACAGGAGAGTATGAGAGCCTCCAGAACATTGATCTGCCTCGCACTCTGCACATGAGATATAAATGACATAGAAAAAAATGGTGTAAGATTCTGAAAGCATGATCCCACAGCAAATGAGATTTGGTGGTTCCGAACACATAAGGGCCTCCAATAAGTGGATCTCAAATGTCTTCCTAAGCCACGTCTTTTAAGTGTTCTTTATAGGCGTATATCCCATCCGGTGGAAATCCTAATGCCTTAGTGATAGCTGCCAAAGATTCTTTATAAAATTTTCCTTCCAAGAAGAAAGTTACCATATCTGGACCCTTACCATGCCCAAAATGGAATTGTACAGTGGAGATGAAATATCTGGTCAAATTCAGATAAACCAGTTCCCTGCATTAAAAGAATCTTTCCCAACCAATTGCTGCAATATGGTTGTTAACCTCTGCCTTGATCCCCAATTTTTCCATAAGTTCATATTAAGATAGACCAAAGAAAGGTACTCGTAGATTGAAAATATCTCATAATTTGTCTTCATCTTTTTAGGAACCCAACTGGTATCTTTATCCCTTTCTTCTTCTTTGGCCTTTGTGCACAGGGGCTGGAGATAGTGGCTGACTAGCCTCTACTTGCTCTTTAGATGGTAGAGGCTGGCTTGTAAGAGGGAGGATTGCTTGGGCTTGAGAAAAAGAACTGGAAGCATGAGCTTTTTTAGGTGCCACTACCCAAAACAAAAAAAAATAAGAGAGTTCAAAATGTTGATCAATATAAAAGAAGCACAAAAAATAAAAGTAAATGAGAATGCACAATCTAAGTTCATGGCACAAATAAGTTTCTTGAGGTACGTGGCACTCAACCACGATGACTAAATCATCCTTTGAAAACCAGTAGCCCGCAAGTCGAATCATTTCAGCCTATATACCTTAAGGATGCAATTGAACATACAAATACACGTGAACAAAAATTGGCTAACTCAAACTATTTGAACATGATTTGGCATGTTTATATGATTATGAGATAGGCTTAACAAAAGTAAACTGACAAGTGAAATTCGGCCTATATGCAATAGTTCCAAATCATACATACAGAAAGTGGAATACAATAGCTTCTATTAAAATGGCAACAAAATAGCAATTGAGGTGCCCAAGTGAGTCAAGATATAGCATTAAGCAAAAAGCAAACATCTATAAATATTAAAATTGGACTAATAAGCATTATACAAAAATACATTACTTTCCAAATTAAAGGAAATATGTGAAAATATGTGCTCATCATATGCAACCAAGATGTTAATTAAGTGCATAAGCCAAACAACATTGCTATGAATTAGTATGTGAAAGATTATTCTATCACATTTTGGACCAACTAAAGGGAAGGAATAGTACTCAATGGTGAAGATTTTTACAAGAAAAATAAAAACACAATTGGTTAGACAAAACACAAGGAAACAAACAAAACAAACATGACCAAGCAAATATATCATTTCCTCTAATTTTGACAACTAAACACAGTTAAAGAGAAGAAATATAAGAAAATTGAAGAATCAAAAGAACAAAAAGGGTTAAAAAATCGTACATGTGGTCTTCACATCATCCTTAACAACCAGTCCACAATAGACCAAAGGCAAAACTCAACTCAAAAAAAATCAAACAAAAAACAATAAGGAAAGACAAGGTGAAGTTCACAAAAGAGAAAAATAAAAATAAAAAAATTAAAGGAATAGTAAAACCTATAGAGAAGGAAACGAAAAATTCAAAACAAAAAATACAAACAAAAATCAAAGAAGGAAGAACAAAAGAAAAAAAATTTCAGTGACTAAGAGATAGATTTAAGGAAACAAAACAACAAAGGAAAAGAAAAATAACAAAAAAAAATATCATAAAGGAAGATAAAATCCAAACAACAATAGCAAAAATCAAGAGAGAAAAACAGTAAAGAACACTAATTTGAAACCCTAAAAAAATTAAAATAAAATAATAAAAAATAGAAAGAGAGGGGACTTACTTGTCGGTGAAGACGGAGAGTAAAAAAAAGACCTAAAAGCAACCATAAAAAGAAAAAGAAAATGTTAAGGATGAAGAAGAAGATGAAGAAGAGAGGAAAAGGTAAACAAAAACAACACATATTTTTCAAAGTTAGGACAAAACAGCAAAAAAAAAACAATAGAAGAAGAAAACAAAGAAGGAAATAAGGAGGAACTTACAGGTGAAGATGGTGGAGAACGGCAGTGGAGGATTGTAGAGAGAAGAGAGAGAGAGGGAGAGAGAGAAAGAAACAAAAGTAAAAAAAATGAAAAGAAATCCTAAACTAAAAGAAACTAAAAAAGGCATTAGAAAGTTAGGTTTTTCAAATTTTAAATTTTTTTACTGGGTCAAGGTTACTATGAAATTCATAGTAACCATGAGGTATCCCAACATAAGATTCTGGACTAAAAATGGACCTAGGTCACAATTACTATTAATATCATAGTAATCGTGAGATAACATACATTTCGCTACTGGACTAAATGGAGGTCTAGGTCACAATTACTATTCAAGTCATAGTAACCGTGAGGTAAAGTGAATTTTGCCTCTGTACTAAAAGGGATGTAGCTCACGATCATTATGAAAATCATAGTAACTGTGAGATATCCCAAGTTTTGCTTCTGGAATAAAGATGAACATAGGTCACGGTTACTACAAAATTCATAGTAACCGTGATATAAGGTGAGTCCACTTCTGTACTAAACTGAATTGACCTCACGATTACCAAGTAAAACCTAGTAACCATGAGCTAATATACTCTGATGTGCTGAATTAAAACTAACCTATGTCATGGTTACTATGAGAAACCTAGTAACCGTGAGCCACTAAAGTTTACAAGAAAAATTTATTTCTCTCCCTGCCTCTAACTATTAAACAAAGCCTTCTTCTCCACTTAAACGACAAAAAACACCAACATTATGACTGAAACTCACAATCCTTGAACCACTACCCTTAACAAGACTACTAAAAAGGAAAACAACACAAAACATTCTTAAAAGTAAGAGTTGGATGTAGTTTTGCATTTATAAAGTCCATAGCTGGACTTTTAAGTACCGTCAAGGTTCATGGAACATCAAAGGGCTTGTATCTCACTGCCCTAGCACCAAGTTTGAATTTATCTTATACAAGCATGCATTAAGTAGAGTGATTTAGTTTTCCCTAAGAAATTGCATTATGATCCTTCTGCTTCTTCCTTTCAACACATTTGGTAAGCTTATTTTTGCTTCCAACAAATAATTCTTTCTCTTCCTTGGTGTTCATCAACCATTACCCTAGAGTGTCATCAAATAAAACATCTTCAAACCTTGCTTTTATCTCTCAAAAGAATTTTAAACACAGCAAATTGACTCTCATAATTCACACAATAGGTGTTCTGTAATGTTGGTCACGTTGAAAATCATTTCTTATTATTAAAATGTAAAATGACTATCTTTCCACGCACATCTATCAATGCTCTTGCTGTGTTTAGGAAAGGTCTTTCAACTATCAGGGGGATTTTATGGTCTTCCTCCATCTCATGTAGTACAAAGTCTACTAGTAAAAGAAATTCTCCAACCTTCACCAGCAAATCTTCAATAATCCCCTTAGGTCTCTTGATGGACTTAGTTGCCATTTGTAGCAACATCTTTTTTCCTTGAGATTTCTCAAATTTAATTTCCTGCAAAGCAAATAAGGCATTAGATTGATGCTTACACCTAAGTCACATAGGGAATTCCCAACAAAATTTCCACCAAACTCGTATGGTATTGTAAAACTACCAGAGTCCTCTAATTTTTCAAGGGGTTTGTTGGTTAGGATGGCATTACAATTTTTTGATAATTGAATTGTCCCTATTACTTCTAACTTCTTCTTGCTAGAGCATATCTCTTTTAAAAAATTAGTATACTTGGGGATATGGAATAAGGCATCAACAAATGGTAAATTTATGTGCAACTTCTTCAACATATCCAAAAACTTAGCTAAGTGATCATTTTTTTTAGCCTTGTTAGCTGCAACAGAGAAAGGTAACAATGACTTATCTATAATATCCCCTTCTTTAGGTAAAATACTCTTACCTTTATCAATGGGGGCTCTTGCACGTCTTTGTCAATTTTGGGTTCAGAATCACATATCTGCGTTGTAGGTTCCACCAAATAGAAGAAGATTGATTACCCTCATCCTCTCTATATAGCTCCTTACCGCTTCTCAAAGTGATTGCTTTCACCTTTTCCTTTGGATTTCGATCAACATTAGACGGGGAAAACACTAGGTGGTTTTATGGATAAGGAGTTAACTAACTATCTGATTTTTGTCTCCAAATTTCTCATTGAAGCATCTTGGTTTCAGTTCCATTGCTCTTGAGATTTCCACCTTGCCTCTTAACTTGTCATGAATTGTTGTTGGCTATTCATGAAACTAGTATACATGTCTTCTAAATTAGGCTTTTTTTCTTAAATAGGTGGCCTTGATTGAAATCCCGGTGGGTGATATGGTTGAGGTTAGGACTAATTAGAGCTTTGTACTTGATGGTGGTTAAGCAGATAGGATGTTTGGTAGTGATTAATGACTTGTGGTTAGTAAGGCTGAGTATGACTATGGTAGACATTCGAGTTGAAAGGGGCTCTTGCTTGTGGTTGAGAAGAAGAAGCTTGTTGATTCCCATCCTTCCAAGAGAAATTGGGGTAATTTCTCCATTTCGAATTATATGAATTGCTGTAAGGATCATGCTTTATATAATCTCCTAATGCATTTACATCTTTGACAACTCCGCCTTCTTGGACACCTTGCCCACTTTCACACGGTCCACTACCTTGAGTAACTGTAGCCACATTTTGCACTTTCAAGCCTCTTAACCCTTTCCTTACCATTTCTAATTGTGCTTTTAACAATGCCACTTCATCTACATTGTGTAACTCTTGCCTCCTTAGGACTGATCTATGAGTAGTCCACTAAGAGTTAGTTGCCGCCATCTCATCTAATAACTAAAAAGCATCCTCAGACAACCTATTTAAGAAAGACCTTGCTGATGCTGTGTCCAATAATAACCTTGTTTGAAGTGTAACTCCAACATAAAATATGGTCATCAATTGGTAGACAGATATCTCATGGTGCGGACAACTTCTCAATAATCTCCTAAACCTCTTCCATGCCTCATGAAAGGGTTCCTCATTCATTTGATGAAAACTCATTATGCTATTTCGGATGTTTGCAGTCTTTGTTGGAGGGAAAATCTCATCAAAAATTTCTCTTGCATCTGATCCCATGACCATATTGACTAGCATGGTAGCATTTGCAGCCACTCCATTGTTTTACCAATCAAAGTGAATGGAAACAGCTTCAATCTTATTGCATCCGTACTAACACCCAAAATTTGAACTGTTTCACTAACTTCTAGAAATATGTCAATATGTAGAGTTGGATCTTTTACTTTCGAACCAGAGAACTGATTCCTCTGTACCATAGTAATGGTGGCTGGCTTGAGCTCAAATTTTTCTCCTCTCGGCAATACAATTATTCGATGATCTTCATTTCACCTTTGCACAGCATAGTCTCTTATGGTCCTTTGCCTAGGCATTTATTCTCTCCATGCCTCTGGCATTTCTTAATGTGCCCTTAGCACTTGTTCATTCTCGAAAGGAAACTCATCAAGAGGAGGATCGGGCTCCATCTCATTATCTCTATTGGCTCTCCTTCTTTGATGTACAGTCCTCTTGATTTCAGGATCAAAAGGCACTAATTACTCTTGTCTTGTTATATTCATACACCAATTTCACCTGAAAAGAATTAAGAAAAATAAAATAAGGAAAAGAAAACACATATAATAATAATCACAACTTACTAACAACGCCAACTCCCTGGTAACGGTGCCAAAAACTTGTTGTGATCCTAGCAAGTGCACTAGATCAACAAGTAATAAAGTGGGGTATAGTTAGGACCCTCAACATCGAACCCAGGGGAATTATGTGTATGAAAACTCTGGAAATTAATTATATGCTAAAGAATTCCCCATTGTTTGTGTGTAAGAGCTGTCTAATTTGTAAAATGTAAACTTTAAAAAATAAAATATGCAATGAAAAGAAATTAAATTCTACTAGCAGTAAATTGAGTGTGAACTAAATTCTGAAAAAAAATAATAAGTGTAAAAATCTATAAAAATAAAAAATTATTTGGGTTCACTCATTCACACCATACCCAATGTGAATTAATTCAATCCTATAGTAATATACATATGAACGAATCCGAGATAACTGTCTCAACCTAAGCGTCCCGTTCCAAAGCCAGCTACTCTAATTGTAAAGCATCTTATTTCGAAGCAAGCCTTACAACTAGCCTAAGCACAAGTCTAAAATCCTAGGTTTAGTTTGCTTTCCCATTCCAGATCCAAACAACCCAAAACCTATCTATTTCACTCCATACTCCAACTCTAAAATCATAAACACTGCACATCTAGAGTCTCATTCCAGAGCAATCTAAAATAGATAGTATTTTTTATAGAAAAGCTAAGCAAAATCATTCACAGCATTCAACTCACATAAGCATCAATATCCAACCAAGATATAAGATAAAATAATTCCACAAAGCTAGAAAATCACTTGAAGAGAAGAAAACCAATGAAATAAAATAAGCAACAATGAAATAAACCATTCATTCATATATATATAACTGAAAATATGTTCAATATTTACATCTTTGGGTAAGGGATTCAAAGATCCCCCAAACAACTAAAAGACTACACACTATCCATCACAAAATGAAATGAGAAAAGGATAGAATAACCCCTGAAATTCATGGTCAAGAAAACCCAGCTGAATCCAAGTTCTTCAATCTCTTTCTCCAAAGCTTAACTGGAAAATGAGCTCTAAATGTGTAGATCTATACTTTTGAACTGTAAATCTATGTTTAATCTAAGTATTTTTTGTGTAAATCTAACTATTTTCAAGTAAATCTATGTATCTATGTGTGTAAAATGAAGAAAGAAATGAAGGGAGGGAGAAAAAAAACCTTAAAACTTCATAAAAACCAACTCTCTCGATTCTACAGAATAATATGCTTTTTATAGATCAGCATGGGTCACTGTTACTATGACATTCCTGGTAACCATGACCTCTAATTAAAAAACCTCTTTTGGCTGAAATAGGTCATGGTTACTAGGAAATTTCGAGTAACCACGAGATGACTCGGGAATGCATCTGGAATGGGGTCACGGTTACTATGAAATTTCTAGTAACTGTGAGATGACTCTCTTTTTCATTTTGGACTAAAAACATGCTTGCCTCACGGTTACTACCAAATTCTCAGTAACCGTGAGGTGCTTCTCTTTTAGCTTCTGTACTGAAAACTTCATAGGCCACGGTTACCACCCTTTCATGCACAATTGCCATGCTGACCGTGACAAGCCTCAAAATGGTATGTTTTGACAGAACACATGGATCACTGTTACTAGGAATTTCCTAGTAACCTTGATGTACCTAAAAAAATCATAAAATTCTATTAAAAGCTCTTAAATTCGCACGAAAGCTAGAATTAACTGCGAATCGGATAAATTATTAAATACAAGCAAAAATAAAGCAAAAGACACTAGAAAACCAATGAAAAATAGACTCAAATTAAACTAAACACGGAATTGGAATTATCAGTCCCACCTTGCTAAGTTAGCTAACATGTGGCCCTTCACTATTAGGACATATGTCACCCTGGCTGATTGATGTTTCACTCAGTGCGTGGATCTGGCATGTGCTGGAGATGTGCCTTCTGGCACACGCCCAACACACTAGTGACACGTGCAAGCCACATACCGCCTTTCCGATGGATTCAGGCCACCAAATTATTTTTAGGGTGAGATTTTTGAGGTCCCTAAGTTTAATGGTGTAGTTAAAAATAAAAAATTCCCACATAAAATTTTAATTACTGATTTTTAAATTAATTTTTTTCATGTACAAATACACAAAAAATATATATACAAACCAAAAAAATATACATACATACATCTACAATATTAATATGCATATTATATAGTCTGAATCATGTCTAAATTTTTCACAAAAATACTAATAAAAAATGCCAGAACGTAAAAAATAGGGCTTTGATACCAATATTAGGAAATATATCACAATATATTATGAGAAGTAAATATATAAATACCTCTTGTAGCACAAATTCGTTAAAGTGGAAGTGGAAATTGATTATTTCAATTTACCGGTAAAGCTTATCATCCACATGTCATATACTACGGGATGAAAGTATAGATCCACGAACTAAAAGCTCCTTAGATAGAGAAATCGAGCATGGAGAAAAATCGATGGCAATTCGGTATAAGAGATTTTTTCCCCTTCTTTCAAATGAAGAAACTTAGCCCTTATATAGGGCTCCAAACCTTAATTGCCTTAATTAATAAGAATTAAATAGGTAGTTACAAATATTAATAAGAAAATAATAAATATGGCAATTTCAAAATTAATATGTAACTGACCATATTAATGCACACATAAATGGTAAATTCCCTAATTAAGGGAAAACCTAATATAGAAGTAATCTTATATAAATTATTTCTTATTATGATATAATTTTTATTATATCGGGACCAATTTATCATCTCGTGAGTCATTGACATATTCCAAATTCTTTCACAGAGTGTTGATTCGCCACTACTAATTAATATCTTTACTATTAGAGAAGAAATTTTGTTTTTTTTTATTTAATTTTTTTTCTCTAATATGCGAGTTCCCATAAATCCAAAACACTTGAAAAATCTAAAATTGTTAAAGATAAAAGGAAATATTAGAAAAACAACTTTGGATTGTGGTAGTTGCTTCCTGAATTGCTTAGGAACTTCATTTTTTTCTTTCTATATATTAATATTCATTCATTTGTGATTGTCAACAAAAACAAAACATAATATAAAGAAAAATAACAAAAAAGGTGTTGTTTCTTACCAAAAAAAAAAAGAATAAAAAGCAATATTATTAAAATCCCACGAGTTTAACATTTTTTTGCTTTCTTTCTATTTTTTTCTCGGTCATTATTTTTTTATTATAAATTAAATTTTCAATAATAAAACAAAAATATACATCTATAACATACAAATAGAATTATAAAATTTTAAAGTACATACAATGCATAAAAATATTTAAGTTATCAAAAACCCATCTTTTTAAAATTTTTGATAAAAATAGTGAATGATGATAATATTGCAGCAATTCAACTTTTACCATGAAAAATTCAGCACATTTATTATTTATAGAAAAATGTCAAACTACCTATCCCACAAAAATGATACCTTCCTTATAAAAAGGTGAATAACTTCCATCCAAAGAGACAATAAACTTTAAAACGATAATAAAATTGCATAAAAAAAATTTAAATTGCATTTAGTTTTAATTAAAATAAACTAAATAAATAAAAATAAAAATAAGATTTGAATAAATCTAAAAATTAATAAGTTTATATCTCAATTTATTGAAAAAAAAAACAAAAAAATAAAAGAATACAAAATTAAGAATAACAAATAAATATCAGAAGCTCGCATTTATCCCGACTTGAAAATTATAATACAAAGATTTGTAAAAAGAAAAAATACACAAAAAAATGAAAATGAAAAAAATTAAGAAAAGGAAATAAAAAGAATGAAATTATTGTCTATAAATGGACTGACGGGTAGTTCTAAATTTAAATACGAAAATTAAAAAATTAAATATGAAGAAAAATAAAGGCTAAAGTTTTTCCTCAGTCATTACTTATTATTAATGAATTTAATAATTTTTTTCTCATTATGAAAAAAAAAACTTTTTTATCTGACAGTTTGATGAAACTAAACAAAATTCTATCTGTAAAAAAAACAAAATTAAAATATTTAAAATATGAGAATGTGTTTTACTGGAGATGGTAAAATTGATCCAAATCAAAAATTCAATCAAAACTCGTCCTACAAAAACAACTCAAAATCAATTCAAATAAATACCTACTGGATCAACTTAAAAATGCCACATTTTATTCTTTAATCCAACTCAACTCAACTCAATACCCATTAGATCAATTCAAAATTAATTAATTTTATTTTTCAACACATTGAATATGTACCCAATAGATTTTTTCAAAATCTCTCTTTCTTCCTCTCTTTCATTTCTTTCCAAACTCCTAACCTTTCTTCCTTTTCTCCTCAAATGGGATGATATCGTCACATCTTTTTCTTTTCTTCTTTTTTTTTTTTTTGGCAAGACTGTGAGGTGATTGTTTTGATTGATCACAGCAAAGACTGAGCAGGGTGTCGCTTTAGCAATTTTGAGGGGCAATTGATTTGAAGATCCTATTGCATATTCTAATGAGTAAAGAAGGGAGAACAAAGAAAACCCTGTATTCACATTGAAATATAAGCTGCATAATTTGACTTAAAGTAAGGTAAAATGAAAGGGGGGAAGATAAAAAATTAAACGCAGTTGGCTTCATAAATTGTTAAAAAGAGGATTTGAATTTATGCGGCTAAAAGCATTGAATAACGCAATTGTATGAACACAACAAACTTTACAATAGGTTTTGTTGGTACGAAGAATTTGTCATTAAACTTCAAGATTTATTATTATTTTATATCTACTTTTCCTAGAAGCAATACATGAATTATCAAATTGTTTATGATTATTAATTACTCAAGATTTATTATTTAAGAAACCTTAGGCAATCTAATCCAACCATGCACCATTCATCCAGAAGATTCTGTATCTAATATTGCTACAAAGGATGCCCTAATTAGGAAAACTTTTTTTATTATTATTCTTATGAGCAAAAGAAAAAATTTTATAATAAAACAGAAAAAACAAGTGAAACCAACATAAGGAAAATTATAATAATAACAATAATGATAATAATATATACAAGCCTTGTGTGATTGTTTGCTGTGGATAGAATGGGAAGAGGTGGTGGGCTTGCAATTCTTTGGGCTAATGGAGTTGAGGTCCAAGTAATTAATTTAGTCAAAACCATATTGACTTAACTTTTAATAGGCCATGTGGGATTAAGTAAGGTGACCGATTTTTATGGTTTCCCAAAAAGGTCAAGGAAAGCCGATTCTTGGCATCTCCTTCGTCAAATAGGAAGAGATAAATCGCTGCAAGTTTCGTTGTTAATGGTCGGAGACTTCAATGATCTCCTTCATTCTACTGAAAAATTGGGTAGCGATGTGCACCCATAATACTTAATCGACGGATTTGGTGAAACGTAAGGGATTGTGGCTAATCTGATTTGCCATCTGCAGGTTCAGCCTTTACGTGGAAGAGATATAGGTCTTCAAGCTCTTAGGTGTGTGAGAAATTGGGCATGGGCATGGGTAATCTAAGTTTTTCCTCCTCTTTCCCCAATTGTTTTTTAACTCTTGTCGTGGCTCATATATCTAACCACTCTCCTTTGCTCATCGACTTGAATAAAAATTTTAATTTATGGTGTCGCAAGCGTTTTTGTTTTGAAATTGTTGGTTGCTTGAATCATATATTATTAATGTTGTAAAAGATGCATGGGGTAATGTTGGTAATCTAGATATTATGAACAAAAAAATTGAATGTAATCGCAAATTAGAGATTTATGCTATGTTTGGATCGATAAAAGTGGAAGTAACTGAGTAGAAAGTAGATTAAAATTACCTTACTTTCTCTTGTTTGGATTGTAAAATCATAAAATTGAGAGAGAAATCCAATGAAAATTATATTTTCCAATTAACACTCTTTTAAGCATTTTATTTCCTTTCAATTTGGAGAAAGAGTGAGGTAAATGGGCGAAATTACCAAATTATCCAAATTCATGCTTAGGCAAATAGCCTTGTGTTGCACAGCCACTCAAGGCAAATAGCCTTGTGTTGCACGGCCACTCAAGGCAAGAAGCCTTTGGTACACAGCCACTCAAGGCTTGTAGCCTTATGGTACGTGGCCATGCAGGGTTTCTTGCCTATGTTGCACGGCCACTCAAGATCTTTGTGCATGATGCACGGTCAAGCATGGATATAGATAGGGCAATGCACGACCCAACACATAGGGCATAATTATCAAATATATTAATGAAAATCTAATTCACTCTCTGTCTTTATTAATTTATCTAAACAATAGAATGAAAATAACTAGAAATACAAATTTCATTACTTTCATTTTCACTCATTAAAGTAAATTTAATTTACTCCTCTATCCAAATAAAGCATTAAGGAAAGGATTGATTTCATTATGCTAATAAGAAGAAAGTTGAGCTGGAACGTAGGTTAGGTTTGTTACAAGGTAGCAGCTTACTGCAAGATGAAATAAGAGTTTAAAAGCATAGTATAATGTATAATGTGATTCTTGAGCAAGAAGAACTAGAATGCCGTCAACAAGCTAAAAGTTTTTGGATGATGTATGGTTACCATAATCAAAGTTTTTTCATTCTTAAGCAAACTCTAGAAGAAATAGAACCATATAGCAACGTTAAAAAATGACAGTGGTGAGTGGGTTTCAAATGACAAAGGGATTAGTGATCTTATTTCTAATTATTATTCTGGCAATTTTTAACATTCTCAGTTTGATTGTTCCTGGGTTTATGACTTGGTGGACAAGAGAGTTTCAGATGAAGAAAATGTTGATGTTCTTCGTCCTTCACAGAGTAAGAGATCAAAGAAGTAGTTTTTCAAATGAATCCTGATAAATCCTCTGGATCGGATGGGTTCAATCTAGCATTTTTGCAAAAATTTTGGAACATCTTTGGGTCAAATGTGGTGGCTGGATGTTAAAAATGGCTTGGTTATGGTACTTTTCCGGACTCTCTTATTGACATTCTTATTGTTTTAATATCTAAGGTTGATAATCCAAAATTTATTTAGGAGTTTAGATCCATTGCTTTATGTAATATCCTTTATAAGATAATGTCTAAAATGCTTGCAAATAGGCTAAAATGTGTACTTTCTAATATTATTTCGGAGTATCAATCTACTTTTATGCCAGATAGGTTAATTACTGGTAATGCCTTGGTTGCTTTTAAGATGATCTATAGTTTGAAAACCATAGGATGGGAAAATAGGGGTTAGCAGCTCTTAAAATTGATATTAGCGAAGTATATGATAGATTGAATAGGATGATGATGTGTGTTAGGGATCTGAAATATACATTTTTATTTAATGGGATGGAAGTTGGGCCAATTATTTCAAAATGAGGTCTTATACATGAGGATCCTATTTCACCATATCTCTTCATTATTTGTGCAAAAAGGTTGTCATGTTTGTTTAAAGATTTTGAGAAAAAAGGTTTTATTTAGGGTTGTAAAGTGAGTATGAGGGAGCCTAGAGTTTCTCATTTATTTTTTGCTGATGACTTTTTTCTTTAGAGCTATGGAATGGGATTGTCATATGATTAAGGATATTTTGCATAAATATGAAATGGCATTTGGACAGTCTGTGAATTTTCAGAAGTTTGGAGTATTTTTTTAGTCCTAGTGTGTCGGTTGGTGATTGAATTTTTTTATCTAACCTTCTTAGTCTCAATACCCCTTTAATCATGGGCATTCTTTAGGGTTTCCTTCTCTGATAGGGCACAATAAAAGGGTAATTATTTATTTTTTGAAGAACAAATTGGTATATAGGATTTCTACTTGGAATAATAAATTTCTCTCTAAATTGGGTAAGGAAATTCTCTTGAAATCTATTGCTTGGGTGATCCCAACCTACTGTATGATTGTCTTTATGATTTTTATTTCTATTTACAAGGAATTATAGCACATGATGAATTCTTTTTTATGCAAAAAAAGAGAAATGGGAAGAGTAATTTTCATTGGCTTGCTTGGGATAAGATGTGTAGTAGTAAAGATAGCGGAGGGATGGGTTTTAGAGATTTGCATCTTTTCAATTTGGCTATGCTTGCTAAATAGGGTTTGAGACTACTCTTAAAAAATAATACTCATATTTATAGAATCTTCAAATCTAGATACTTTCCAAATGGGATTTTTTTATACTCAATTAGGATCTAATCCTAGTTTTACATGGCAGAATATTATGCAAGCTAAACCCTTATTTGATGAGGGTGTAAGATGAAATGTGGGGAATGGTAAATCTATTTTTTTCAAAAAGAATCCATGCATTCCTAAGGAGGCTAATTTTCATATGGGAGAGGGTACTGATTTTGTATATGATGAGATTAAAGTCTGTACTTTTTTGAAAAATAATGGGAAGGGTTGAGATGTTGACAAACTTATGGAATTTTGTAATGTTACTAATGTCAATGATATATTGAAAATTCCTTTACCCTTAATGAGTAGAAGAGACATGTTGATTTAGCATTATGATAAAAAAGAGAGTTATACGATGAAAAATGGCTATAAAGTTACGAGTAGGAGTTGGAGGTGAGACCCTTACCAACCTAATAAAATTTGGAAAGTTATATAGAATCTAAAAATTCCTCCAAAAGTTAAAAGCTTCCTTTGGCAAGCCATTAGAAATGTGTTGTCTATTCGGTCTAATTTGACTCAAAAAGGGATTAATGTCAGTCCTTTTTGTTTGCTTTGTGAGAATTTGGAGGATCTATATCATGTCGTTTTTTACTGCCATTTTGCTAAGGATGTATGGAGTTGTTATGATCTTCTGTCCAGAATGTTGATATGCCTTTCATTGAGAGCTTTGATATGCCTTTCATGGAGAAGCTATCTTTTTTGTTTAGTTCTTTAAGTAAAGACAAGTTTGAGGAGGTTTGTTTAATTTTATGGTAGATGTGGAATGTTAGAAACAAATTATTTTGGAATGATTTTTTAAAGGCACCTCATATTCTCGTTCAGTCAGCTTTGGCTTATTTTGTTAAGTTAAAGGCAGCTAAGGAGGTTCTCAATGAAGCTTTTGCTCATGTGAACAGTAGATTGTTGGGTGTTATCCCTTTTTTGATTAATGCAAATGGGGGGTGGATTTGTAAATTTGATGCTTCTATTTTTCCAAATAGGGGTAGGAGTGGGTTTGAAGTAGTTTTTTTGGAATGAGGAGGGTCATTTTATTCAAGCTCTATCAGGTCATTGACCAGGAGTTTTCTCTGCTCGTGTTGCTAAAGGTTGATTAGTCTTATTCTTGATTGAGAATCATCTTCCTCTAAATGGTATTATGTATACCGATGCACAAGAGTTATATTTTGCTTTGAATAATGTTGTAGAGGACTTTTCTGATTTTGGTACTATTATTTTTTATTTTAAGCATTTTTTGTCTTTTTTTTCTGATATAGCTAGTTTTGACTTAAACCGACAGGTCTAACAATACTAAGGCTCATAAGTTAGCTAAAGCTTCAGTTTTGTTTGAACCTTTCTTTGTTTGGGATGTTCTTCCCCAATTTTTTTATCTTTTCGTTTTATAAAGATCATATTTTCTTAAAAAAAGGAATTTAAATTTGAGACATGAGAGTCCTAGTCATCAAATTGATTTTTTTCTATATTAAAATAAAATTTATTGAGAGAGTGTGAAAGTGATTTTAATTAATAGTCCTAAATTTAAAGAAAAACTATTTGTCTGCTTGGTGGATAAGGGGAAGACCTTTTCATAAGTACATACAAACTTTTCAAACTCATAAAACTTGAAATTTATATATTAATGTACTTTGTCTTAATTTTATAGATGTTTAATGTAAACAATTTACACATATTATTCTTTAGAGATGCACATTACGTACATGTAGCTTCCTCAAACCATCAGCTTTGACCCCGTTTTTAATTTTTACATTTTTGATTAATGGTTACAGTTTAGATTTTTAAGTACCAGTTAACCTTTAGTACACGCACTACAAAAAAACTGTAGATTAGCGACGGAATTTTCCGTCGCTAAATACCATTATTTCGTCGCTAATTAAAATTAGCGACGCCACGACGAACAGTCGCTAATATATTAGCGACGGATTTCAAATTCAGTCGCTAATTTAGCGACGAAATATTTCGTCACAAATTTTTATTTTTTCGTCGCTAATTTATATTCTTATTTAGTCACCGAATTATAATAATAATATTTAGATTCCAATAGCACTTCTTCTACAATTATATTACAAGTAGTGTGCAATTAGATACAAGTATAAACTCAATATAACTTGAATGCCCATGTTATGAATGAAAATAACCACTAAGTTCGATTATATATATATATTACCTTAAATTCTCCCCAATAAAATTTTTTGGTCTCTTTGGAAACCTCCTTCCAACTAACTCCATTCAAATCTATCCCTTGGTAAAAGTTGCTATATATAAACCTTGAGCAATGAGAGGAAGGTTCCAACCTAAAAAAATGAATTATAATAAAGCTTTGAAGTTATACAATTACTTTAAACCTCTTAACACTTTCACAGTTTGATAGGACGGATGTACTTACATTCCATTTTTGTTGACAGTTATGTATAACTTACTATTAGTTCCATTACTTTCCTCACATGTCGTTGATGTAGTGCTATTGGTAGTGTGTGGAGATGGAGTTGATGCTACATGGTGTCCAGAAGATGAAGCATCAATTGCAGGAGGAATTGGGTTGGAACTTGGTGGGTCACATGATCCAACAGGAGGATGTGGAGCAATAGATGCTGCAGGATCTCCAAGGACATCTGGCATACCTCCATAAGGTGGATTAGTTGAATCCACTTGAGATAGACCCCCACAACGTCCTCTCCCAGCATTATGTCATCCTCTACCTCGTGCCATACCTATATAAAAAAAAGCACTTACATAGACCAGTGAGAAATTAAGATAAAAAACAAGGTATGAAGAGGCTTATAATAAGTAACCCACAAGCATGCAACATCCAATGTAAATAGGTAAGAATGGAACAAAATATGCAACCATCACCAAAGAACCCGAGTAATTAATTTAACTACAATTGCTAGGATGGGAGGAGAGTATAAACTCACATAATGTACCAATTTTCTGAAACAACGTGTATTTCTTGTGTTACACAATACATTTTTAAGATAAATAATTAGTCACTATCTGATGTATATCTAAATTCCTCTTCGTCATCTTCACTGCTATCATAATTTGTAAATTCTTGTTCATCTTCATCTTCCTCTTCAATTTCTTGAACAACCACATTAAGGTTGTCAATTTCAATTACCTCTCCTGAAGGGTCATGCAAATCTATATACTCTTCAGTGTCGACATCCATATTATTCCCATGCACACCGGCTTTTTCAATTTGAAATGCATTAGAATATGCAGTTGTTGAATCATCTCAAACCTCGAATGTCTCAATGATCTCCCTTGGCTTAACCGAGAACACCGCTAACCAATTTGCTCTATCTAATCTCAATGTAGGATATCTAGCATAATACACTTGAGTTGCTTGCATTGCTAGGATAAATGGTTCATATTTGTTGAACCGACGATGCTGATTAACGTCAACCAAACCGTATTGGCTATGAACCTTAACACCAACATCTAAAGTCGGATCATACCATCACACTTAAATAATATTGTCCGCTTTATTGGCTCTGAAGGGTACTCTAACTCTATTATCTCCTCAATCCATCCGTAATAATCACCAATATTATCCCCTGAGTTAGAGCCTTTTACACAAACCTCGCTGTTCATTGAACGTCTCCCAGAACCATGGCTTTTAGTGTGAAATTTAAATCCATTTACAAAATACATCGAGTAGCACTTCACTCTTTGTAATGGTCGTTGTGACAAACTATGAAGATATTGATTGTCAATTTCATTGTAACGGACCTATTTTAAAATAAAACATACACAAGATAATATTAGTTTAGTTTCTAAAATGAGATTAATGTGTTTAGTGTAGATAAATATATATTCAATTTTATTAGAATGGGCTTACATATAATTCGAACCAATCTGCAAAGTAGTTCTCAATATTTGCATTAACTTGACTTGGTGTAAGATCAGGGTGCTTTTGATGTAAGTTCTCGTAATATATGCTTCATTGAAGTAATGTTAAAAAACTTAAGATGTCATCCATGTTAATATAAAATAATAACAAACTTTTTACCTCAAAAATGGATCAACCTTATGAGCTGCCTTATACTCATCTGATGTTAAGGCTCGTTCCATTAGTTGTGAGCTACATCTGCCTGGGTAAGTGAATATTGTTAAATTTCCATCTATGTTTTCCCTATAAACACCATCATCATTACGCGATGCACGTCGATGTTGAGTACTGACATGAGATTCAAAGTAATTTGAAAAAAAGTTGGATGACTCTGAAAGCAAGTAAGCATTGCAAATAGATGCCTCAACTGTAGATTTGTTTCCAATTTTCTTTTTTAGAGATCGAAGAAACCTGCATTTGGAAGATCGGAAATTAATTAAAACTCATCTTTGATAATCAATTTTTGCATATAAAACTTTCTTATTATAAACACTTACCTCTCAAATGGATACATCCATCGATATTGAACAGGATCGACAACCCTTGCTTCATAGGGTAAGTGTATCACTACATGTTCCATTAAGTCAAAAAATATCGGAGGAAATATCTTCTCCAACTTACAAATGATATATGGGATATTCGATTCCAATGCCTCCATGTCATCAACTCGAAGATCAGTGGATGTCAAATCCTTAAAAAATAAGCTTAGCTCTATAAGAACCTACCAAACATTGGGAGGAAGTAGCTCACGGAAGGCAATCGAAATCAATCATTGCATAAATACATGGCAATCATGGCTTTTCATTCCAAATAATGTGTGCTTTGTCATATCGACACAACGACCCAAATTTAAAGCGTATCCATCTGGAAACTTGAGTTCTTTCAACCACTCAAATAATACTTGTTTTGACTGTTTATCCAATGTATAACAAGCTTTTGGATATTTACCAGTTTCTGGATCAAATGCCAACTCGAGACGGCAACAATATTTTTCCATATCTATTCGTGCTTTTATGTTATCTTTGGTTTTCCCATACACATTTAAAACTGTGTTAATCACATTGTCAAATACATTTTTTTCAATATGCATGACATTGAGATTGTGACGAATCATGTTGGTCTTCCAATAAGGTAAATCCCAAAAGATGCTTCGTTTCCTTCAATCGCAAGACTGACATATGATCCCATTAATCTCATTTGCATCAAGTTCAGTAACTTTCAGTAGACCCCATCGATCAATTTCATCTTGCATTTCTTCTCCTGTTTTAATTGGTGGTGGTGTCCTTGTTTCAACATGCCCAATAGTGAAGTTCCGATGATTTCTTCTAAATGGATGATCGTGAGGAAGAAATTTTCTATGATTGTCAAACCATGTTTGTTTGCCACCACTATCTAGTCTAAATGACTATGTTTCATCCATACAATAAGGACATACATATTTTCCAGATGTACTCCAACCAGACGTCATTGCATATGCTAGAAAGTCATTAATTGTCCACATCAAAGCAGCTCGCATCTGAAAGTTTTGCTTCTTTGACACATCATATGTTGGCACCCCATTATCCCACAATTCGATCGACTCATTAATCAAGGGTTGTAGGTACACATCAATTTTTTGCTTTGGACTTTTAGGTCCAGGAACAATGATAGTTAGAAACATATAAGCCTCCTTCATACACATCCAAGGTGGGAGGTTGTAAGGCGTGAGAATTACAAGCCATGAAGAGTATTTCCTACCATACTGTCCAAATGGTTGAAAACCATCTGTGCATAACCCTAACCTGACATTTCTTGGCTCAGCACTAAAAAAAGGATGAGTTTCGTTAAAATAATTCCAAGCTAGAGAGTCTGATGGATGCTGTATAATCCCTTCCTTTTGGACATGATTATGATGCCATCTCATATATGATGTTGTCGCTTTTGATTGATACAATCGTTGCAGTCGAGGTATCAGAGGAAAGTAATACATCTTTTTATAAGCCTTGAATCGATGCTTTCGGCTTCCAACATGCATTTTGTATCTAGGGTGATTACAAAACTTATAATGCATTAAGTTTTCATCTTCACGCCAATACAACAAACATCCCTCAAAGCAACAATCAATTTTTTGGACAGGTAATCCCAGACTTCGATCGAGCTTTTTAGTTTGGTAAAAATTTTCAGGCAATATATTGCCTTCAAGCAAAGCTTCCTTAAATAGTTGGACATTTACATCATAAAACCTCTCTGGTAGATTAAACTCAAATTTGGCTTGCAACATCCTAGCAACTATAGAAAGATGGGAATGGTTATCACAACCAGTATACAACCGTGCATTACCAGATTCCAAAAGATCATAAAATTGTTGACATTGTGGATTAGGCCGCTCATCCACTGAATTTATGAAAGGATTCAATGGACCCAGTTGGTTAGGATTCGATGTACCAGGTAGGTCAGGATTCCCAATAGTTTGATCTTCTAGATTAAAATGTTGATGTTGAGTGTCAAATTGCAAATTAGGCCCACATACATCAAATATCATTTGCTGGTACGGATTAATTGCCTCCACATTTGAATTTGTTTCATTGATTAATTCAAAAGGATTTTCATCATAACCCATCACATTTATCTCTCCATGGCAATTCCAAACCAAATAATCTTCAATAAATCCCACACGTAATAGGTGATATCTAACACTGTCAACGTCAAGGAACCTTCGATTCTTACAACTTTTGCACGAACATCTAATATGATCACCACTCATTTCTTCAGGACGAGAAATGGTGAATTTAACAAAGGTCTCCATTCCATATATGAATGAGGAATTAGTCCTTCCCATATTATCACGCCGATTATACATCCAATTACGATCTGAGGATTCCATTTAATCTACATTTTTAAATTTGACCAAAGTGATGACAAATTTCCAATAGTTTGATAAAAATCTAACAATTATGGTAGAAAACATTAAGATAACAATGAATTATTGTTTTTAATTCACACATACGATTGTTTATCATTAATTTGTTTTATAAACTAAGCTTATGACTTTAAAGAAAAAAATATAATTAAAGCCGTTGACTACACATGAGGAAGGGATAACAGAAACATCGCATAAAAAACAACAATTTCAGTTTCTACAGAATAGAGGAAACTACAGCCATCTAAGAAGATATGAATAAGATTTATTTCATGCATCTTAAATTATTTTTAATTCATGCATATTAATAGATCTCATAATTATTTGTAATAACTTATAAATTTCTTTGTATTTATTTAATTAATTGCTTGGAATTTTGACTTTTCAATTTCAATCCTTGCTAAAATTTATGAGAAGAATTGAATTAATACCTAGGTTACATTTAAAGCTGAATTCTTGACATGTCTTTGTTATGCTCCCCAAGGAGTAATATTTAACACTTTTATTGGGAAGAAATATCCAAGATTTATTATTTGGGCTTTATAGGGTTTGACTATAACAAATGATGACCCACTAAACTAGCCATGAGGCTAAATATAAAAAAAATGTTTTAAGCTTCATGGAAAAGCCGAGCCCATAACTAGCTACTCAATTACTCATATTTTAATTGTGTAATTTTTTGTCTCAATGTTTATTTAAATTTACAAAAGTTTGAATCTTTTGATCTTCACCTAGAAATATTTTAATAGTAACATTAAAAGAGAAGAAAGTTATCAAAACTTTTAGGTACTATTAATGAACATATAAAAATACAACAAAAATAATAATTAACTAAAACGACTATACTATAAAGTTACAACCAAAGTAATAATATTATTGGGAAGCTCTCTGTCTTTTTTTTTTAAAGAAAGCAAAGGCAGAGCACACCATTTTCTCATAGAATATCATCATGAAATATATACATATATATCAAAGAAGAAAAGTTATTGGAGTTCCACTCAACAACTTGGTGGATTCCATTTCCTCTTTCCAAATGAAAGTAAATCACTTGGATTGACTGAATTAGAACACGTTTGAATCTAAAATGAGTCTTGTTTTTAGTTAAATTAGGTCTTTTTTGAAGCATTCTTCGGGGATCTTAATTAAAATTACGGCTTGACATTAAACAAAATGAGGGACCGTAGATTATAAGTTCAAGAATCAAGTTGAGAATACATACCTTCTTGCTGCTACGATGACCGGAGGGACAAAGGCCGGCGAATGGTTGCACTAGTGATTGGAGGAGGGGACGAAGCGGCGGGTATGGGAGAGGAGAAATAGGTAAAGGGGGCTAGGGCAAAAATGAAGAGGGAACTGAAAGAGGAGGAACAAATACATACATATTCTTTAACAATAAACCTAAAACGACATAGTTTTATTAAAATTCACACAATAAACATAAAACAAATTTGTGGCAGCGGCACCGTTTTATCCCATAATAGCTGCCACCATTTTATCTTAATCTCCTTGTTTTTTCTTTTAGCTCGTGGTTTCAAAATCAATAGAAAGGGAAGTAGGCAGTGATTGGTAGACACTGAAAGTAGCAGTGATCGATTTATTTATTATGGTTTTAGTTTACGAAATTGCAGTTTGATGCATTGAATTGCTAACGACTATGAGATGAAGCATGTGGATTGGTACACATATTATCAATTTCACTGTTATTATTATTTTATTTATTAATTTGCTGTTATGTTTCTTCTTTTGATTCTCACGTTGTGTATTGTTTCGAAATACAGAAGTTCACTTTTAAGTTTTAACATGAATGATTTATTATTATTTTATTGTAAATTAAAATTAATATTATTGTACTATAAAAATATTATTTAATATCAAGATATCGCAATATAAAATTTATACTTTTTAATTGTATTAATTTGTATATGAAAGCAAAATGCTACTCAAAGCTTATGTATATTGTATTATTGGATTTGTGACGAATAAGCCTTTCGAGTATTTGTTAAAAAGACTGCCTTTTTGTATTATTTTTGTAATATATATATATATATATATATATATATATATATATATATATATATATATATATATATATATTTATATTTATATTTATATATAGAAATTTATGTTTAAATAAATCGAGGAAACCGTGTTATATTATCATTCTAAGCTAATAATCATGTATTGTTAGAGAATTTAATAATGACCAAGAATATAATTTCACGAAAGATTATTTTATTTTATTTTATTTTATTAAATAGTGAATTTCATGCATAATTGAATTATTAGAACTGATAATTGACTAATACGTCTAACAAATACATACATATAAAAAAATACTCATTTATTTATGGGTTTGGTTGCATATATTTGATAAGTCATCATTTTGAACTAGTTTACACTTTACACCAACTAAACTAATAGTTATTGAGATATTGCAAAAACCATCAACAATATATACAATAGCTATGCCATGAATGTCTTTTTTTCAATTTCGATGGTTTATAATAATGTTTTTTTTAATTTCATTTCACTGTAGCTTTACATAGTTGTATCATGTAAAAAGAAGATAGCAATTTTTGTCGGGTTGAATGTATTCGGATTGAATTGTGATGAATTGAGTTATAAATATAAAAATTTTATGTTATTATGAATAAATTGGATTATGATCTAATTGAGTTACAAATTTATTAGCTAAATAAAATATTATCAACTAATAAAATAATTTCTAATTTTCAGTTATAAAATAAATTTCTAATTTCTAAAAAAAATATTTTTTACTTTATTTGCGACGGATTAGCGACAAAATTTCATTAGCGACTAAAATTTTCCCTCCTAAATTAGCGACTAAAAGTTTCGTCGCTAATTTTTCTGGAACTAATTTTATGAATAAAAAATTATAAAATTTAGCGACGGAACTATTTGTCACTAATTCCGTCGCAAAACATGGCACGTACACTTCCCGCCAATAATTAGCGACTGTTTTTATTCCGTCGCTAATTCGTCGCAAAAATAGAAAATATCCTTTCCACGACGGAATTATAAAACAGTCGCTAATCCGTTGCAAAATTTGCGACGAAAATGATGCCGTCGCTAATTGACAGTTTTTTTGTAGTGACGGTTAACCGATATATATATATATTTAAATTATATATTTTTTTGTATTTTCTTATAAAATTTATATAATACTTTGAACTAAATTTATATTATATCATTTTCTTTAATTAGATAGTAAGATTTATATGTAGTATCCGATTAATGTTTATATATGTTATTTTTTTGTCATATATTGGTATTCATATTTTACTTAATAGCATTTAATTATATTTTCTTATATTTTAGATTTTATGTTATGACATTTAATATTTTTCAAAATTTTATCTAATTTGGAATCAAATATATTAATTTTCATTAAATATCAAATATATTTTATAATATTAGCTATTAATTTATAGAAAATGATTTTTGGCTAGTAAATTATGTTTATTTCATAATTTTTATATTAAATTACTTTACACATTTAAAATTAAATTGAATTTTTTGTAATTTTTTTATATAATTTTATATTATAAATTTTGATGGTTAAACAAAAAATCGAAACCAATGGACTAATTAACCGAATATAATGAATTGATTAATTGTTAGTAATTTTAAAAAATCGACATTAATGGACTAATTAATTTTTTCCCTCATGAACTGGTTAATCAGTTCATACTCACCCCTAATATCTATAGATGGTCTAACATCAATATCTTGAGACTCCGATACATGTGAAAAAATGAATTTGAACTTAATCATAAAAATTAGTTTGTGAGGTGAAAAAATGAATTTGAACTTAACTCAATCATAAAAATTGGTTTGTGAGATGAAAATTATCCAAATTATTATAAGAAGTACACATACGGAAAATCTAAAGCATGTAGTTTGCAAAACCGGACACCTATGATGGCCCAACATCAATAATCGGTGGCTTTGATACATGTGAAAAAAATCCGAATATAATTTAATCCCAAAAATTAGTTTGTAAGGTAAAAATTGTCCAAATTATTACATATAGAAATTTTGGAGCATGCAGTTCGCAAAATTGGACATCTATAGATGGTTCAAATTTATTCTAAAATTTCTAATTTTCATAAAAAGGATAACATCCAAATTTATTCTAAAACTTTTTTAATTTTTTTTTGTAAAAAAAAGCCATATTGTCATAAAAAAAAGTGTACAATTTTTTCCAATGGCATGCTGCTTCAACTATGGTGTTAATGGATAAAATTGGTCATGGTTAGAGGTGATAAATAGGCGTGTTGGACGAATTTGGATTGAATTATTAATTGATAGGTTATTAATGGGTTGAGTCATTAATAGGTCAAAAAATATGAATAAAAAATTAATTAATATCAAAATGGGTTACGGATTTAGATCATTAATGGGTTCGTAAGAAAATCAAAAGAGAATAAAAATGAATCCGTAAAGGTGAACCTTCTTTCCCTTAACAGCAGGAGTGGCGACGGCTAGTGCAGCAGCACCGCCGCTAGAACCGACATTCATGGTAAGATCGTCGAGATTCCTCTTCTCTGTCAACTTAGCAAACAAGCTTGGCCAGTACGATTCCACCGATACTTTTACCGACTTAGCCAATGTCGAGATCTTCTCGGCCTACATTTCACATTTTCTCTTCGATTGTTCCAAGAAAAATTAACTAAAAAGAAAGAAATGAGTAGTTATAGTGATGGGAATCCCATCGTCGTGAAGAATTAAAGCAGCGTAAGTACAAGCAATCTCTACGACAGCCATTGCTGTAAAATCCAAAATCTTTTGCGCGGCTACTCGAAAGTATGAACTATTTCCATTGGCATAGGTTTTAAGTCTTATATGTTGGTGAAAATTATGATTTCATCCCTAAACTATTATATTTCTTTCTACTTGTGGTAATATAATTAAAAAAGGATTTTGTAAACACCCATTGAGTTCAGGCCAATGGATTGAAAAGTGAGATGGGTTAATTTTGGATTAATTCAATGAATATTGGATTGGGTTGAAAAATAAAATATGTCAATTTTGAATTGATCTAATGAGTATTTATTTGAATTGAATTGGGTTTGAATCATTATTTTTAGGACGAATTTGAAAATTTTTGGTTTGGATCAATTTTATTAGGTATAGTCATGGTATGCTATAATTTAATATAGTATGGTATAGAATTTTTATTCATGTAACATATTTGAAAAAATGGTATGATATAATATTGTTTACAAAATTTTTAATAAAAAAGAAAAAGTCAGAAAAAGCAAACAAATGTAACAAGAAAAAAATATATATATAGAAAATCAAGTAAATTTACCAATTTAGTGGTTTAAATATTTTGGCAAAATTAAACTACTGAAAAATTGTACAAGGAAATCTTACCAAATTATCACTCGATTATATCGTACCATATCATATTACTGACAATGATCCAAATAAGGAGCAAGGGATTTCTAACTAAGCTCCACGCATTCATATGGTCCAAATTTTCCTAAATTTCTTTAAAAATATGTTATTTATTTGTAAATTTTGTTTTGTTAAAAAAGTTCCGGAGCATTTTTCGACATAATTTTCAAGGGACAAGCGCAACTTTTCAAAAAGTTTAAAGATAGATTTGAACTAAATATGAGAAGTGAGTTAGAGTCCATTAGATAATTTAGCATTATGTTATAAATAAGGTATATATATGAGCTACTTTCTTTAACAACCGATGAATTTAAAAAATAAAATGTTAGCATTTTATGCATCCAAAAATAGCATAAATAAAATGATGCGGGTAAAAGTTTTTACCTCTTGTATTGCATAACCTTTTAATACGAGCGGAAAGCAAATGATTTTTTCTTTCACGTCACTGGCACGAGCTTTCGATTGCGAGCATACACGCTGAGAAGAAAACAACTATTCAACAATTTGAATGCCCATGAGAGAGATATTATTTTGTGTAGAGATTGTGTGTAGGGAGAATATTGTATCTAGGGAGTAATAATTGTGTAATCTCAAATAAGTTTATTAAAAGCCTATTTATAGAGGTAATTGGAGAGTTAAAATCTTAATTAAACTCTTATTCCTATTTTAATTAGGAATCAACTATCCTAAACTAAATAGGATAATTATTATAGAGTTATGGACGCATCCAAACTCTATCATAAAAAATAAAAAAAATCTATATAAGACACTAACAAGTAATTAAATAAATAAATAAAATATTTAAGACAAAAGTATTAATTCTATATACAGATACAATACGTATATATCTAAATTATCGGATTGCATTTGTCTAAATAGGCACGTACCAAATTACATTCACAAACCTTTGCATTAATTTTTATAATAAGCAATAATTTAACCATCCACCAATATGGAAGAAAGAAAGAGAACAAATGAAGATGATCACACATGACGGCCATTGTTTCATGGTACAGAAATTATATTCTTCCTCAATTTGGACCATCTGTATAAATTAAATATATTCCACATAGATTTCCCAACCCGATCGATGTTGGTCCTGAGTAGGTTTTTTTTGTATATATATATATATATATATATATATATTTTATAGAATTGACCATCAACCCATATCTGGATTCGTGCCTTCCACCATTTCAGCACTTATGAACTCTATGTAGTTTTATTTTATGTGACTTCTACAATCTAAAGAATATATACCAATTGCTTTCATAATATTATTCTTGATTGAAATGCTTTCGTAATATATGCAACCATCAATTTTGGACGTAATATTTTTTTTTTATATATATGTAAAGTAAGTAAGGATTCGAACCTTAAGAAACATTCCAATGTTTTTAACCATTTTAGCCGCACTTGATCTCCATTTTTTTATAAATTGAAATAAAATGGAAAAATGTATTATATATTTTGCCAACCGATGTCTGTCTAGTTTTATTTGCTTTTTAACTTTCTTTTGGACCAAAAATATTTTTAAAATTGATAAAAGTAGTAATTTCTCAATTCCATTTTCAGAAATTACTTTTCGTATTTTACTTTATTTCACTTTTAATTTTTTTTTTCAAAATTTGCAAGAAAATTTACATATTTACCTTCATTTATTAGATATTTTATTAAATATTTATCTTTTTTTATCATTTTTTAATTAAAATTAAAAGAAGTACTCAAAAATTAAAAAAAATGTATTTTTTTTATCAATTGTTATAGATATATTTATTTTTGTGAAATTGAAATATTTTAATTATTTTTTTAATTTTTACGAAAAAGAAGATCATCTTTTAAGAGAAAATTATCTTCAAAAAATTTTTCAATAAGTAAAATAAAGCTCGAGACAAATATAAGGGCAAAAATAATATCTTTTCTCAAACCAAATTAGTGGCTCGGAAATTGAGGGATTTGGGAGTGCATTCGGCATTCTTGTTATTTTCAGAGATACATATATATTCAAGGAAAAAATAAAGTTAAACTTGTTATGAAAATAATTTTCATTTTTATCTTAAAAACTAGAAAAAAGAAAACGTTTCAATCCCAAATTAAGAATCCCCAAATTATTGATTTTGAGGGTTTTAAACTTTTAATTATTAAAACACATAAACCATGATTAAGAGCCGATGTTCAGAGTTGACATCCATCTCTTTTGTTTCCCGCTTTCTTCCTCTTGTTCTTTCTGTTTTCATTAAACGTACACGTGAATTCCCTCCATGCACTCCATCAGAGCCGTTGCGTCGTTTGCAGGACCATCTTACCATCATGCCGCCATTTAGGCATCTCTGGTACAACCATTTAAGCCACGACAGGCATGCAAAGGATATACACATTTTTTTTATATAATTATTGAATTATTTAGATCAAATCAGGTTGGCATACTAAATAAAAATTTTTTAACAATAATTTTTATCATTCTAATTTAAATTTAAAAAAAATAAATATCGAATCACTTAAATTAAACAATCACTACAAAAAACTGCTAATTCACGGTGGCCAATTCGATCACTAATGGCTCATTTTCCGTCACGAATATTATTTGACGACTGCGCAACGAACAGTCATGAAAAGGGAATAATAATTCAGTCGCTAAATTTGCAACAGAATATTCCATCACGAAAAAGGAAAATCCTTCGCTAAATGAATTTTGAAAGAGTAATAATAATTTTTAGCGACAGTATATCGTCGCTAATACATTTTGGGTCAATGCAACAATTGTCACTAAAACTTTCCATCTCTAAATGTTAGTAGCTAATTTTGTCGCTAAATATTTTTAAATTTCTAATTTATTACATATTAGCGATATCTTGTTGTCGCAAATCTGTCGCAAAATGATAGATTAATTTATTTTGTTTTATATTTATTAATTTTCATCTTGTATGATCAACAAATTATTTTATTATACAAAGAACAACGATCACACACACATATATGTTTCAAAACAGAATATCCATTTCATATGATCCATATTAAAATTAATTAAAATTGTACACAATTTTATCATGAAACAATATATCTCTTAAAACAATACATCGGCATACTAATAATATCATTGAAAATAACATCAACAATAAAATTTAAATAAAGCAATAATAAAACATGCAACACTGCTGATGTCACTGGAAACTAGAATCACCGTGAGCAGATGGAGAACCATTATGTGGATGAACATCTTGTGTAGCTGAAGGGGTAACATCATCATGTCCAGGTCCATCAGTAGTAGCATTAGGCTAATCAACTTGTCTTTGAGTCCCCAAGTGAGAAAACAATGCTCGAATGGTTTCTATGACAATTTTCTTGACATCTTCCTTGGTCAACAATGTACCACTAGGATGAGATGCAGTGTTGGACTTGCAATGGCATGATGGAGCTGATGTGGATCCAACATGAGGGCCATATGAGCCCAATCTATATAATCTTTTCTTTTTATTGCATTTTGCAGCCTCATAAAATAACTCAGTCTCATCCACAGATGATTCCCCTTATGATTGCTGATCTTGAAGTTTCTCATACCTTTTCCTATAAAATGACAAAAATTAATAATAAGCTTAAATAGGAAAACAACTCATAATTTACAAACATGAATCTTTAAATAATTGTAAAGGCTAGAACTAATAAACTTCATGTTACTTGCATGCACTTCCCTACTATGTTCAGCCACATAAGTCTTCCTATCATGATTTACTCTGTGTGTGTAGGAAGGCCTCAAGAAGCATAGGTCATTGGCCATTTTGCTTCTCCTACATTTGACCAATAGCAATTTAGCTTATATTTTCTAAATAATTGGCAAGCTTCCATAGGCATATAAGCAATTTATCCACAATCTTCTTCATCTTTAAAAAAAAACTAGCAAGCTTCCATAGGCATATGACCAAACAAAATCCAGCAAGCTTCCATAGGCATATGACCAATAAATAAGTAGTGTGAAGTTTCCATAGAAATATGACCAATTAATATGCTCACTTACACAAAAGCCATAAACACATTTTATGGCAACACGACATCATCTTATGGCAACACATTTTCATAACAAAATTCAAAATAAATTTATGCTTATCAACAGTAACCAACATTTAATAAATAGAATACTTAATTTTAAAGAAACAAAAAATGGTAATATACTTACCAATCATGACATATGCTCAGTAATAGAAATTGAACCACCAGTGTACAATCCTGAAGCTTTCTCTTAATCAGATCCTCCACAACGGTTATGTTTTTTTTGCTTTGACACTTCAGTGTGTGTAGAGAGATTGAAAATTTGTTTTCACCTAGTCCACACAGTTTATGGAAAGCCTATCGGCTTTTCTTTGGCCTCCTTTTGATGGTAAACGAAATTCTTATAACAAATTGTAGCCTTTGTCTCCCAACCCATATTAATTAGATCATTGATTTCAAGATCCTAATAGCACTTCTTCCATATTTATATTACAAGTAGTGTGTAATTAAATTTAATTATAGAGTAAATTCAATCTAACTTGAATGCAAAATTTATGAATGAAAAAAACCATTGAAGTTGATTAAAAAATATATACACTGGCTCTTTTAAATCAAAATAAATAAATGGTATATTTTTTTACAAATGCAGGTATAAAATTGATATTATTTTTGCCAGTATAGATATATGCTAAAATGCTAGAAAACTTGAAGTGTGCAAATGGAAAACAGAGACAGTATATGTGTATTTTTATGGTTTTCTTTATATATTTACATTTTAAAGAGTGAAAATGTGTGAAAATTGAAACTAATTAATTAGAAGAGTAATTAATTTTTTAATTATTTGACTTATATATGAAATTCACATTATGAATGGTCTTTTATTGTTTTTTTCCTTAGTCAAATCATACCTATGGAAAAGAAAAGTATTGATTATGTAGTGTTAATTACAATAAAATATAAATATATTTGGACTTTTTTACAATAAAATATATTTAGTGATAATCACTTCTACTTGACTCCATCTCTTTAAAATTCCCATGGGGTCGGACATATTTCTATGTTAAAATATTAACAAATTTTTTAGATTTGGATTTGAGTTTTAATAAAGTATATTGCCTATCTCAAAAGCCAAAATTCTTCTAATTTGTGAAATACCTTGGGCATATAAACATAATCATTATTGTCAGAAATTTAATCAATTTTAGGCTAAAATAATACTTATTTTGGTCAAGCTAGCTTCCCACATGGAAGGGCAAATGCAAAATGAAGACAGAGATGGTGAAATATAATATACATGTGATTAAAAAAATGTGGAAAGACCAAAATATAAATTTAAAGAAAATTCAATTGATCTTTTATGTAATTGTGAGGATTCGAAGAATTTGAAAAGGAATTTCCAAAATAATCAAAATGTAGTCATTTCTTGAAATTATTGCCTACATCGGATCCAGCCAAAATACACACAAACTTAGAATT
Source organism: Excoecaria agallocha (assembly GCA_037975025.1). Lineage (NCBI taxonomy): Eukaryota > Viridiplantae > Streptophyta > Magnoliopsida > Malpighiales > Euphorbiaceae > Excoecaria > Excoecaria agallocha. The sequence goes on from CM075811.1 coordinate 69,336,534, forward strand.
CCAACAGCAAAATCGAACCTTAAAAATATAACAGTACAAGAAAAAGTATATCCTTGTCAAAATAGCATACCTTAATGCTAAAGAAAGATCATAAAAGTTGGGTGTCAGAGATGCCAACACCGACCAGAAAGGAAGACAACGGAGATACTAACGGAGATTAGGCTAGCGACAAACTATGGGAATGATGGCGTTGACATTCCAACGGCCATTTGGGAGAACTTCATAGGTTAGGGTTTGTCTAATTTAGGGCAAAGCGTGGAAAAGAGTGATATTTTTTATTTTTATATCAGTACGTGACTAAAATAAAAAATATTATTTTTTTATTAATTTGTGATGCCATTAGCGACTGTCTCTGCCATTGTTACTCTTCATTACTGAAATATAAAACACTTCATGATAGAATCAAAATCCATCGCTAAATCTGTCACAAATTATGGTGCCATATTTTTCCCTCAAAATTTGCAACTAAAACTTTAATGGTTAAATTTTATGGAAATAATTTTTTGAATAAAAGATCAAAAAAAAATTGTGAGGGCGCTTCTATCATTAATTCAATTGCAAAACTTGGCACGGACATTTCCCACCTATAATTAGCGACTGTTAACTTTCCATATCTAATTCATTGCAAAAAAATTGACAAATAAGCTTCCCACTTCGTAATTGGTAATCAGTCATGAAACCATCGCAAAATTGGTGACGAAAATTATGCCGTCACTAATTAACAATTTTTTGTATTGAATATTGGTCAAGTGTGTGTGTGTATTGGTGGTGAAAATCAAATTCAAATTTATTTATACGGTTAACCAATCTAATTGAATGAGGAGGAATACTTTAATTTTTAAAAATTGTGACTAATGAAATTGTACTTAAATTTTAATATTTAATTAACTAGTTAGCTTATCATAGTAACTTGTCTTTATATATATATAACACTCATAAAAGTAATTTCATATTTTATTTATTACCATTTATTCTATATAAATATGAGTATATTATATACCTTTTACTCAATAAAAACTTTCACCTATTGATATTAATTAGTAGATCTGTTCATGGATTCAAGTGCCCATCTGGCCTGTAAAATTTTTGAACTTGGATAACTATTTTGTATGCAAGCCCAGCCCAAGGATAGCCCACTTCTTTTAAGTCCAAGCTTGGACTTTGCGTACAAATTGCGAACTTACCTTGATCAACCTAACTATATATTATTTCTATATTCTTCTCGATAATTATACAATTTCAAACATATAAAAATATACCCAAAAATAAACTTTCATGGTTAACTTATTACATGTTTGTATAATATATTTTTATAATTTTATATAATATAATATAACAATTAATATATTAAAATTAATATTTTTATTTTTTATCGAGTTAGTCCAGCTTGAGCCCAACTCACATTTGACCCACATTTCATAGGGGCAGGTTGAGCTTGGACAAAGGCAAAAAAATCCATACTTGGTTAGACTCGGCTCAAACCTAAAAATGAAACATGTCTATTGATGAATAATAAATAAATGTCAAATTATTTTTTTATTATCTCATATAATGTTTATATTTTTTTTATTATATTGTTATTAAATTTTAATGACTTATTATTTTTATTTTACCTATCCAAAATTGAGAATTAAACAAATTAAATACATATTGAGCACATATTTATAAGTATTATATGCATACTTGTAGGGATGTGTAAAAGTCTAGATCTTCCTATATTGAGCCAAAATATCAGAAAAGAAATTCAAAACCGAACTGTAGCATTGAATTTTTGACTAAAATCAAACTAAATTGTACCATTGACTTTATTTGGAATGGATCTAGACATTTTATTTACAATTGTATCGAGAACCATATTAAACTGTACCAAACTGTTTTAGTACCAAATTGCACTAAAAGAACCGATATTTATTAATTATTATATATAATACTAATAATTTATATATAAATATTATTTATAATTTATATTCTATATGTACTATATAAATTTAACTTTATAATTATTTGTATTATATATTTTAATGCACAAAATTAAGATAATAATTAGTTAACAAATTAAACTAAATATTTTAATTATTAATAATAGAAATTTAATTATTATAATATTTATGATATCTATATGAATATGAATTTGTAATTAAAACAATTTGTGTTTAATTTAGTTTATCTTTAATATCACCAATGAAAGACTACTTTTCTTTTTATATATATTAGGGAGAGCAAAAAAATTAATCAGTCTATTAATATCGATTTTTAAAAATTACTAACTATTAATCAGTCCGTTATATTCGGTTAACCAGTCTATCGATTTCAATTTTTCGATTTGGTTAATCAATATTTTTCAATTAACCATTAAAATTTATAACATAAAATTATATAAAAAATTAGACAAAAGTTAATTCAATTTCAATATGTAAATTAATTTAATTTAAAAATTATGAAACAAACATAATATATTGGCCAAAATTCATGTTTTATAAATTAATAGCTAATATTGTAAAATAGATTTGATATTTATTGTAAATTACTATGTTTGATTCTAAGTCAAATAAAATTTTGGATAATAATGTAATTAAATGCAATTAAGTAAAATATAAACACCAATATATATATATATAAGTTAATTGTATACTATATATAAATATTACTATATAATTAAAGAGAATGATATAATATAAATTTAGTTTACAGTATTATATAAATTTTATGGGAAATATAAAAAAATTAAGGTATAAATGTCAAAATATAATTTAAATATATTTTAAAGTATTATTTTATTTAAATTTTAGAGAAAAATTGAAGATATATATATATATATCACATAAATACTTTATCAATTAATTTTATTTATTTTTAATACCACTAAACTAGTATTAATCTATTTTTGACACAATAACAATATGAGTATGTAAATTAAAAATATAATTGATAATACCCTTCCAAGATTGGACCTCAAAACCCAAAAACCCAGCAAGTGCGCGAGCCTATGAAAGGGCTTCTTTACAATCTGATCAGATTGATGTGACAAAGCCGTCACATCAATATGGCAGTATAATCCCATATTTCTATTGAATATTACTCGCCAAATCAAAGTATGGTCACTACAATATAAATCACATAGTCGTTAAGCACCCTCCTAGGTACTCGAAAGCGTAATAGTCTATGAATTATCAAAACCCTATAAATAGAGGTAACATGAAGAATCTTGATAATGCCAATCTCTTTCTAAAATTTTCCTTCATTTGCTTTCTCTCTCTAAATAAATATTATACAGACTTAACCATTAGAGCCTACCCCCGATCCGATCAGACATATTTTGCTTGCAGGCTTTAGAAAGCTTCTCACTGTTAGATTCTTACCCTTTCTCTCATTTTTGACATCTTTGAAAATATCGTTTGGTGTTTTCGTTAAGCATGATGGGAAGCTGGCATGAGTAGTTGAGCCATCTTTAATTCGAAAACTACTTCAATGATTAACGAAAGAGGCTCGGATCTATTGTAAGAACTAACGACACTGAACGAACCCTCTCTAGACCTCCAGTATGCCACAATCTTCTGAACAAATTTGAAAGAGAATTTGTGACTCATAATGAGTCTACTCCTATTATAGTAAAATATTTAAGAACCATCTTGGGGGATTTCAGTAGAAGAATCATGAAATCCATATATAGAAGAAGATGCTCTAAAAACTCTACAAGGGAATTAGAGGGAGAGAGTGAAGAAAGGAATATGAGATGGCACATAAATACTTCATTACGAATCAAAGAATCAACCAATCTTAGGTTAGAAACTAGGTATCAAATGCAATAAGATGGTAAAAGAAGCAAAGGAAAGGAAAAGCTACTCTAGGAAAGCAATAACCATTCCTCCAAAAATAATGCCAATACTACTCCTAAGTGATCTCTTTCGCTCCTTATCAATATGGGAGAGGATATGGGCCATGCATATACCCTAAAGAGAAGGGTGACAAAAAGGGGAGGCATAACTAACTACTCTATCTCGGAGCAAAATAAAAAGTAGTTCTTACAACAGGTGAGAAAGTTCAGGCTGGGTCACCATAAAAAGCCAATGTTCGATGACAATACGGTATCTCCATTCAGCTAGGACATTCATAAGATCGAGCTTTCTAACAAATTTAAGAAGATCAAGATGACTAGATATATAGATAAATCTGATCCTAAATGTCATATTTCAGAATATTTAATGCAAATACAAATGTTTTCCTTTGATCATAGAATTTTTTATCTAGTATTTCCTACAACATTAGAAAGAGACGCTTTGGATTGGTTTCATAATCTTCCTTCAGAATCGATTCACTGCTTTAGGCAGCTTTGTGATCTATTCACAACCAGGTTTATAATGTAAATCAAAATTGCTAAGACTATTAATGATTTGTGTAACTTAGTCAGGGACTAGACAAAACTCTAAGAAGTTATGTTGATAAATTCCAAAGCTTGGCCTTTGAGATAAAGAACCTACATCCTGAGGTGGCTATTAATGCTTTGGCTCACATCATAAGGAGTGTTCAATTATTTGAATCCATAATGACACATCTTCTAATAGACTTTGCTGATTTGATGGAAAGGGCTAACCAACACATATAATTGGATGATGCCTTATGAGCAGAGAATGCATAAGTTTGGTAGTAGATAGAGTGTAGCCCTACGGATGGGAAGATCTCAAAGCAAAAAACTATGGAGAGGCCAGCACCTTAAAAAACTAAGGGAAAAGGAAAGAGAATGAGCAAAGTATGTCGGATCACCATATAAGTAATCCAGCCAGAACCTACACCCCATGCAACTCTTCTTTCGCCAAGATTTTGATATAGATAAAGTAAAAACATAATAAAATGAATTGGCCTACTAAGCTCTCTAATCGGTCATACGCTCGATGAGATAAAAATAGGTATTATGAGTTCCACAAGGATAGTGGTCACACTACTGATGAAAGTAAAATGTTGAAAGAAGAAATCGAGAGGCTCATACAAAAAGGGCATTTGAAAAAGTAGTGAGGTCTTCACCGCAAAAAGAGTTTAAGATAACACTGGATAATAAAGGAAGATTGAAATCGAAGGAAGATGATAAGAGGCATAAACTAAGGATGTCCATCGATAAAGATAGAGACTAGGCATAATTAACATAATTGTTGGAGGATCATCCTACGGAGAAGATTTCACAAAAAGGAAAAAAAGGAAAAGGCATATACTTCTTTGCTGAATTCAAGAAATTACCTCTAATCACCATTTCTCCTGAATATGTGGCCAACTTAAAGTTTCCTCATGAAGATGCATTGGTGATTCAAGCAACAATCAATAATTTCCTTGTGAAATGAATCCTCATGGATAATGGTAGAGTGGTAAACATTCTCACTATATGAGCTTACAAGTGAATGAATTTGCCAATAAAAGAGTTAGAGCTTAATTGCTCCAATGATCGAACTTGCCAATTCCACCATACTAGTATAGGGTCTATACAATTCTTTATAAAAATGGAAGATGAAGTAGTAACTCATACTTGCAAAGCCCTGTTCATGGTTATAAACATACACTTCGCATACAATGCAATTTTTAGAAGACCATTATTATTTCAAATAGGAGCGATCACTAGCATAAGATACATGATGATGAAAATTTTAACAGAAAGAGGAGTGATAATTTTAAAAGAAAATGAAAAGGCTTTTATAGAAGCTTACATCACCATGGTGAAGGAAGCAAAATAGTTGTACATGGTATAACTTGGCCTAGAGAAGAATGAGAAAGAAGATCGGCCTAGGATAAATTTGAAAGGTGACTTTTTGACGAAAGATTTATCCGGAGGAAAGAAAGTCCAAATCGATTTAAATATGCCAAAGAAAGTGAAAGAGCAAATAATGAAGGTGTTAATGATTAATAAATTCACCTTCGCTTGAAAATCAAAAGATATTCAAGGAATAGATCCTAAAGTTATCACTCACAAGCTAAATGTGGATCCGACTTACCTATCGATCAAACAAAAATTGAGAAGACATACATTTGATCGAAAAAAATTCATCTCAAAAGAAATAAACAGGTTACTAAGCATAAGAACTATCTGGGAGGTTGATTACCCATAATGGCTCACCAATGTGGTCTTAGTAAAGAAGAAAATCAGTAAATGAAGAATGTTCATCGACTTCATCAATCTTAACAAGGCTTACCCAAAAGACTGCTACCCATTTCCAAGCATTGACTAATTAGTAGACATTATGGCATGTCACTTCATCTACTCTTTCCTTGATGCTTATGCAGGATACCATCAGATTATGATGTGGTTGTTCGATCAAGAAAATATGAGCTTTATTATTGATGATGGTACTTTCTGCTATAAAGTCATGCCATTTGGGCTAAAAAATCAGGCATGACATACCAATGCCTCATGAATAAAATCTTCAAGATACAGATCAAAAATTTTGAAGGTATACATTGACAATATTATCATGAAAAGTAAGAGTCTAACAGACCACCCCGTCGATCTGGAAAAGGTACTCGACACACTTAATCAATTCAATTTGAAGTTAAATTTAGAAAAATGTGTATTCGGAGTCCACTTGAGAAATGTTTTGGGGTTTATGGTTTTTGAAAGAGGGATAAAATCTAACCCCAAGAAAATCAAAGCCATTGTGGATATGCACCCCTCGACCATCATAAAAGATGTCCAAAAACTAAATGGAAGGATTATAGTACTAGAAAGATTCATCCCATCTTCAGCTAAATGATGTATGCCATCTTTTAAAAAACTATAAAAATGATGCCTTTGTATAGGGGGAATATTGTCAAAAGGCTTTCGAAGAATTAAAAGAATTCTTAAGTAATCCACCATTACTCAGACGACCTATTATTGGAAAAAAATTCTATCTGTACTTGTCCACTTCTGGAGAGGCAATAGTAGATGTTTTAATTAGAGATGAAAGAACCAAGCAACTTTCTATTTGTTATGTTAGTTAAATGTTACGAGGATCGAAGCTAAAGAAGAGTCCAATTGAACAATTGATCATGTAATTTATGATTTGCACTCCAAAATTGAGAAGGTATTTTGAAGCTCATACCATCATAGTCCGAACCGATCAATCATTTTAAAAAATCTTCCAGATGCTAGGTCTATAAGGTAAAATGGTGGTATGGGCCATCAAATTACAATCTTTTGATATTAGGTACGAGCCCAGAAATGCCATTAAAGCATAGGTTTTAACATATTTCATTGCAGAATTCATCGGACAATGCAAGAAACAAAAGACAAAAAAAAGTGCTTGGGAAATAATTACAAATCGAGCTTCAAATAGTAAAGGAGGAGGCATCAACGTAGTCATCAGAGGGCCTTTGGGCATAACTATCGGGTATTCAATAAAACTGAACTTTAACTCTTCTAACAATGTTGTAGAATATGAAGCACTACTCCAGGACTTAAGGTTGGTCAAATACGTTCGATCAAAAAGTCTTAAGATCAAAAAGGACTCGCAGCTAGTGACGAGCTAGATTTTAAGCAATTTTGAGGCAAAGGATGAAAACATGAAAAAGTATTTAGCAAAAACTAAAATCGCCTTCGAGAACTTAGAGAAAGGAGGAACAACATAAAGCATTGACCGGTTTCTAACAAGTGTACTAGATCGACTAGTAATATAGAAAAATATAGATTAAGATCCCAAATATCGTACCCAAGGAAACATGAATTGCTAAGAAAAATATCTATATATAAATTAAATTAAACTAAGATTGTTTCCCAAATATTTTCGATTTAAAGGCAAAAATTAAACTAAATAAACAATTAAACAAAGCATAAATGAAAATTAAACTAATATGAATTAAAAACAAAATAATAGCTAAAATTCTCTTGCTAAAGGAACTATCCATATTAACTTTTATTGTAATGACTTAATTTCAATAGGAACACCGGTGATTATAGAAAAATTAGTAATAAAGCCAAATATCTTTATGCAATAATATCATTCTTAATATTAAACTCATAAACAAATCTAATACTTAGTATAAAAATTCAGTTTAACTCCTTAAATATTCATTGAACTCTTTTGCAAGTAAATTCAACTCCAATTTATTCTTAGTTCCTCCTCTCTTAGTATTAATCAATAATTTCAATATATAATTACCTCAAAATCAGAAAATAATCATACATTAACACTAAAGAGTTAAGCCAAGAACATGCAAATCATTAACTATGTCTAAACTAATATTTAGTTATTGAACCAATAAACCAATAATCAATCTTAACATAATTAAGGATAAGAATACACTTAAAACTAAGAAATAATCAACTGATATTGAAATTAAAGCTCAAAATAAAGTCATAACAATGAAAATATAAGATTTCAAGTATCCATTAGCAAAAGAAGAAAAACTACTTTATAATAAAAATAAAAGAACAATAAACAACTAAAATAAAGAGAACAGCAAACTAAGAAAATAGAAAACTACTGTACAAAACTAACTAAAGAAAAATAGAGATAAAACTAAAGAAAAATTATAATTAAAGCTTGTTGTGTTCTCTCTGATTGATGACCTTGTTCTGGTGTTTTGATCCTTTATTTATAGACGTTGAATAAGAATCCCGCCTTCTATAGCTTCCCAATTCAGAATAGGAAAAGAACTATGCTATTTAGGAATTTTTGTCAAACTATGCTTCTTATGCATGACCAAATAAGTTGAAGAAGAAAATCATGCACTGCCATTTATGACAGGAAGAACAACCATGCACGACTAAGTGAAGATTTACCCTTTGAGATGCATGGCCATGCATAGGATTAAATAGCCATGTATGACCAAGTGTGAAAATTGCCCTTGTGATGCATGACCAAGCAAGTTTTCACTGTACTATATGTAATTCTTCAACTTTTGCTCGTTTTCCACAGTTTCTTCATACCCGACCATTTACAATTTTATGCATGGCTGAGTTAATTGCCGCTGGACTAAACGTAAGAAATCTTGCTTCAATTTCTTAAAATTATAGATTTGACCCAGAATTTTCCATTTCTTTGAATTAAGCTTTTTTTTTCTTCAATTTAGCCCTAAAAACACCAAAATATATAATTAACCTTTAAAACACAAATTTAACCAATTAAACCAAAATTCAACTAAATTAATACTAAATTAACTCAATTAAATGCCTAAAAATACACTAAAAATATCATTTAATTCACAATTATTAAGCATTGAGAAAGTTATTAGAGAAGAAACAACAGTCGCAGATCGGTTAGCCAAATTGGTAGCTTCAAATTAGCCTGCAATGGAAGAAGATGTAAAAATCAAAAAGTAGACACTATCCTCTCTCGAAAAACCTGAAATAATAGAGATTGATCGAGAATCAAAAATTGGATAAATTCGATCATTTATTATCACTAAATGGGTGAATTATCGAAAGATAGTACAGAGGCCAAAAAAATCAATAGAAAAGCACTCGACTATGCCATGATAAAATGAGAGCTTTATAAAAAGGCGTACATTCACCCTTGGATTAAGGGTATAATAAGAGAATATAGGAACCACATCATAAGGGAAATACAAAAGGGAATATGCAAAGCTCACGAGGGTAGCTGAGCTATTGCGAGGAAGGTGCTGTAAATAGGGTATTTCTGGCCAAACATCTTTAAAGATGCTCAAAATAAGGTTAAATGATGCCCACAATGCCAGATACATGGAAGAATCATAAGTTAACCTACATCCAAACAATCATCGATTGAAGTATCTTAGCCATTCAACCAATGGGGTCTGGATATCTTAAGCCATTCTCCCCAAGGCAGATGACAATTGAAGTTCCTTATCATCACAGTTAATCATTTCTTGAAATGGATAGAAGTTGAACCTCTGGCTATCATTATTGCGGAAAAAATAAAAAATTTTGCTTGGAAAAAGATTGTCTGCAGATACGGCTTATCAAAGATCTTTATCGTAGACAATGGGAAATTAGTTTGATAGTTCTACATTTAGATCTTTCTGCTTTAGCTTTAAGATCAATCTGTAATTTACTTTCATTACTCATCGTAGACTAACAGTATAACAGAAGTGTCAAATCGAACAATATTAGAAGGAATAAAAAGTAATTGGGAGAGGCTAAAGGAAATTAGACAAAAACACTATAGAGTGTCATGTGGTCTTGCAGAACGTTCCAGAGGGAAGAAACATATCAGATGTGATTTTTACTAGTATATAGATCGCAAGCGGTCATACTGATAGAAATTGGAATTCTCTCCTACATGTCAATCCTTTACTCTGAATGATATGAGCTTGAAAAGCTCATAAATATTGTATTTTCATGTGTAGTTTTTTTTAGTATTGTGTTTATTATTTTGGTATTTTATCTATATTTTATTGCTTTTATGTGTTTTATGTGCTTGTGGATGTTTTACTTGTTTTGTAGGAGAAAGGAAATGGATTAGGCTTAGATAAGATCATTTGGAGAAGAAGGTAAAGAATTAGGGCTACAAGGCCTTGTCGCGAGGGTGACAATTCATGGAGGCCACGATAGCCAACGGAGAAAGCCAAGTTAGCAGAAGAGAGAAAATAGCAAGCTAAGCTTGGGTGTGTCTTGTCGCGAGCGCGACACCTGTCGCGAGCGCAACATGATGCAGTTGAGGAAGTTGGATATGAAGAGTTGCACTTTTTCATCAACATTGGTAACTTTGATGAAGAGTCATTTTGAAAGGACATCTCTTTTAGAGATGTATATATATCATGTTGAATAGAATCTTTAGGATGATGATGAATTTTGGATTTTGACTTTGTAATCTTGAGAACAATAGTTATTTTTAGAACTTTTGCTTAGTTTTCATGATTTGAAGAAGAAGGCAAGCAAGGAAGAAGATACCTTGTGTGAAAGGAAAAGGGTTGAGAGATCCCCTTCTTCTATTTCTTAATTTTTATTTCTTCCTTGTAATCTTTAAATGGATGTTGTTTTGGCATTTGATTTATATGAACAATTTACTATTTCCATTTACATAATTGATCTTTGAATGTAGAATTTGCTATTGAAATTTTATTAGTATCATTGAGGTTAAGGAAAAAGACCTTAGATGGCAATTCCTTTTCTAAAAATCTTCATAATTGTTATAAATAAGAGAGTTAGCGAGAGCAACATCTTATTAGTATTTAATAGGAGATTCATTATTAAAGTATAGTTTAAGAGATCAAATGTGGCGATAATTGCTATATGTTGGTGAATAATCTTAAAATGTGTATTAGAATCAACTAGTTCATTAACGAGAGTTAAGGATTAGCATTTTAATTGCATGTTTTAGGCATTCTAATTCATGTCGAGAGAATGGATGATAAATATATTCCAATTCGGCTTACCAATAAGATTAAAACATATTAATTGAAATAAATGGTATCAAATGCATGATCATTAGATTTCATTATATATATATTGTCTTCTTTGATTATATTTAACTAAGATTTAATTAGCTTACACAATAGAGTAGTTTAGAATTAATTTTCACTTATGATGTCATAAATAAGATTAAAATTGAGTAGTAATAGTGGATAATTTCAATCAACGTTCCTCGTGGGATCGATATCTGAAGTACTATAACCGGTACACTGTATACTTACGGTATTTAAGCTTTAAAAAGGCATGACAAGTTTTTGGCGCCGTTGTCGAGGACTTGTTTGATTGAATTGTTGCATTATGAATCTTGATTTAATATTTTGGATTAAGATATTTAATTTGTTTTTGGTTGTTTGTTTTGTTGTATATTTTCAGGATTTGATAGTTCATGCATCGTACAAGGAGTTCGCAAGAAGAACTTGAATCGTAGAATCTAAAGATAGAGAGATTTATTTCGAGTAACCGTAGATCCAATAAGAAGAAAAATCAGACTAAGAGGTTAACTATGGCTGATGAAGAGAATCCACCCTGGTTGATGGATTTTGCCATGTCAGCATTGAGTAGTGCTCAACAAGGGGTGGTAAGACCAACGGTAAATGCAAACCAATTTGAGATTAAACCATCGCTTTTACAAATGATTCAAAATAGCATTCAATTTTATGGTTTGGCAAATGAGGATCCCAAAGATCATTTGGTAAATTTCTTAGAAATATGTGATACATTTAAAATAAATGGAGTTTCGGCGGATGCAATTAAGCTTAGGCTTTTTCCTTTTACATTGAAGGATAAAGCAAAGGCTTGGTTGAATTCCTTTACTAGGAGGTCTATAACAACTTGGGATCAATTAGCCCAAGCATTTTTATATAAGTATTTTTCCCTAGCAAAAACTGCTAAGATTATAAAGGATATCACTACTTTTGTTCAACATGATATTGAATCTTTGTATGAAGCATGGGAGAGGTTTAAAGAATTATAGAGAAGTTGCCCACACCACAATCTTCCAAGGGATTTGTTGATGTAAATGTTCTATAACGGAGTAAATCCAACTACTAGAGGTACAATCGATGCTGCAGCTGGTGGATCTCTTATGAGGAAGACAACGTATGTTGCGTTCGAGTTGTTGGAGGAAATATCAATGAACAACTGCATGTGGCTAGTTGAAAGAGCAAGAGAGTCAAATTTTTTTCAAATGTGAGGGGAGTTCATTCTGTAGATTCAGTAGTAGCTCAGCAAGCTCAGGTTGAGAAGTTGACACAAAAAATCAATAGCCTAGGTATAGGAAGTAGTCCACAAAGTGGGTGTAACATATATGGACAACTTGGTCATGAAAGTGAGGGGTGTAATTTGGATATGGCTAGTACGGAGGAACAAGTGAGTTTCATCCAAGGGTAAGGACGAGGAAACCCATACTCTAACACTTATAACCCCGGTTGGAGGAATCACCCTAATTTTTCTTGGGGTAATAGTAGTAACCAAAATAGGGCTGTGGGATTTCAACAACCTCAATATAGGTTTGGTGCCCTAGAAGTTAAGATGGATAGGTTTTCGGAGGGAATAAATATGAAGTTTAGTGCTCAAGAGGAGACCTAAAAGATGATAGAAACTAAGTTTGATCAAATAACAAAGAATTAAGCCTCTTTAATTCATAATTTGGAGGTTCAATTGGGACAAATTACCAAAGCTCTTCCATCACATATGCAAGGAAATTTACCAAGTAATATAGAGGATAACCTGAGAGAGCATTTGAAGGCGATAAATTTGAGGTCAGGAAATTTGTATACTAGTGAATTTGTTTCAACTAACAAGTTTGGTAATGTGTAGGAAAATAATAAGTAGGATGAACTTTTTATTGCGCGCGTGATCCCTGTCGTGAGCGCGACAGATAAGGGAGCCATAGTTCTCATGAGTGAAGTACCTATCGCGAGCGCGCCAGTTGAAACTGGATTTCCTTCTACCACGAGCGCGACGAAAGGGGTTCCACTAGCTTAAACTCCTAAAGTTTTCCAACCACGACCACCATTTCCACAACGATTGAAGCAGAAAAACCAAGATAAGCAATTTCAATCTTTCCTTGATAAATTGAAGCATGTGCATATAAATTTAAATTTTGTTAAGGCTATTACACAAATTCCTAATTATGCAAAGTTTTTAAAAGATTTAATTGCTAAGAAAAGAAGTTGGGAAGATGTTTCTACCATTGAATTGACTGAGGCATTTAGTTCTATTATCACAAATAACTTGCCTACTAAGCTGAAAGATAATGGTAGTTTTACCATACCATGCATTTTAGGGGATGTTGAGTTTCCTAAGTGTTTATGTGATTTGGGAGCTCACATTAACCTTATGCCATTATCTATTTTCAAAAAGTTGGGATTAGATTATGTTAAACCTACTTCAATGGTTTTATAATTAACTGATCAATCAATTAAAAAACCATATGGCATAGTTGAGGATGTGTTAGTTAAAGTTGATAAGTTTATTCTGCCTGCTGATTTTGTTATCTTAGATTTTACATATGATGTGAAATGCCCATTGATTTTAGGGAGAACTTTCATGAGAACTGGTCGGGCATTGGTTGATGTCTATGAAGGTTCTTTAATTTTGAGAGTAGGGGATGATAGTGTGGAGTATCATATGGATAGGGCATTAAGATACCCCATGGATGAAAATATATGCATGAAAATAGATGTCATTGATGCTTGTGTTGCAGCAGTTTTTAATGAAGCAGGTCAAGATGAAGTGATTATGAAGGATGAAGTTAGCAGAGAGGAAGAGCAAGATAGTGCAATGCCGGACAGTTTATATAGAAATGATGCACCTTTACCACCTTCGATAGTAAGTCCTCCTACGGTAGAGTTGAAAGAACTACCTAGTCATTTGAGGTATGTATTTCTTAGTTTAAATCATACTTTACATATTATTGTGTCTAGTAAACTTACTAGTAATCAGGAAGCTTTGCTAGTATAGGTGGTTAGAAAGAGAATAAAGAGCATAGGTTGGCAAATTTTAGATTTAAGAGGAATTAATCCTAACATTGTCATGCATAGGATTAATATGATAGATGATTGTCAACCGAAGGCGGATAGAGAAAGGAGACTTAACCCAAATATGAAGGAGGTAGTTAAGAATGAAGTCATTAAGTCGCTAGATGCTGGGTTTATCTATCCAATTTCAGATAGTGCTTGGGTGAGCCTGATACATTGTGTACCTAAGAAAGGAGGCATGACAATAGTGAGAAATGAGAGTGGGGAATTGATTCCTACTATAACCACCACGGGTTGGAGGGTTTGTATTGACTATAGAAAATTAAATTCAGTCACTTGGAAGGATCACTTTCCTTTACCCTTCATTGATCAAATGTTGAAAAGGGTAGCTGGGCATTCTCATTATTATTTTTTGGATGGCTATTCTGGGTATTTCCAAATTTTTATATACCCTAGTGACCAGGATAAGACTACTTTTACTTGTCCATATAGAACTTTTACCTATAAACGTATGCCTTTTGGGTTATGTAATGCACCTGCAACCTTTTAAAGGTGCATGACCTCTATCTTTGGGGATATGATTGAGAGCATCATGAAAGTTTTCATGGATGATTTTTCTATCTATGGAGACTTATTTGAGATGTGTTTAAATAATTTAGATAGAGTGTTGGCTAGGTGTGAGGAGACTAACCTAGTGCTTAATTGGAAAAAGTGTCACTTCATGGTTGAAGAGGGTATAGTCTTTGGCCATAAAATTTCCAGTAAAGGCATTGAAGTGGATAGAGTAAAGATTGAGTTAATAGAGAAATTACCACCGCCGACTACACTTAAGGGCATTAGATCATTCTTAGGTCATGCTAGTTTTTATAAACGATTCATTAAGGATTTTTCACTAATAGCTAAACCATTAACTAATTTGTTGGTTAAGGAAGTGCCATTTGAATTTTCTGAGGAATGTATGCATGCTTTCAATTCTTTGAAGGAAGCCCTTACAAGTGCACCTATAATCACTTCTCCTAATTAGGAGCTACCTTTTGAAATTATGTGCAATGCAAGTGATTTAGCAGTAGGTTGTGTGTTGGGTCAAAGAATTGGTAAGTGTTTGCATGTGATTTATTATGCCAGTCATACTTTATCACCGCCTCAAGTAAATTATACCACCATTGAAAAAGAGATGTTGGCTATTGTTTATGCATGTGATAAGTTTAGGTCTTATTTGTTAGGATCTAAGGTCATAATTTATACAGATCATGTGGCTTTAAGATATTTGTTTGCTAAAAAAGATGCCAAACCTAGGTTGATTCGTTAGGTTCTTTTATTGCAAGAATTTGATCTAGAAATTAAAGATAAGAAAGGCTCTAAAAATCTAGTAGCTGATCACTTATCTAGATTAGAAAATGTTAAAGGATCAATTGAGGATAGCAATGAAATTAATGAGTCCTTTCCAGACGAGTCTCTTATGTCAATAAATATTAAGCATGTACCATGGTTTGCAGATTTTGCTAACTTTCTTGCTGCAGATATTATACCTTATGGATTGACATGGCAACAAAAAAAGAAGGTTTTTAGTGATGTTAAAAACTATCTTTGGGAAGAACCCTTTTTTGTTTAGAATAAGTGGGGATGGTGTCATAAGACGGTGTGTGAGTGAGGAAGAGACTGAATATTTTAACTCATTGTCATTCATCATTGTATTCGGGGCATAACGATGGGGCAAAAACTGCCTCTAGAGTGCTTGAGTATAGTTTTTTTTGGCCTACCCTATTTCAGGATGCTAGGACATTTGTAGCTAAGTGTGATAAGTGTCAAAGGGTATGTAATATAGGGAAGAAAGATGAGATGCCTTTGAATAATATTTTGAAAGTTGAAATTTTTGATGTGTGGGGAATAGATTTTATGGGTCCATTTTTTAATATCTTTTGGGAAATCTTATATATTGGTTAGGGTAGATTATGTCTCAAAGTGGGTTAAAGCTGACGCTTTACCAACCAATGATTCAAAGGTGGTGATTAAATTCTTAAAGAAACTCTTTTCACGGTTTGGAGTATCACGGGCTATCATAAGTGATGGAGGTACGTATTTTATTAATCAATCTTTTACAACATTATTGCATAAATATGGTGTACATCATAGAGTAGCTACTCCATATCACCCAAAAACCAGTGGTCAAGTAGAGGTGTCCAATAGAGAACTTAAATGGATATTAGAAAAAATTGTTTCTAACTCTAGGAAGGATTGGGCGCATAAGCTTGATGATGCATTATGGACATATAGGATTGCTTTCAAAGCACCAATTGGAATGACACCATATAGGTTAGTGTATTGGAAAGCATGCCATCTTCCTGTTGAGTTAGAACATAGGGCATATTAGGCAATCAAGACTTTGAATTATGATATGAAAGATGCTTGCTTAAAAAGATGTTTCCAATTAAATGAACTTGATGAATTACGTCTTCTTACCTATGAAAATGCACATTTATATAAGGAAAGGTCTAAAAAATTGCATGATGCTCACATTAAGTATAAGACCTTTAAGATTCGAGATAAGGTTCTACTTTTCAACTCTCGATTAAAATTATTTCCTGGAAAATTAAGATCTAGGTGGAGTAGACCTTTCGAAGTAACTCAAATTTTCGATCATGGATATTTAGAACTTAAAAATATTAAAGGAGACTTGTTTAAAGCTAATAGGCACCGATGTAAGATATATTTTGATAAAGCATTACAGGGCAAATAGGTATCTTTTATCTCTTTGAAATTGGCTTAGTGGTTATTCATATTTTTAATTTTTATTATTTTTATGTGGATGTTTTTACTTTTCTTTGTTCATTTATTAATTTATTTAAAATACTTACACCATTTTTATTTTTACTTTACAGGATATTTTGTATGATTTATTTGTATTTTCTATAATTTACTATTTCCATTTAAAAAAAATTAAAACATGATATG
Organism: Excoecaria agallocha; assembly: GCA_037975025.1. Taxonomy (NCBI): domain Eukaryota; kingdom Viridiplantae; phylum Streptophyta; class Magnoliopsida; order Malpighiales; family Euphorbiaceae; genus Excoecaria; species Excoecaria agallocha. The sequence goes on from CM075811.1 coordinate 69,353,817, forward strand.
TATTCCTTGTCGCGAGCGCGACATGGATGTGAAGGATGGATTGTAGGGTACTGTCGCGAGCGTGACATCATCGCCCTCGCGACTACTGCATTGGGAGATTGGGCATTTGGCTACTGTTGCGAGCGTGACATGCCTCGCGAGCTAGGTAGGTTTGGATCACCGTGTACTGTCACGAGCGTGACATAGTCGCAAAGTCACGACAGGACACGAAATTTGAAAACCTGGCTATTTTGCCAGCCCTTTCCTCTCCCTTATAAATACCTAAAACCCTAACTTCACCCTTTCATCTTCCTATTTTAGCTGTTCTTCAAAACACTTATAGTTTTTCCTCTCAAGTTTTTCTTTTTCTTCTCTTCTTTGGGTTTTTGTTTGGTTTTGTGGGAGAGTTTTCTTTGGTTTGGTTGTTGTTTTTCTTCCTTCTTTGTTTGATTTTATTATTTTAGTTCCTTTCTCACAAAAAAATCATCATAGTTCACACAAAATCGGTAGGACACAAGGATAAGCAACCCGTCGAAGGGCCAAGTTCGCCACCGCCAGTTGTTGATTACCTTTAAGACAGGTTTGAGTGTCCTTTTTCTATTTTTGCGGAGGAAGAAGGTAAAAATTTTCAATTTTTCAACACAAAAACTTATGTGGGTATGCTTCACTTAGATACTACTTTGCTTAAGGATCTAAGGCTTACTACATAATTTGATAAATATATCAAATATATGAAGTGAGGAAAATTTACTAGTATGACCTTGCCTGTTAGGAAGGATTGGGCAGTTGAATTTTTTGTTACCTTGGCTTATGTGGATAGTAAAAAGACTCATTTAAAATTTTGACATCAGGGAGCTGAGTTTATTTTTGGGTTTGATGAAATGCATGCCTGGTTTGGTTTTCCTTTGAATGGAAAACGTTTTAATGCTAATGTGTTTGATCACCGACCTGTTTGGACTACATTAACCGACTTAGATGAGTTTAACAACAAAAATGCACCAAATAGACTTATTAAGGATAATGCTCTATTCTTATTTCATAAATATATTTGTCATGCATTGTTTGGACGAGTCAAAAGCACCAAAGTTCAAACTAAAGATTTATTTGTGTTTGATTCGATGTTGTCACGTAAAACACCTTGCTCTATAGACTTTATCTTTGATGGTTTATATCATGCATCAATTGTTAGGACAAAAACGGTAGGCATGTGTCACATGGTTACCGAAATTATTCTAGGGTGTTTAGGTGATTTGGATAATTTTGTTGTGGATGAAAATAAGCCTATTGTGGATGAAAATGAGCCTGTTGCTTAAATGGATGTCCGCTATTTGCGCAATTCTCATGTATTAGATAGAGGCGCTTGGCATCCGTAGTTTATCTCACTTTTTGCATAGGATGTTGTTCCTCGTCATGCCAAGGGCAAAGGTAAAGCTCCTGAATCTTCCTGCAGCATCTGGTGATTTGGATGGCGATGATGATGAAGATGTTGCTGGCAATGCTAGTGATTCGGGTGCTGGACATGGTGATAGTGCTGAACAAAGTGATGGTGTTGGGCAAGGTAATATTGCTGGATTGCAGCAGGTTTTGTCCCGTTTAGATGGAATTGAAGCTGCGAATCAAAGTATGGCGGCACATATGGATTCCTTGGAGGCTACTATGCAACAGATGCATAAGAGCCACAAGAGTTTAAGCTGCAAGCTGTTATCCTTTTTTTGCCACCAGAAAGTTCAATTCACTCCTTCTCCGCCGGGGTCCCCAAGTGGACTAGCCGAGTAACCTTTCTTTTCTCTTCTATTTTTATTTTATTTTTAGTTTTTCTAGTGTTTTTGTTTGCATGTGTGATTATTTGTGATATGTGTCCTGTTTTTTGTTCCATTTCTCACATAATGGGGATATTGTGTCCTTCAAGTATGAGGAATATGGTGCATAAATGCATTGTGTTTTTATTTATTTTTTTATATGCATGTTAGATTTTTAGGTTGTTTTTAGTTTGCATAATCTTGGAGAGCTTTATAGTTGATGAATGCTTGGTAATGTATTATGAGACAACTTCATTGGCATAAGATTTTTGGTCTAGTTAGCACAATTCTTGAGGAATATTAGTGTTTATTTTACTTTGATATCTCCATGTGCATAGTGAGGGGTATAATTTGGCAAAGCATTATGGTATAGGTACTTTTTAAGTTGTTTATCTTTTCACATGAAATATGATTATTTTGGTGAATCATTGCTTAGAGTAATTTGACCTATAGCTTAGTGAGCTTTTAAGCCTTTTACATTGATAATTTCTTTGTATGAGAGCTTTGATATGCCGTATACTCTAGAAATTGTTTTTGGTAAATTTCGAGATTACATTTAGTATAAGTTATGCATGAGAAATGATAAGGGCATTAGAATATAGCCAATTTAAATTGCTTAATTGGACCACCCTTTTTGACTTTAGGTAGCCAATTTTGAGCTTGAGCCAATTTTGTGTTGTTTCAACACATAATTAGCCTTAATCTAATTTTTTGAACAATAAACTTTTCTTTTGGCACCCTTTATGTGTAGAGGATTTGGATTACTATGCCATTTGAGATAATTTTTATTAAGTAAGCATGATAAATAGTTAGCTCCCTTTTCTTTTTATAAGTCTAGTGATATAAATGTGAAACAATAGCTAGTTATAAAAATAATAATAAAAAAAGAAAGAAGAAGAAAAAAGAAAAAAATATGAATAAGTGATTTAAAGAAAAGAAAACTAGCATAATGTTTGGACACTAAAAAGGGAGTTAGAATATTACGGTTAAAACTTCATGATCATGCTATATATGTTATTAATTTAAGTCTTTTATGATATAGTGATTACTTTTTCTCTATACATTATGAGCTACTTAACTAAATTTATCCTACCTTTACCTAAGCCAAGTTACAACCTTGAATAAAACCTTTTGATTTCATGCATTTGCTTATGCTAGTAGTGGAGATATTTATTCGTTTACTAGCTTATGGCATGTAATGGCATGTTAAAGGAAAGAGTGAAACACTACCCTAAAAATACTTGAGTGAAGAAATAATAAAGTGTTTGAGTGGAAGTTATTTTAGGCAATGATTTGTACGAAATAATCTATGCATGTGTTAAGATATTTAATTTCTTGAGTGCTTATATTCTTGTGCTTTGAAATTTCTTAATTCTCTAAATGTGCATGGGTGTTGAGTTGAAAAGGCAAGGATATTGCTTGAGAATTTGCAACTTGAGACTAAGATATATAGAGATGAAGTTGTAACACGATTTTCCAAGTGGTCATCAATTATGAATGCAAGCTTCATTATTATGTTAATGTTTTGTATGTGTTGTTATATGTCATTTTCTTGCATTTTGAGTTTTACTTGAGGACAAGTAAAATTTCAAGTGTGGGGAATTGATATGAGCTTGAAAAGCTCATAAATATTGTATTTTCATGTGTAGTTTTGTTAAGTATTGTATTTATTATTTTGGCATTTTATCTATATTTTGTTGCTTTTATGTGTTTTGTGTGCTTGTGGATGTTTTACTTTTTTTGTAGGAGAAAGGAAATGGATTGGGGCTTAAATAAGATCATTTGGAGAAGAAGGTAAATAATTAGGGCTATAAGGCCTTGTCGCGAGGGCGACAATTCATGGAGGTCGCGACAGCCAGCGGAGAAAGCCAAGTTAGCAGAAGAGAGAAAATAGTAAGCCAAGCTTGGGCGTGTCTTGTCGCGAGCACGACACCTGTTGCGAGCATGACATGAGGCGGTTGAGGAAGTTGGATATGAAGAGTTGCACTTTTTCATCAACATTGGCAACTTTGATGAAGAGTCATTTTGAAGGGACATCTCTTTTAGAGATGTATATATATCATGTTGAACAAAATTTTTAGGATGATGATGAATTTTGGATTTTGACTTTGTGATCTTGAGAACAATAGTTATTTTTAGTACTTTTGCTTAGTTTTCATGATTTGAAGAAGAAGGCAAGCAAGGAAGAAGATACCTTGTGTGAAAGGAAAAGGGTTGAGAGATCCCCTTCTTCTATTTCTTAATTTTTATTTCTTCCTTGTAATCTTGAAATGGATGTTGTTTTGGCATTTGATTTATATGAACAATTTACTATTTCCATTTACATAATTGATCTTTGAATGTAGAATTTTCTATTGAAATTTTATTAGTATCATTATAGGTTAAGGAAAACGACTTTAGATGGCAATTCCTTTTCTGAAAATCTTCATAATGGTTATAAATAAGAGAGTTAGCGAGAGCAACATCTTATTGGAAGTTAATAGGAATTCATTATTAAAGCATAGTTTAAGAGATCACATGTAGAGATAATTGCTATAGGTTGGTGAATAATCTTAAAATGTGTATTAGAATCAACTAGTTCATTAACGAGAGTTAAGGATTAGCATTTTAATTGCATGTTTTAGGCATTCTAATTCATGTCGAGAGAGTGGATGAGAAATATATTCCAATTTGGCTTACTAATAAGATTAACATATTAATTGAAATAAATGGTATCAAATGCATGATCATTAGATTTCATTATATATATATTGTCTTCTTTGATTATATTTAACTAAGATTTAATTAGCTTACACAATAGAGTAGTTTAGAATTAATTTTCACTTATGACGTCATAAACAAGATTAAAATTGAGTAGTAATAGTAGGTAATTTCAATCAACATTTCTCGTTGGATCGATATCTAAAGTACTATAACCGGTACACCGTATACTTGCGGTATTTAAGCTTTAAAAAAAGCATGGCACTGAACAAAGAAATGAAAGGGAAATAAGATAGGACCTCGATTTGATCGAAGAAAAAAGAAAAGATGCCTATGCAAGATAGCACCCTATAAACAAAGAATGGCCAAATATCATAATAATAAGATTAGGCTCAAAACTTTTAATGTTGGAGATTTAGTCCTAAGAAAAGTGAAAATTGGTACAAGAAAAGTAGGAGTTGGGAAGCTCATGCCTAATTGGGAAGGTCCATATGGATATCAAAAGCATCAAGTAAAAGCACTTATAGACTAAGATCAATAGACAGATTTAAAATTCCTAGATCTTAGAATATTGATGTACTTAAAAAATACATGATGAATGTAGCCTTTGACCTATAAGGCTATCAAAACACTTTGCGTCTATAATGACACATCAAAAATTTGATCCTTCATTTGAAAATTATCTTAAAAAATTACAAATATAAAATGAAACACCTTAAGTCTATTGCCTTTATCAAATACCATGCCATACGATTCAATTATACTTATTAGGATGTTAACCCAATTAACCAATATTAGTCATTAAAATGATTCATTAATTTAATCACCATGCATATCAATTAGACGCAACTCTAATTGTTTGTATTCTTGTGAGCAATATAAGTGTCTCTTACACCTTCACATTAATTTACTTCATATACTCAATAGCCCATCACATATACGTATCATAATCATGCTAGGTATATCTACACACTAGTTTTTCATGTTAATACTCACACATAGCATCATGCATTTCAATTGACATAAGATCAATCTACTTCCTAAGTGCATGCACATACAACTCATTTTCATAGTTAGTTTAGTATAACCTTATCTTCACATATGTTATATAGCTTACATAAATAATTTAAGCATATTAATTGAATTATACAAAATTAACCAAAAGTCCCTACATCAATTTCTACAAACTGGTGTTGGCCTGTCCTAATACAAAGTATGTTCCTGAGAGAAAGCTTTCACTATAGAAGAACCTACACGGATAAAATAACCTGTGTTAAACTATAAAGCTTAGTGGGGAATATTAAACATGGAAACAACCACTCACAGTGATTGCCAAAAATGTTATATATCATACATCAATTGAAACATTAAACAAAACATGTTAAAAATGGGTATATGATAAGGTATGAAATTTTAAACAACAATATAATCATACATTTACTTCAGCATCCATAATTATCATCACTACATAAATGATTTGTACATTGATATATATATATATATATATATATATATATATGCATGCATTGAAAACCATGGTTAAACAAGCTATTCCATATAACATATGTAAGAGTTATACATTATACTATAATTAAATGTGATATATTTATACTCAAATTTGGCTTGCTTAAGTTCTAAAGGTGGATAATGGTAACGGTGGATACCCGAGAGTATCAAAATGATGGATATCCAAGGATATCAAAATTATAGACCTAAATGGGATCGACTGTATGGTGGACCAGTCAAATAGATCCAAATGGGGTTAGCCAACAACCCAAAAGGGGTTGTTCATGATCCAATAAGATCCACTCTAATTTAGACCCAAACAGGGTAAACGGTGGTAGCTGCAATATCCCTGTAAGCACCTATCATCCACATTCGAACTCAAGTAGCAGGCAATACTATGTTCAAGCTCATTTCATATATCATGCTTTTACTTACATTATACAATTTGCACATGTATGTGATTGTAAAAAATACATAGTCTCTAGTGTATATATACATGTATTCATAAATTTGTATAACAATATGAATATCAATATTTGAACATATATCATCGTGATCATGTACTTTAACATGTTATCATTTAGGCATCACTTGTGAACATAGTCATGCTAAAATATTTCTTATTTCATAGTATAAGTACACGTTCAAATAAAAACCTACTCTATCATTTTCATAGTATAAGTACATGTTCAAATAAAAACCCCCTCTATCATTAGAGTATAAACATGTAAGAATAATTGCATATAATAAGCATGTAAATAAGTTTGATCATATGAATATTTTTATCGCATTATCAATAATCTTTACTTATGTATATATATGATTATATATATATAGACATTTATCAAAATTATATTAGATTACATATATAATTCAATGTGCTTCCATGTAGGCACACATTCAACACAACAACATTAAAAATTCTTCCTCCAAAATTCTGCACAGAGGCAGAATTCTGGATCCAGATCGTGTGCCATTTTTTATTTGGAAAACGTCATTTTTAGGCCAAGTGGGCTTCTACAAACTTATTTCCCTATGTGTCCAACTTCCAGAACATCAAAATTCATCTTAATATCATAACTGTAACTCGAGATATTTGAGAAAAACCATAGGTTGTTCATACTACCAAAAATAGTTCTCTTTTTCTTTTATTACCATTTATAAAACTCATAGAATAAAATGAGGAAAGAATTAGACCTACATTCTTTCATAAAAATCATGATCCTAGGTATCTATTTTACCCATAATTTTACAACATAGCATTTTGACTCCTCTACCAAGACTTATGACGAAAATACCAAAATCTGTACCTTAACAGTGTAAACAGTTCCTACAAGTTTCATGCTAAAATTTGACATGCTTGGGAATAAAATTAGGTATTGCTTCCTACATATGAAATGTATACTTAGAAGTCTATTTTTTAAAGAATTTAACCTCATAGCATTCCAACCACTGTACACGAAAATGCATTATAATTTCTACAAACTATTCCAAAATCAAAATCATCAACTCTCATGAATTTCAATTAAATATTTGGATAGTTTAAAGGAAAATTTAGTGCTAGGTCCCTTCTACAAATTTGAGACATATTTCTTATGCAATCTTAGAAATTGAAATGGCCTCAATTAGAAAACTCAATTTATGCAAAAATTATAGCCATTAATTCATATGATTTTCATATCTTCACTTGTTGTAACACTTCCTAAAATTATTTCTCATTTCAATTAATCATATCAAAAATTTAAATCATTATTTCAACTCTAATTACCTATATGGAAGTATGAAAATGCTAATCCCATACCTTAGTCAAATTCCCTTTAGCTCTTCAATCCTTTGCAAGACCTTTTCCTTTATTCCTTCTACCTTTACCTTTTTATTATAAAATTAATTTCATTTTTTAATCAATCATTTTCAAAATTTTACCTAGCCAAATTCTCAATAAAAGAAATAAGAAGGAGATGATGGTGATGATAACAAAAGATTAAAACCATACCTTAATAATTTACACCAAAATTTTCTTGAACAACCAACATGCATGAAATTTTCTTCAAGAATTCTTCACTGCAAGAAAAATCTCAAATACCGACAAAATATTACAAATGAAATTTTTTTCGTAGGTAATTACCGATGGAAAGATCTTTTCCATAGGGAAAATTGTTGTAAAAAATATATATTGTGATGAAATAACAAATCTGTCGTAAATAATGGAGGGAAATTTTCCACCCAATTTTATTGACGAAAATTAGCGACGGAATTAAAAAAATCCATCGTAAAATTGGTGCCAACATTTCGTAGCTAAAATTTCCTACCAAATCCGACGGAATCATATTTTCGTAGGTAAATTTCCTACCAAATCATCATTCCGTAGGTAAATTACCAACAAACACATTTTTCGTCGGTAATTTGAAATTTCTGTAGGGAAATAAAAAAATTGAAAGCCCGATTTTTATTTTATTCACTTCTCAAAATTGATCAAATCCATTCTCTTTCCTTCTCAAAATTATATATAAATTGCCATGTCTCATTTTTGTTTAATTTTTCATTTATTAATTTATTTAATTTTAAGCTTAATTGATGTTAAAAAGTTTTTTGCTTCTAATAGAATAAATTGAGATATTACATGAGATGCTCAAATTATAGATAATTGCTTCAAATGATTTTGCATTTATCAAAAAAATATATTTGAAAAACTCGATATTAAAATAAATTTTACAAATTAGACTCGAAAATAAATTAGAAATAAAATAAGTGTTATAAGAATGAAATTGTAACTTCCTAAAATTTAAGTCGGCTGATCTCATATGTTTAATTTCTAGGTCCCCTAATTAATCTATCTTTTAATTAGTATGCCACTTCTTTGAATTACTATTCACTCTTTTGTGATATAAGGGTTACTTTTTACCTTTACACAAATATATTATAATAATTTAATTATCTTAATTCTATTCACTACAAGAAAAATCTCAATTCCAGATAAAAAATTACCAACTGACCATTTTTGTTGACTAGTCACTATAATTTGATCATTGATTAATGCATAATTACATCCACACACTGAATTCTAAATAAATATATTTATGGTAATTTTTGTTTGGCTGAATTACATTGATGCATCCAAAAATTTAGCCAATAACACATTAATGTACCAATAGTGTATCGCCCCATATCTTAATTCGACATTTGGGTCTTAAATTAGAGATATTAATAAAATTAATGAAGAAATTTACACTACAAGAAAATCAGCAAATAGCAAAGGAAATTAGCAACCGAATATGTTGAATTTCCATTGCTAATAAAAATTAGCAACGGAAAATAGCAACGGAACATTCGGTTGCAAATTTGGCGGTTGGTAAAAATAGCAACGGAAATTATTTTCCGTTACTATTTTTACTAACGGAATTAGATTTTTCGTTGCTATTTTTAGGAACCGAATAGAAATTCGGTTGCTATTTTTAGCAATCGAAATCAATTTTCGTTGCTATATTTAGCAACCGAATAGAAATTCCGTTGCTATTTTTAGCAACCGAATTAAAATATCCGTTGCTAAATTCGCCAAATATTTTAAAAAAATTTGCAACGAAATTTTCGTCTCTATTCTGTCACTAAATTATTATTGATTTTTAACATAAAATTACTTTTACTTTCGAATTAGAAAATCAATATTTATGCAGATATATCTGACAATTGAAACAAAAGTACATGCTGTTCTTACATGCTAACTAGCAAAACACAGTGACGAACAAAATGGGCTCAATAATTGATGATAGATTCAAGTCGTGTACAAACTAGTTGTAGCAAATCCAATAAAGAACTTAAGAAATCAACATCTGGAGTAAATATAAATCATCAAAAATTCTAATTACATATAAGTGGTCACCACAAAGGAAAGGCACTAGTTACTTTTATTACAAAATTCCCAATAGAAATACATATGAAATTTAGGGCAAGCTACATAAAGAGAGAAATCTGTCTCATGCAAACTAGTTAATACCATCAATATTGTTATCAATTTCCTTAAAATAACTCAAGTACATATCCATAGGTTCACAACTCAAGTACATGTAACATTTTCGTTCTATTTAATTTCATTCTCTATCTAACTAATTTCACAACTCAATTAACTGCAAAAGAAGAACAAAAAAATATAACATACTGCAACACACAAAACAATAATAAAAACTGCATCAAAAGAACAAAACCTATTGCAACACTAAAAAAAAAGAACATAACCTGCTCTTACTCATTTATTTAATTGTTGCCGACTGACCATATATCAACAGCTGGACCATAATTTGTCATCCCAAACAGCAAATTTGGAGGTCTACTCAAAATAAGATGAACTATGCTTAATATATTCACATTTCTCACATTTCATGCACCTTACTTCTTAAATGGGAAAAAAAGGTTGACATAATCTATGTAGGAAATGGCAATCTCCAATAAGTTGAATAGCTAGTGTTCTAGGAAAAGTTCCTGTGTTGACACTTATTGGAGTCGAATCGGATCCTCCATCACTGATGCTACTAATTTTGGCAATAGCACCCTGTACCCAAGCCTGCATCTGAGTGCTTCCAGTAGAACTTGTAGCCTTAGATGAAAGGATACAGGTAGGTCCCTCTTGAAATTTGTTTTGTCTACATGATCAATCAAATTAAATTACTATATGAGAAAATTGAATTGGCTACTATAATAAGCTTTCAAAAGTGTTAAGAAAATTATATAACTGTAAATTCAGAAGAAAAAGAAATCAAATGACAAATGGTAGAGTTCAGGTAAAAGAGTCTTTAGATAATACAAGAGTACACGTCTAATAGACATAAAAATACGAGTCCATTGCCCCACAAATCCCGTCTCCTTAATTACTTTTGGCATTTCTTCTTGTTTTATTTGAAGTGAAATGCAAACCAAATGAAAGTCCACAATCTGAATTTCATGTGAAGATGCTATGAAATTGCCATTATCCATCCCCACATGGGCCTACTTACAAGTCTTTTCTGTCCTTTACCAAGACAAAGCCTAACTGCATTATCCTCTGCCACGCAGGATACGACACCACATGCTTCTAAAATTGGTTGTAAATTTATTAATGCATTTCAATTTCTTAGATTTTTCTTCTTTTTTTTCAAAGATTAGTTTGTTTCCACATTTATTCTCATTATTTGTAGTCAAGCCCCTCTTTGCTAGCCTCCAATCTCAAAATTCAGTATAAATTGATATTCATTTTTTATAAAAAAACATATGAAATTGGAATTTTATATACATAAATTTATAAATATAATAACTTTCACATTTATGGGCTCACAAATTTGAAAAATATCGAATTTTTAAAATTTATAGTTCTTTTTGTGAAGAGCTGTAATAAGAAATCATAGTACAAAATTATCCAAAAGTTTTTGATTTTATAAGCTTTTTAATAGAGGAATGGGTGAGAGGATGTTTAAATTTAAAATTTTATAATATTTTTTTAAAAAAAATGGGATAAATTAGTGGAATAGATGGAGTATTTGATAAAAATGTAAATTAGCTAAGTGTTTAATGATAAGTAACGGTTTATATCGGTAATTATTAATGAAATAATGACTAACAGCTCCTAGAAGCCTACATTTGAACAGCAAGGATGCAGAGATACTGCACAAAATGCAAAAAGCAAATCAAAGTAACCCTTGGCAGTAGCCCTTTGAGAAGACAAGAAGCAAGCTACACCAGATAGTTCATAAATATAAACATACTCTAAAGAAATTTCTATTAAGAAAAAAAATGCATACCTGTGCAAATGCAGAGCCACCCAAAAAAAGATTCCCGCAAGATCCTAAGCAAACATCTTCTACTATGTAATAGACACATTTGATATGGCAAATAAAGAAACACTCAGTCACCTTGTCCCATATTAGGGTTATCACAAAAGCATAAGCCCTTATTATTGGTTCTGACACTCAGACAAAGAGGTTCTATTCTAATCAATAGAAACTTCCAAAGAATCCCTTATGCAACTTGCAAATTACAGTACTCTTAACAATTAATCCTTTCCACTAATAAGTGGCTTAGAATTTGGGATATGTTATGTAAAAAAGGAGGCCAATAGGGGTCTTTTCATACCCATCGCAACTAAGTTCAACAGAACTTAAATATATAAGACAATTATGAATCAATTGCATAGGACAAAACCTCCCAAGATCTCATAAGGCAAACTACACACAGTTCTTTATTCATATCATAATGCGGTTACCACTTGAATTCTGTAACAGCTTAAATAATAAGCTATTTTTTGATGCATATGCTCCATATTCAACAGTAATATCTGAGAAGATGCAAGTTTAAGAAATAAATATGCTAATATTTAAGTGGTCATGAAATCTTTATTGCGATAAATTTTTAAAAAACAGCAGTACAGCACACACAAATGCATGCAATGTGTACATTGGCTTCCTACAGGTGCAATACACATGTAGACCGCATACAAATATCTAGAAAACAATTATGTTTTCAATTGGAAAATTGAAAATCAAAACACACAGAAAATTGAGAGGATGAATGAGCCTCACAGAATCAATAAAGTCATCAGCAATCTCCAAAAGAAGATCTTCAACTTCAGGATCTAGTTTTCCCTGTGAATCGACCTAAGGATTTTCAAAAGATAAACAATATGATATGTGTCATTGAAATAATTGAAGAGAAAAAAAAGTAGCAAAAGGAAATGAATAATAGATAGGGTGAATGCCAAAAAGACCTGAGAAACTAAATCCTGTATCTTTATCTTCCCGAGTAGTTGAATAGTTGCTTCGGTTCCTTGGCTTGAACTTCCCTCCGGTGTAGTTATACCAGATGCAGTCGCATCTGGCTGTGATCCTGTCAAACTAAGAGTTTTTTGGCCTAACGGTCCTTGAACCCTTGGAGATTGTTGTTGTTGCTGCTGATTCAAGGGCAATTGTTGTTGTTGCTGTAGTAGTTATTGCTGCTGTTGTATCTATTGTTGTTGTGGCTGTTGTTGTTGCTGTTGCTGCGGCTACTGATGAAGTTACTGCTGCCCCATTGGTGACTGCTGCTGTACCAGCTGGGACAATTACTGTGGGTTTAATGCCATGGAATTCTGATGGAACTGAGAAGACGAAGCCAGTTGCTGCTGCAAAAGGGCCTGTGACTGTCGCTGCTGTTGAAGTCGAAATTGAGATGATGCAGGATTAGACATTGCTGGCATTTGCTTCAACCATTGCTGTTGAGACAGAGAACTCAAAATCATAGATGGCTGTGCATTTTGAGCCAGCCCAGATAGCTACGAATTCATGAATGCCAATGATGATGTCCTTGATAGGTTTGAAACTTGTAGTTTTTAGAGATTCTATAACAATTAACCAGATAATAACAAGAGCAACAATTTCAAGATTCTGTCCAATAAATGGTTTTAGTGTTTAATGCAAGATAAAAAGGGAGAGAACAATTTTCTTTCCATGGAAAAAAGGAACACTTTATTTAAGTAGCCCCTTGGACGTAAGTAAGATATGCTGATTATCAAAAGGATTCAACATGATAGGGCAGCAATCACAAATGAGGGCAACCCCGAGGCCAACCTGAATTCTCACCCAGTACAATCTTAAGAATAATAAGTACAATATGTAAAGAAGAGTATAACATAGCTAAACTAGAGAACAGATATACTAAAGAAAAATTACTAAAGAACAAAGATCCAGCATGTATTAGCAGCATGAGTGTGATAGAAAACATTGGAAAAGGCATATTCCAAGAAGTGTCAAACTAATAAAAAGAAACTTAGTACCAGAGCATAATGAAAATGTATCAATTGAGAGATAAAAATTAATGGATATCATAGCTCACCAAATCCAACATGTATTAGCAGTATGAGTGTGATGGAAAACATTGGAAAGGGCATATTTCCAAGAAGTGTCAAACTAATAAAAAGAAACTTAGTACCAGAGCAGAATGAAAATGTATCAATTGAGAGATAAAAATTAATGGATATCATAGCTCACCAAATCCTCTACATGAAGTAGAAAAAATGATGTAATTACTAAAAATTGATACCTGAGATGAGCTGAGTTGATTTTGTGCCAATTGCTGTCTCATTTGGCCAGCATTCATCCGCTGTTGGGCATAAGCAAGAGCACTGTTAGGCCTCAGTTGTGAGGTCAAATTTAGTGAACCCATCATTCCCATGGCCTGCATGCCCTGCAAAGGTTGTCCTGGAGAAGTACCAGGATGGAATTGGGACCCTTGGACAAGCCCAGCTTTCTGCCTCGGCTACACCCAAAGAACCTCAGTAGTTTTAGACAATACAATCAATAGCTCTAAACGTATTGTTAGACAATACAAGAGTAGTTGAGAGTTGGTCCTTCAGCTTGTAATTTTGTAAGCAAGCTCAATCCACGCATATACAATAAAACAGCCTCATATACCGGTGGTATTAATTCCTATTGCCATCATTCTATTGTTCTATATTTTTTTTTATTAATGAAAGCGATATATAACTAATTAATTTATATTATCAATTTTTTTAAAGGAAAAGGGGAAACATAAATTCGAATTCAACATTTTCTGGTACATTGAAATCGACATCCACTGCTATAATATCCTTTTAAAGATTATATATTACCAAATTCCTTTTTTTTTTTTTACAAAATCATCACTCATATTTTTGACGCTAATTATTTTAGTTTTTACCATTAGTAATTTATTTGTAGGACTCTTAAAATAATATCTCAAATTAAATTTTATTTAAATTTGATTTTTGAGACAAGAAGAATTAAATTAATTTATAGATTGTTTCTATCTATGAAATCAATTTGGCAGTTCAGACAATACAGGCAGAAAAAACCTCCTGGGCAATAGTAGACAACAAACATCTTCTACTACCAATCACTCCAAAGAGAAAAAGAGCAAGCAAAGCAAATGAAAAGCAGCAGCTCGCTGACACCAAGCTCCACAAACCAACAGAACAACTAATAGCCTTGTAAAAGGAATTAATTAATCAAAATCCAAACTCGCGATCAGTACAAAGCCTTTCCCTATTACTCTACTGTAAAATACTATATTGTTTTTATTAATTGATGCTGCTAAATAGAAAGGTGAAGAGTGACATACCTGAAAATGTCTCTCATGTGAATATTTATTATGAGACCCAGATCCACCATAAGAGATAAAATCACTTAATAAAATATCTACATATAACCGGCATTTGAAGATGAATGATGGGTGTAGAAATGAACGGCCTGGCATGAGGACCGGAGGAGATGTCTGTCGTCGACTGCTTCGTTAGGAGACAGAGAGAGGGACGGTGGTGTGTGAGGGAAGAGATGAAAATCTAGGGTTTTCCTAATTTATAGTTCTAACAAAGGTAAAAGTACTTAAATGCCCCTAATTTAGCAATAGAAATTAAATTCCGTTGCTATTTTTGCAACCGAATTAAATTTGGTTGCTATTTAGCAACAGAATTTAATTTTCGTTGCTATTTTAGCAACCGAAACAAATTTCGGTCGCTAAATAGCAACCGAATAAAATTTGGTTGCTATTTTTCGTTGAAAGTGAAATTTAGCAACGGAATTTAAATTCCGTTGCTAATTTAGCAACCGAAATTGAATTCCGTTGCTAAAATAGCAACGGAATACAAATTCCGTTGCTAATTTTCATTGCTAAATAATGGCGCCATAAATTTCCTCCACTTTTAGCAACGGAAGCTAACCAAATTTTTTTCGGTTGCTAATTTTATAAAATTCAACCAATTTTAGCAACGGAAACTATATTCTGTTGCTAAATAGCAACGGAAATACAATTTCGTTGCTAAATTAGCAACGGAATAAATTTCGTTGCTATTTTTCCGTTGCTATTTCAAGATTTTCTTATAGTGTTATTGAGAATATGTGTCGGCATTATTTTTTTTAGATTTTTGAATTAATGAAGTTAACTAAATAAATGTTAGCAATAAATAAAAATTTGATACAAATATAAATGTATATAAGGGAATAATAATAAATATAATACGGAAAGGACTTAAATTTTGCCGGATATAAATTTTCATGTTCTCTTTTCATCCAAAACTGATTATATAATACTATAATCATAAGCATTATATGACAATATTCTAATAATATGGTATTCATTAATCATCATGGATATAAATAAAAGTAAAAAATTTCCCCTTTTTAACAGAGCAAAACAAGTTAAAAACTTACTCTAAATTAATTGAATGCAACATTTTACACTACTTTAGGTTTAAAATCTTATTCTGAATTTAATTAAATGCAACATTCTACACTACTTTAGTTATAAACAAGTCATGACTGATTAAATAGGCTCAAAATTCACATGTAATCTTTTTTTTTAATATCCTTCCAATTTAGCTTTTTAAGGTAAATGTCATTTATTTACCAATCTAAAGTGAGACACATTGATAACTGAAAATGATTATTTTCAAATTAATCAACATTTTGGGTAATAAATAAGGAATTAACATAGGGTTAGAGGAAATATAAAAAAGAAAAAGAAAAAAGGGTTAAAGGAAATAAAAACGAAAAGGGGAAAAAGAGATAGGAAATCGAAAGAGAGGGAAAGAGCAGGGGAAGATCGGAATTTCCTCTCCAGCCCGACCAACGGTGCCATCATCGGTGTTTCACGCTGCCACCGCCTCACTCACCCTGCACGCTCAACTCTCTCTCAGCCTTCACATTTTAACTTTCTTCTGCTCTGTGTCATCTTCTTCGTATAATCCGCAATTAATCAAGAAATCAAGTTGAATCTAGGCTTCTATTATGATATCAGAGACCTCAAGTTCTAATTTTGACTTCTTCGTTTTCAAGGAGTTCAGATGATGGCTTCTCGGAACCAGAATAGACCTCCTCGAAGTCCTTCCAATGTAAGCCCTAATTTTATTCATCTTAGTTGTTACTGTTGTTTGGTTGCCTACAAAGGAAAAAGAAATTGAAAATTAAGTTTTTGATCTGAAATTATGATTATTTAATCTTGTATGTAACTCACTGGTTTGTAGAAGGATGGATTTGGTGGCGGTGTACCGTTGGAAAAATGTAAGAGAATCGGGGGAGCAGTTAATCGCAAACCGTTTAGTTCAGTTAACAAACGGCCAGATGCTCTAGCATCCGGTGATGTGGCCAGCACTGAGGGTTCAGAATATGAAACTATAGACTTTACAAAAGAAGAAGTTAAAGCTTTGGTTAATGAAAAGCTTAAGATGAAAAAGTTTGATCGCAAGGTTCTTTTCCCTATTTTTATACTGTAATTTGGTTTATTCCCAAGTGTTTGTTTGTCAATTGTTTAATAAAATTAGGTGCCTTTTTGGGTATTAATGAACAGGAGAAGCTTTGAAATGCTTTGGAGTCTTCAGAGAAAAAATGTACTCAGACCGGTAATTTCTCCCTTTCACTGCTCACCTCAATTAATGCCTTTTGCTAAGATAATTTTAGGAATTGATAAATCCATTCATAGGTCACTGTTTTCCTCGTTCCTTCTTACATAAATAATTGTTATTTTCCTTCTTTTTTGTAACCGAATAACTACAATTTGTCTCCACCTGGATTGAAGATGCAAAACCTCTTATATACAAATTAAAGGTGTTGTAATTTAGATTCAATTTTTGTCCTTTTAGAGCTGGAGATGAAAGACAGAGTAGAAATCTAATGCAATGATTTCAAAATTAAGGAGCGAGAATAGTTCTTTACAAGAGAAACTCACGAAAGAAGAATCTGCAAAATTGGTGAGGCTGCAACTCATTTCCAATTGTGATTCATTGCACGTCTCTCTTATTCTCGTTCTTTTTTAATTTTGATTTTATGGTTTAACGTTTAGGATGCAATTGATTGTCTTAGAAGAGAAAAGGAAGCTCGGATTTCTGTAGAAAATTTGAACGCTTCTCCCTCAAAGGAGTTTGAAAAAGCTCGACAGGATATACTAGTAGCCAATCAGAGGGTAATATATCATGAGCTTGTGTTGTCTCTATTTATCTGCAATGGAGGCAAGGACAGAATTTAAAGAACAGCGAAGACTGTGCAAGAACTACAAGAGCACCTCGCAGATGCAGAACATCAACTAATTGAAGGAGAAAAATTAAGGAAAAATTTGCATAATATTTATTTTGGTAATGCTCCTTGCAAACCATTTTTTGTGGATTTTGTATTTAACGTTATATACTGATATATGTCTTCTATAATAGGAATTAAAGGGGAATACCCATGTGTTCTGTAGAGTGCGACCCTTATTACCAGATGACGGTGCTGGAACAGAAGCACCTGTCATTTCATATCCTACATCAGTAGAAAATCTCGGTCATGGAATTGACTTGATACAAAGCGATAGAAGCAGTTGTTTCTGTGTATGATTGGAATAAGTTATTATTTGCATGTTAAGTTTGCTGCTTGTATGAACAAAAGTTTTTCATTTGCTAATTTATTGCAAATTTGTTGTAAACAGGTCAGAAATATCCTTTTATGTTTGACAAGGTGTTCAGTCATGATGCGTGTCAGCAAGATATTTTTGTAGAAATATGTCAATTAGTACAGAGTGCTCTTGATGGTTACAAGGTGAGTCTATCTTGCCCGCTGCTTTTTCTTGTTACTTAGCTGATCTGTTTTTGTATAGTGTGACTTCGAGTGTCTTGTTGATTGAGGACATACTCAATTTTTTTTTTTTGCTGGCATTAATGAAATCACGTTAAAGTTATTAGTATAATTATATTTTAACATATGCTTATATAAGAACAATGCTTTTTACGCGAGTTCAGATTTTAGGTGTTTTATTTTCATCTTCATGTGTATTTTTTTATTCATTATCTGGTACCTTTATGAACGGGTATCAAGCAATGCAATCTTTGGAGATGATATTACCGTTGTTTTCTTTCATTCTTTCTTTTATTGATAAATTTTCTTTTTTCAGCAAGTTATTTTGGAAAAAATGGCTTCTTTTTCCTCATTTTTGGCCGAATGGCTCTCTAATTTTTTTACCTTTCTCTGCAGTTGGGTTTTCTTGTTTCTACATTTTATTTATGTTGTTTTACTTCTACCAATTGTCTCTTGGCATTATATTAGGTTGCACACGGTGCTCGTGCAATGATTTTTTTGGGGCTTATGAGTTCTGTTCTGTTATTTTTTTAAGTTGTATATTAAATCCTTGTAATTTTTCATTATCCTTATTAGTTATCATGTATGCAGTCATTGTTATGCATGCTGTCAACAGTAAGTTTTAGGTTTCATGTATACCTAGTTTCAAATTTTGTTTTGGGTGATGAAACTGAGTTTCTCGAATTATATGACAGCTATTGTGTGAAACATATGTCTCGAATTATTAAAAATATATAATTTTTAGTAACGGATAATTCTGTCACTAATTTTTTTGCCGAGGGCTAATTTACCGACGGAAAGTAATACTGTCGCTAAATTTACATACGGAATCTATCATTCTATCACATATTTACCAACGAAAATAAGTATTTCGTTGGTAAAATTGCCGACGAAAAATATAATTTCGTCGGTAACGTTAATGACAGCACTAATTTGTCGGTAAATGTTGCAAATGACGACACTTTTTCAGTCCCTATCTCCCAACGAAATAAGTGACAGGCAACATTTTCTATTGGTAAATTTACCGACGGAAAAATTTTCTATCGACAAAAGTGCCTACAACTGTTTCTCCTACGACATTTTTCATTGCTAAATTCCATCGGCAATTCTATTTTCCTACGGAAATTTACTCTATTCCATTGCGATTTTCTGTCGAAAAATTTAATTTTTCTTGTAGTGCTTAGAGAAATTAAGAGATTAAGATAGAATTGTAAAAGAAGAAGAAGAAGAAATCTCTCCAAGCTGCCTTAGATGCCTTCCCTCACTCTCTATCCACTCTCCCATTTCTCTTTCTTTCCACTAAAATCAGCTTATATACAATAGTAGGGAAAATTTCCTTCTTAGTCCTTTAAGAAATTGCATGTCTCATAGTTCTCTCAATAATTTTTGCATGTGACTAATTAAACTCTCTCCTTTTTGTTTTTCTTAAATCAACCCCTCATTTCTTTAATTTATTTCCTAATTAACCCTTGAATTTACATATTAACCAATTAACCCCTCAATTAATATTTCAAGCTTTTAGTACACCCTTGAATAAATTTATACCAAAATAATTTTATGCAATTAATATAATAAAATAAAATTATCACTAGTCCCATGCCTCTAATACGAAATTCACATCTTTAATTAATTCTTAATCACATATCACCCTATAAAATCATGCATTTTTTATTAGGGTTATGCTAGGGGCCTTACATAAAACATTAACTCTCTACATCTGCATTCTCTTCACTCTCTTCATCCTCTTTAGAATCTTCTTTATCAGTTAAAGGATTGGGAAGCACAGCAGGATCTTCCATAAAGCTAAAATCTTCTTCGGAAAAATGTCTTCGACATTCATAAATGACTTTGGCAAACATTCTAGACTGAACAACCCCTACTTGTTCAGCTAGTTCATTCTTTTGCTACTTTATCTCTCCCTTATGATGTTCATGAAGAATCTCTTCCTTATTATGAAGATCCTCAACCATCGAGCTAAAAGAGCTAATCTCTTTCTAAAACTGTTCATTATGTTGCTTAACTCAGCATTTTTATCCAACTGCTCTTGAATTTTGGCTAAAGAATCCAAACAAATATCTTGTAATTTCTCCTCAAAATATATACTTGCAGCCTCTATTTTTCCCCTTAGCTTCTGATTAGCAATGGCCTTTTCTGAAAGTTGCCTCTTTTAGGCTATGTTCTCCGTATATAAATGCATCGCCCTTTACATTACCTAATAAAGTCTAACCAATAAAAAAATATTATATATAATAAATAATGACTTAGCATTACGGACTCAAAATTAATCTCGGCTAAATCCTTACTATGCGAAAAGATGGGACCCATTTTGATCAAATATTTTTCAAACATTAGTCCATGGCTAACAAAATCTAACACTTGAGCATTTTGAGTGAAACACTTCTCCCTAAACTTATGCTCTAAAAATCCCTTCAAGGTCGTACTCTCAATCCCAGATGTAATCAATGGAGTAGGAGCTAGAGCATGCCTTTTAGCTCCAAACTGATCAGATGCAAAACTCGTAAAACCTAAAGTAGACAAAGTATCAAATACCAATTATCCCTTGCCACCGCCTCCAGCCGGGAAGAATAGTAGAAAGGTGATTCTCTAGGTTTTCCCCAGCATTTCTTAAGAAGGAATCTTCGTACTTCTTCAAGCTCATCTCGAAGAGTCAATTTAGAAGTTTTACAAGATTTCCTAGGCTGAGTGGACTTATCATCATTAGGGGTAAACTTCTTCTTTTTTTCTGCTTCTTCTACTTCTTCTTCTTCTTCTTAAGATTCATCTTAATGCTCTTTGACATCTTTAATGCGAAGTCAACATCTATAGAGACTGCAAGAAAAGAAAAGATAAAAAATCAGTAAAAAAGGAAAATCACAAAATAAAATAGCATCACACAACAATTATTCTTATGATTGGTATTAAGATGATCGACCTTGATAATTTTTGGTTCTTCTAAAGGATCCAATAGAGAACTAGAATTAACTGGATTATCCTAATCTTCGAGATCCTTCATAAGTATGGCGATTCCAAAATTAAAACCATTGTAATCAACCGTTAGATCTTTCAAAAATTATGGTTTATCCAATCGATGTAATCTCACACCAAAACCTCCCTTTCATCCTACTAAAAATAACTTTGCCTTAAACCTTTTAAGAGAGATAAAAAGGGTAAAAATCCTTTTCTTGTGCCTACTCAAGAAATGATACTTATTTTCCCATTAAGGCAAGAAAGATAGAAGAAATTGGTAAATAATTTCAAGGAAGGAACTACCTGAACTTTTTCGTAGATGATTTTAAAATAAGTAATAGATCTCCATCCATTCAAATTTAGTTGGTTGGGAGAAACCTCATACCCTTTAAAAATGCTAGTATCTAAAGGAGGTAAAGGAAATCGCAAACCACATTTCAAACTACCCTCATGACATATAAATCACTCATTTTTATCCTCCCTAAATGGACTATCAAAAATAGACATAAATATAGGACATGCCAGAGTCAATACATGCTTCAAAAATTCATCTTTTGACCTAAGATCATTCAAATGCATAGCAATAATTTTAATTTGGTCGACTATGAGGTCTTTACTACGATACTCCTCAAGAAATCCATATTTAATCCATCTCCACTTCTGCTGGGAACATTGCTACTGGAAGCCATCCTAAGAGGTACTATCTCGAAAAAAGAATTCCTAATTTGCTCCTAAGAAGTGGATCTTAAAATAGTATAAAAAATTCCTTGCTCTGACGATGAGGATGACGAAGAAGATGTTGGTTCAAAAGAAAAAGAAGATGAAACAAAATTAAAAGAAATCATACAAATAAAGAAAGGTTACTTGAAGAAATTGGCTAGGAAACCAGGAAAAGAATGCTAAAACATGAAGAACTCCAAAAGCCCCAAAATCTAAAAATCTTTGTAAAAGTATGAAAGAAAAACTTGGCACCTATTTATAAAAAGGAAATAATGACACACACCTAATAAAAAGGTGCCAGGTGGCTCGAATTTGTAGAGGCCATTAATTTAACGATACACGAAGTGCTGTTTGCAGATGATAACCATCCAGAAAGGGGACCCCTTTGAATTTAAAATTTAAAATTTAAATGAATCTTGACCTTTGGATATTAGCACACAAAGTTTTGAAAGGACTAACAAAATTTGATTGGATTGATTTATGAGGGGGAAAATGATAATACCCTTCCAAGGTTGGGCCTTAAAACCTAAAAGCCCAGCATGTGTGCGAGCCCACGTAAGGGCTCCTTGTACAATCCAATTGGATTGATGTGATAAAGCTATCACATCAACATGATAGTATATGTAAAGACTACCCTAATATCACCTGTTACCTATCATCATATAAATACTATCTCATATACCATACATCAATATATAGAAGAAACTTATAAAGGAAGTTCTATGTTACTTTACATTGGCTCTTATCTCGTTCTTCATATTACATTCAACTTAATACAATATAATAATTATAAGGATAACAACATACAACTACATACTTAGACTCTTCTTATCTCTAGTGTTGGCCTAGCTATAGTAGATCTTATCCCTTCAGGAAGAATCCTAGCTTCAAGTACCTACATGAATAAACACTCATGCTAAGCTTACTAGCTTAGTGGGGAACAAAGAAAAATATTTTGAAAAAAAATAACCTCTCATCGTAGTCTTCGATAACTAACATACATAGGCATAGCGTTAGTCAAATACAATTAGGAACCATAGTATAATATGTGCATAACAATACGAGACTTATTATTAAGGTTGTAAGGGTATATCATAATTGATGTCAATCTTTAACCAGATTAGACGTGCTTAACTATATATGTATGTAAATATTTATATAAATACAATAGTCATTCCAATGAAAGCACTAGGTAATCACAACATTAGTCTTGTATGCCAAGGTTACTATAGTATTATAGCAATATTTGGATCATATCATGGTATATCAAGGTTGCAGGTTTATAAAGAAAGCAATGACAACCAATGACTAAATTATGTATGCTCAGCTATGTATGTAGATATGCATATAAATACAACAGTCTTAAAGGTAACATACATTATGTAATCATGACCATTACTATTATATGCAAAAGTCAATATAATATTATATACCTCTTGTTTAAACATAACTAAATACAATCTTATGTTCTTTATACAATGTACATAGGTTAAGTATGGCAATATGTGGATCAGATTATGACAAATCATATACTTTCTATTAAATTACTTTTCATATTACCTTACTTGGATACTATAATGAGCCATCACTTTTCTCTAAGAGTGTGGATAACGAGCTAAATTATAATTATAGTACTCGAAGGTACGAAATTGTACTGTACTGTCTGACCAATCAAACGGATTCAAACGGGATCGACTATAACCCAAACGGGGCTATTTATGACCCAAATAGGGCCAAATATGTAAATCTGTATTGTAGACCCAAATAGGATCAAATCTATATTATATACCCAATAGGGCCAAATCTATACTATTGCAGCTACAAGATACCCTTATAGGTATGCCTATCAATCCACAATCTAGACATAGACGTAGGCAATTGTAACTCTTTACTTTAATTTTTTTTATCTTTCTCCTTTATGTCTTATTTATCCGTAACTTATTTGCATGAACATGTTTGGGGATGGGGAGTCATATACATAATCATTCATCTTTATATACTCTTATAATCTAATGCATCTCTTTTTCATGTATTAGGATCAATTATATAACTATAAGCACATTAGTGTATCATTTTATTGAAACTTCTACCTGTCATTACATGTCAAGCTCATATGTCATCATATAACTCTTGTACTCTAGTGCATAACCTTATAACCATAAGGTTAATATGAGAATCTAATAAGAATAATTAATTTCTTTACATGTTTGTATACATCCTGACATATTTAGATGAATAGGTACATATTTATAATCTGTATAATCCAGTTATCTAGTGTGCATGCATATAGGCACAGACATTCTTTAAAATCATAATAACATAACTTTAAACATTATTACTTTATTACAATTTAACCTTCCAAGTAAGTTTACATTCCCTAATTATAATATCCTTAAACATTTACATGGCTATTTATATTCTCTTTGCATCTTATATTTGAACATGTCATACCCCAATTAAATAGCATCCTAAGTATACGCACACAACATGCTTTTCTTTCTTATGCACACACACACACACACACACAAACATATATATATATATCACTATGTTACTACCTATTTAAGGTCACACTTTATCTTTGTTCTTAGGATTAAAGTGCTCTAATTATGTTTGAAGAGGTTTGGACTAGCTTTGATAACCAATCACTACAAAAAAAACTGCTAATTAGCGACGAAAATTTTTGTCGCTAATTACCAGAATTCCGTTACTAAAATAAATTAGCGATGCCACGACGAGCAGTCGTTAAAAGCCCAGTCGCGAATATATTAGCGACAAAATTAAAAATCAGTCGCTAATTATTTTTCGTCACTAATTTTTTTCCATCGCTAATTTATATTCATAATTAGTCGCTGAATTATAATAATAATATTTAGCGACTAAATTTTCCGTCACTAATTATAAATTTACTGTAAAAGTTAGCGACGAAATATTTGTCACTAATTATTTCTTAACGTTTGTGTAGTAGCGACAGTTGCTGTCGTAAACTCGTCACTAAATTATTGCATAATTTAATTTTTTTATTGTATTTTTAAATTTTCATTATGTACATAATATAAATAATAATCTTATATTTTCATATATATATATATATAATTTATAATGAATTCATTACAAATATAAAGTCAAACATAAAAAACAATATATAAAATAAAGTACAGTTAAATCAAGCCATCTCTTTTTTTAACTGATTTCTAACAAAAATGGAGCATGACAGCATCCCAGCAACTTTCTAACTTTCTATAGTCATTGTCCTATCAAAATAACCCTGACCTCTATCTTTCCATTGTGAAGCAACACCCTATATGAATGTAAAAATCTCTGGTGTAAATACATGCACGCCACAATTTATCAAGTTGCTTACCTACATCAGAACATAACATGAAAAAGAAGAAAAGACATGAAAATAATGGAGGGAGGCAGAGTGCTAATTGATAGAAATTATTGATGTAAATATCAGCGCATACAAAAGTTTCAGGTTTCTCATAATTATTGATGTAAATATCCTACATAAAAACATTTGCTAATCAACCAACCTTGATAACCAAAATAGTACCCATCCCACTGTAGATGTGCCCAGTTCGACTTCATAGTGCATGCCATAAACTACATTGAACCTGGAAACTACATCACCCGGTTTATAGTTACTATCCAAGTGATGTATATAAGTTTTTCTGCCTATTCATGCAAAAGAAGCAATATGTATGAGAATCAAAAATCTTTTTAAAAAATCTAACATTATGATTAGCATGCAATTTCACAAGTAAAAGCATGATCATAATATGAAGAACTAAAAAAAGCAGGCCATAAACATTAATATGAAGGAAGCCAAGTTGAAACAATGAATTCTCCAAATATCTGTACATCTATTCTTATCATATCAAAAAGAATATTAATGATGTTTTCTGTGGCTTATCTCTCAAAAAAGATTATGTGGTTTCCATAGTGGGGGATTCAAATTGAAAGATACATAAATTTTCAAAAAATATATATATTTATTAATTTCCTTTAAAGTTTAAACTACATAATTTTACACACACACACACACACAAATATATATATTGAAATGCTTTTATTTCATTCGATGTTATGCTATGGAGAGGTTTCCTTTTGGTTTGCAATTAGTGCAGAATGGACATTATAGAAAAAGCCCATTAGCATGGCCATCAGAAAAAAGAAGTTTAATGAATCATCCACTAACACTAATAAAGTGGAGTTTAACCAACAAGCTTAAATCACTAAACTGTGACTGTCAACCTAAATCTAGTCACCTAATTCAGCTCATCGAACCATCCCATTGGTTGGCTCTCAAAGAATATCTATTACATATTTGAAGATGAAAAGAGAAACCAAAAAAATTAAAATTAGAAACACCTGATGGAATCTCTAAGCTTGTGTGCTTAATTAGATCTATAAATAATTTCTACATAGCGATATTAACAATCAAAATAATTTTGCATACCACTTATACAAATAAAAAACATTTAGTCAGTCAAACAAACATCCATAAAATAAAAACTTGAGATCATCAACTTTCAACATAAACTAAAGGAATCTATACTAGAATAGGAAAGACAGGTAGTGTTATTCAATATAGGAAAACTTACAGGAGTTTCAACTTCCTTTACTAGTGGAGCATACTCAGGATCCCCAGGCTCAGCAAAATGACTCACAAATTGTGCCATTCCTAACATGGAAAACAATGGTAAATTAGAATCAACAAATATCAAACAAGAGGAAATATCTGATATAACAAATCGAATTTATATATGTATTAGTGTAAGGGAAAACCAGTTTGAGCTAGAGAACGTTGGCGCGGCAGCTATCACAATTGAATTTCAAATGCAAATTGTGCAAACCAAATTGTGGAAAAACAACAAATATGGAATCACAATTGAATTTATAAAAGAGAACATTCAATTCAAATATTCATAGATTAAAAAAGCAAATCCATTATATTTATTTCCAATCTCATAAAAAGATAATGATGATAAATGACATAATAGTTCTTAGCCAACAATTTTTATAGTTCAAGACTTATTATTAACTTTCCTCATTTGCTGAATTGAGTAATTTATTACTTCATGACATTGACAAATAGTATTGAAATTCAAATTTGTTTCTCAAATTATGGATATCAATATACCAAATGAAGGAGACAATGTAAAAAGGAAATACCAGATACTTTACACCATTACCTAGTGCGGCAGCAAACAAGAAGATAACCATGGCACATAAGTGTTAACACTTTAATAATCATGAACTTGAAAATCAAAAATATTATACGATTTTATGTTGTCTAGAAAATGAAAAAAATTAACAAATATGGGAAATCCACAGACCGATAATTCACAGGGGTCAACAGCTAAAAGTTTATTTGTCATAGGTATGTACACACCAAAAGCAGCAAAAAAGGAAATCGAAGCTGAAATTCTAAAAAAACTGCAATAGAAAGCTATGAGGACTTTTTACTACTGAGGTTCCCAAATATTAATTTGTAAGCAGGAAATAGCAGTTTCCCAAATTGGATCAACTCTAACTGTTACCCCATCCATTTATTCGTATACAAGTAGAAGAAAATACACCGAAATTGGTGTGTACATACCTATGACAAAAAAACTCTGAAGTGAAATGGCTCCAAGAAAGCTAAGAATCGATAGGAAAAGAATAACCTGTTTAATTACCACAGAGAGAATGAGATGAGAGAAAACTAAAATCAATATATATATAAGCAAATTCTAGCTACAACTGCTATTATGTCAAATCAAATATATCAGTAGCATCAATCCATGTTTGCACGTACACATAACAGAAAACAAACAAAAAGTAACACGATCCATTAAAAATCACTGGAGAAGATTAAAAATGAGGAATAAAAAATAAACTACATTGCAAATACAACTGAAGTGTTTAAAGAGATTGTTGTGCATCAAAATCATGCACCTATAATGTGGTAAAGGTTAATTAAACACATAAAGAACAAAAAATAGGCAAAAATGAATTGGTTACTATAAAGTTTACATTTTAATAAGTTAAAAGGAGTCCATTGTATGAAATGCTTCGGGGTGATCAAATATAAAAAAGTTTAATGATTGAGGCCAACAACTAAATTCTCCTTTCCCAATAAGGTTTAAAAGGGCATATCTATGATTCAAAATCTGAAAATTATTGAAGCGAGAGCCATCCTCATCTCTTATCCGTTTCATTTCACGTATAAATCGTCCCTTTTTCAGTTCATACCGATCTCTCTCCCGAAAAATAAGTTCTTCCTCCTATAAAAAACTAATAGCTTAGTAATGCACAAGTGAGCTGGTGTAATCTCATCCTGGATGAGAAAATCTTCTTCTTGAGAGCCTGATTCCACATCTGGTCCATCATCCTTGTCTGCAAGCCAAAAGCAACTACCATTAATTGTTTGTTGTAGTTCCTTTTCTAAGTCCCAGAAATTTTTTTCTTTCCTTTATTTTCACATGTTGTCCATAACTAGGTTAGGAAACAATCATGTATTGCTGCTCTTCTAAATTTTGAAGGCCTCATTGCTATTTTCTTTTCTAAGCCTATTACTCTAGTAAGCATTTTACAATACCAATAAATTATATCAGTTCAATCCAAACAAGATAACTTAGACTTACATGTCTTGTTCATGATCATTGGCTAAAGCAATTTTGGCAATACACAGGAAAGCAGGATCGACATTGTAATCGTCTTTTGCTGATATCTCGAAGTAAGGTATATTTCCTTTTGAAGCACACCAGTCTTTTGCTTTCTTCTCAAAGACTTGTATAGAAAAAATTTAGCCCAAAATATTTAAGGAGGAATAACTGCAGTAATCTGCATTTCCTTACCACTCGACTATTTCCACCATCAATATCAAT
The DNA here is from genome assembly GCA_037975025.1 of Excoecaria agallocha. Taxonomy (NCBI): domain Eukaryota; kingdom Viridiplantae; phylum Streptophyta; class Magnoliopsida; order Malpighiales; family Euphorbiaceae; genus Excoecaria; species Excoecaria agallocha. Next base: position 69,382,938 of record CM075811.1, read on the forward strand.
CTTGTTTCTAAGCAATATAAAGGGAAACATCTTAGGATCAGATGGGTTTGCTTGGAACCAACAAGAATGAAAACTGTGTCACAATAATAGCCAATGAAACATGACAATTTTGAGCATATCCAAACTATAAAAGCCCAAAAAACTGAAACACAATTGCCAAAAACATTCACCCTATTTCCACATCCTGAAACAATTTAAACAATCAATCAAACCAGTACATCTTAGAATAGAGTTTCATACACTTGAAGCCTTATAAATTATAGGTCAAATATAAAGTTTTTTCTTTTATTAATTACCAGGATGAGAAGTTATAAAAAAGGAGTTATAACTCTATTATCCAAATTGCCAAACCTATGTATAATTATTGCATAAATTCAACAGCATCATCTATCATGAATAAACTCATAACTCATTGTAAGTTATAAAAATGGAAAAAAAATGATAATAATTGATAGGAAATAGCAGTGGATCTTACCGAAATGTTCCCGAAAAATGGCAGCGTGAAGGATTGTGTTGCCATATTTTCCTTTAAACAAAGAATACTCATTATTTGGTACTTTTTCCAATGATCCTCGTAAAAGAAAATCAAGACAAAAGAAGGCTGCCCCTTTGCCTTGAAGAACTAACATGTAAAGAGGTGTGGCACCATCTTTATTTTTAACTGCTAAAAGACCGGGATATCTTTTGGCTATAAGATAACAGAGGGCCCCATTCCTAAGTGTTGCTGCTAGATGGAGAGGCGTGTTCCCTCTTTCATTTTGTATACTTAGAATTTCGAAGGCATCAATTTCTTTAATTGAATTCACCATTTGCTTCACAATTACTGTTTGCCCAAGTCTTACAGCTACATATATGGTTGTATCTTCTAATGAAGTTATCTTCTTTCCATGAATGACAAATCGGTGATCGGAGGCAGCGGCACAACGTTATAATGGAGAGAGATAGGCGAGGGGAAAGAAGATTGAATTTGGGCTTTAGATTTAGGGATTTGAATGTAAAGGAGAGAGAGGCATGAGAGAATGAAATATGAGCTGAGAGTAGAGAGCCAGGGGAGAAAAAATAGGTTTTATAGGTAGGGTTAACATTTTCAAATTACTAAAATATCCCTACGAATTTTCATTATTTTATCTTTATATTCAAGGATAGTTAAGTAATTATATATAATTTAAATTTCTTATAATTTAATATTTGATCAAAATTTTAACAAAATAAAATAAATTATAAAATTTTTTATTATTATTTTAAATGAGATAATAAATTTTATATCACTATTTTACAAATATCTATTTTCTTTAATTTTCATATTGTAATTATATAATAATTGCAATCATTAATTTATTATTATTATTAATATTAAAAATGTAATTTTTTTAAATAAATTACTTTATATTTTGAAATAATGAACAAAAAATTATTATCTTTTAAAAATAATTAAAAATATGATAATTAAGAATTCATAAAATATATTACTATTAATAATATATAAAATACAAATGATTTGAATTAAATTTTATATGTAAAAAAATTATTAAAATATTCAGATCCTTTCCAAACAAAGTCAACAATACAATTTGGTTCGGTTACAGTCAAAAAATTAATGGTACAGTTCGATTCTGAATTTTTTTCTTTGGTATTTTGGTTCGTTAAAGAAAGATCCAGACCCGTATACACCTTTCTATTCAAGGATGATTTATTAACTATGTATAATTAAAATTTTCAATAATTTAATATTTAATATAAATTTTAACAAAATAAAAATATATTATAAAAATTTTCATAATTATTTCAAATGAAATAATATATATTTTATTATTATTTTATAAATATTTATTTTTATTAATTTTTATAATGTAATTATATAATAATTTTAACAATTAGTTTATAATTATTAATATAAAAATGTAAATTTTTTAAATAAAAAAGTTTAAATTTTGACATAATTAACAAAAAATTATTATCATTTTAAAATAATTATAAAATATAATAAAAATTTTTAAATTTCTCTCCAAATAAAAGTGCATATTAATTTTTTTTTAAAATAGCGACTACATTAGCGACGCATTTTCTGTCGCTAAATTTTCACTAAAAAGCGTCAAAATTCCCTCCATAAATTGCGACAAACTATCCTATCGCTAATTCGTTGCAAGCTTCACCATCCAATTAGCGACTATGAAATGGTCGCTATATTACAACAGATCAATTTTTCAAAGAAAAAATTAAAAACAATTTTAGCGACGACATTTGCGTCACTAATTTAGTCGCAAAAAAAGGCGCTAGTTTTTGCTGCCATAATTGAGCGACTGTTTCCTTTTTTTCATTGTTATTTAGTCGCTAAACATCTATTTTTTGGTTAAAAAACGTTTTTGACTATGGATTTTTATTTTTGTCGCTATTTCATCCCAAAATAGAGACTGTTTTTTCTCCGTCGCTATTTTTAGTTGCTAATTTCCTTTTTTTATAGTGAATTGAGACTTAAATTTAACTTTAGGAAGGAATAGGGGAGGGTCACAATCAGCAACCTATACCTATTGACCATGACATAAGTTGTATTTTGGTTTTGTATTGAGTCTGGACTACCTCACTGTCAGTACCTATAGGGTGCTGACCGTGACCTAAGTTCATAGGAAGGGGTCATGGTCATTAGATAATACCTATTGACTATGATGTAGGTTTCATTTTGATTCTGGACTAAAATCTGGGCTATGTCAAGTTCAGTAGGTTATACCTGCTAATCCTAAAGTTTATTCTACCCAAAGGTAGATTCTCAGTTTCAATTTGTATATCATTTGTTACCTAGTAAATGATGGTTTTGGGGAAAATGTTCTTCTACAACATTGTTCCATTATGTCTCTAGTTTTCAAAACATAAAAAAATCACTCACTTATGACTTATAAATCTCAAGATATCACTAAAAATGTTAAATTTGGTTCAAATGACAAAATAGCAAGGGTCTATCAAATTGAAGCTCAATTTCGAACACTTTAGATATAGATTCAAGTTTTGGGGCATGCTACAAAGTTGTAAATTTATGTCTTATCTTTCTTTTCCAACTAGAATCATTTCATTTAGATATCTACATAAAAATTTATACCCTTTTAACTAAAATTGGTTCAAGTTAACACTAAATAGATTTTCACTATATCATTTTCTAAGGCACAACTCATATTTATCATGCCTCATAACATCAATACTTCACTCTATCATCAATCATAAATCATCTACAATACATATAACAACTTGCTTTAATTACAAAGACATAAAACAAGAATATAAACTCTCATACCTTATTGATGCACCAACTAGCACCTCTAGAGCTCATTCTTCCCTTTCCTTTCATTTTTGCTAACTTCTCCAACAAATATCATGCTATACCATGCAATTATCATTAAAAAAACAATTAATATATGTTCTAAAATACTCACTAAGTGAATAAATAGGAGGAAATAATCCACTCTCTACCCAAAACTATAGCTTTACTCACCTTGTGCCAAGTTTCTCCTCTTTTAATCTATAGGCAAAATTTTTCAAGGGAGTGTCTTGGAGAGAAATAGCATGAAAAATCTAAAACTCCTTTCGCCTAAAGGTCACTGGCCTCTACTTCTTTTATACCAATCTCTACAAACATCTAGAGTTCCATATTTGTCTTCACTTCATTGGTTACTTATTTGACCAATGTTAAATTACATTTCACCTCTTTTTAGATAATCTTTATTACTAATCATACACCATACTAACTCATATTAACACATTAACCCCTAATTTTTTCAATAGTAATACATAATTACCCTTAAATTTATAATTCACAAAATTATCCTTCACTTTAGTATTAATACCGATTACGTCCCAATTACATAATTAAAAAATTTCTTTTGCACTAAAACCTTTTCGATCTCTCTCTCCATCATACACTAATTCCATCAGGGTATATTTTGAGACATTATAGCATAACCCCATATTTTCGTCGAATATCACTCACCTAATCAAAGTATGGTCGCTACAGTGCAAATTACATCGTGGTTAAACCACCCTCCTAGTTATTCAAAAGCTTAATAGTCTATGAATTATCAAAATCCTATAAATACAGGTAACATGAAGAATCTTGGTAATGCCAATCTCTCTCTAAAATTTCCCATTATTTGCTTTCTGTCTCTAAATAGATATTATACTCACTTAACCATCGTAACCTACCCTGATCCGATCGGACCTCTTTTCCTCAGAAGCTCTAGAAAGCTTTTCACTACTAGATTCTTACCCTTTCTCTCATTTTGATATCTTCGAAAATATTAGTAATTATATATAGTTATTATTTATAATGAATTTTTATCAATTAATATAAATATATGAGTATATAATCATCTTATCAATAATTTTATTTACTTTTAGCATTACTCAACCCGCAGTACTCATATATTTTTGATATTATAGCTCTATGAGTAATCAAATATGTAAATTAATAATGTAATTATATACAAATATTATAGATAATAAAATTTTATTAGTTAATGTAATTATATTAGTATATAATTATCTTACCAATTAATTTTATTTACTCTTAGTATCATTTAACTAATACTCATCTATTGTAATGGTCTGAATGTCGGGTCAGCAGTGAATAGTATTTTTCGATAGTAAATAATGCTTCCGAATTGAAAAGTACACCCAAAAATAAAAAATATTTTATTTGACCATCAGAAAATATTAATCACGGGTAATCCGAAATTGAAATTTGAAGTGCAATTAAGGTCAAATAGGCCTCCAAAAGTAAAAAATATGAAAAACAGAGTGGTTTGGCTTATAGGTTAATTAGATTGACATAAATTTGATTGAACTTTTAAAAATAGCAAATGAAGTCTAAAAATTATCAAAAAAATTTTATATGTGCCTAAAATGATGTATGAAATATTTTGGCTGCAAAAAGTAAATTTTTTTGTAACACTGGTAATGGTTGAATTGGATCTATTTGATTGAATCAAACCAGTAACTAACTCTGATTGGGCTGAAATTTTGCGCACAACCTATTTTTTATGTGATAAGAGTGATAAAATCAAATTTAGGGTAATTTAAATTTGGAAAGTGGAGAAATTAATTAGGATTGCTTATTAAATAATTTGTGGGCTTAGCTTAAATTGGATTAAGCCCATAATTGGCCCAAGCCCAAGCCCACTCAAGATTTACTTAAGGGGGTAGAAAAATATGTGGGAGACCAGATTTTTCTACAGTCTTATTCCCCCTCTTCCTTGGCCGAACCCTTCTCCTCCATTTCTCTCTTAATTTCTTACATTTTTCAACACCGGACTATCTATGATCAATATTTTTCGATAGTCAAATAAAATATTTTTTACCTCCGAATATATTTTTCAGCCGAGAAGCACTATTTACTATCGAAAAATACTATTCACGGCTAACCCATCATATAGGCCATTACATATATTTTTAGTACAATACCTATATGAAATATTACAAATTAATGTATTATATGAGTGTATAATCACTTTATCAATTAATGTATTTTATGATGTGGCTTGCAAATTGTCTGGATCGTTATATTAAACTTCAAACTTGTATTTTCTAGAGATTGTGCATATCTTTAATTTATTGCAATTTTTTTCAAACTAATGGTGATGATTTTTTAATGAAAATGAAAAAATACCTGAGTTGAAATTTGATAAGTATTGAGATTTAATTAACAAAATGAATGTCATTCTTTTCATAGCTACGATCTTGGATTCTAAATATAAAATAAGATTTATAGTTTCAAAATACACAATTTTTTATGGTGAGCGTGAGTTGGAGAAATTAGTTTCTAAAGTGATAACTATTTTAAATGAACTGATAGAACATAAAAAAAATTGGAGAGGTTAATGTTAATCAAATTTTAGCTCCACCACTTAATTCTAATGAAATTGATAATGATGTTGATGTATGATTTTTTAAAAATGAAGATAAAGAGCAAGTTGTGCCTTAATGAGATTTAGATGATTATTTGACTGATAAATTAGTAAAAATTCTCCTAATTTTGACATTTTAATTTGGTGGAAGATAAATGAGCCAAATTATCCAATTTTTACTAAGGTTGCTAGATATGTCTTGATTATTCAATGCTCGATTGTAACTTCTGAATCAACTTTTAGCATTAAAGAAAGGACTTTATAAAAATTTAAAAGTTCTTTAATTCCGATTATAGTCGAGATTCTCATTTGTTGTCACAATGGTTAAGGTCAGCTACACTTTTTGTTTTAGAGGCATCAATCGAAAATTTGAAAAATTTGAATTCGTATAATTTTTTAAATTTTATATTTAATATTTATATTTTTTGTGATCTAATTATTTAAAATTTGCGTTATTTTTTTAGATATTGGTCAAGATTCTGAAATTAGTGTCAGTATAATAAAGAAAAAAACTATTGAATGTTAATTTTTAAGTAATATATTTTGACTTAAACTTTAATTATACTTACTAAAATATTTTAATTGTATTTATATTTATTATCGTATGAATTTATTTTGTAAAATTTTAAAAATATTGAATTATTCGAAATATCGGATTGCATTGTACTGTATTATTTAGTATTGAAATAATTGAAAGACTGTATCGAATTTTTTTAAAATTATATTAAATTATTTTGAATTTTTAAAACAATAATAATATTTAATTTTTAAAATATCTAAAATTTTAAGATAATATAGAGATTTATAAATTTTTAAATTATATCATAGCATGTATACCGTTACGGATATACATTGAATATGAATATGTTATCCAAAACGACGAAATTGTGCTTTCTTGTTGCTTTTGTTATGTTTATTTATTAATTTAGTAGGTGTTTAGTTTAACTTGTTAAGTGAACTAATAGTTGTTTTAATCCAATTAGGCGACTCCTAGGTGTTTGGTTGACTTTTTGAGACAGGAGTTGATTGTTATTTACCGTTCAAATAGCTGCCACATTTTAAGATTTTTTCATGTGGTACTATTAATTTGTTTAATATAAAGACAAAGTTACTCATTTTCATTGGTAAAATATATTTGTAAATTAATACGTTTTCAACGAATATTAATATTTATTCTTTGGCAATTTTTTTATTTTATATTATTGATTAAAATTAATATTAGCATCTAATAACTGTTTTCATAAATTTATGAAAATATTTATATTTTTAATTTCCTTGTTTACGTTAAATTCTCTGTTTGAGCAACTCATAAACTTTATATTATGTTGTTATTTGTTTATTTATTAATACGAAATAAAAAAATATAATTACATTAAAAATGATACTCATATTGATAATTATACATGATGTCTTGTAAAAATTCTATAAAAATTTACCAAATGCTTAATATTAATCACCAATCAACCATCAGTTACTAGCCGTGTTGATTAGTTAAATCAAATAGGACCTTGGTCTTGGTTTCTTGGTGGTTCAAGTTTGTATTAATTTTACCATAGTCACTAGATACCACAATAACGGTTTGGTTTTAAAGACGATCAAGGACCATGAGAACTCTCTGATATACCTGTCCAAGGGAACAGGAATTGAGTTGAATTCTCTGTTCTCTTATTAAGAATATTGTGCTATTGGATAACTTTTCAGGAATGGTATAAGGTGCCTTAGGTTGGTACATTAACACCGGAGAAGGTGGCTGAATAGGCTTTGGGCACCAGACAAGTCAACATGACAGTGCCAGCATTGAGAGATGATTGAACAGTACCAATGATGGCTTGTTGCTACTGCAAATATCTTGAATCCAGGAAGGCAATGGCGAGCTAGGTTAGCTTAAAATATTACAAAAAATTGCCATATGAAATCTTTCATCGGATCATGCTATATGGATGTTTAAAGCAAACCACATCAACATTCCAATACCAAATTTATGATTTTTAGACAAAATGATTTTAGCGATAATATTTCAATAATTGAGTTACTTTTATTAAACAAAATTTTTTTTTACTGCCGAGTTGTTATTATAGTATAAGTTTACTAATTGTAGATGAAATTAATCTTTTAAGGTCTGGCTACACAAGTATATATTCATTCTCTGTTCCTAACCCCCTTAATCTCATTTAAATGCGTAAATATTTCTAAAGGAAAAACTAAAATATGAAAATTGTTGTGCATAAGCATTTTGAACCAGTTTTAACTTTTTAAATATCACATATATTTTAGTAATTTTATTTTGTACAAAAAAGTGAGCCAATCTCACAAAAAAACTACCTAAGATAACAAACACAAACAGTGTCATGATTAATCTAAGCTAAAACATCTAAAGAGGAATAAAAAGCTCATGAAAACTAGTGTTCAATTGAGCCATGGCACACCATGCATCGTCACTTTATTGAACCACAAGTTAGTAGAAATCCAATCACCCAAGCCATCAAAAAAACCTTATAATATGGTAGTACTAATACAAATGAGATGTTCAAAAGGATTTTTTTTTTTAAATTGATATTCTTTTATCTTAATTTATTAAAATAAATAGTCACTTCATTGACAAATAAATATTCTTTTTATTTTTATACTAAAATTGAGAAATTTATTAATTGCTCTAAATTTTAATAACTTGCCTTTCAAAAAACATAAAATTAATACTATAGACAAATTGGTCGCAGAAAAGAATTTTAAATTTTAATCATATTCTGGAAATGAAATATATATATATATATATATTGTGGTAAAGGCACAATTTTAAGTTTGACGTACTAAAGAGCACAAAATTATCATATATACTTTAAATAATTTAAAAATAAAAATCGATAATGATAAATCAAAAACAAATTGTTTTATTGCCAGTAATTATCTAAGAATGCAAATGAACTTTATATATATGCATGGAATTTAAAAATTATACTCGCTTCTTTTTTTTATCAGTTATTTTTGTTATTTTTACTAGAATTAAGAAATAATAAATAAATTTAAATTTAGTATTAAATTGCGTGATTAAGATTAAATTATCAAATCTGATTGATTTTGATTTTATTAAAAAAAATAAATTAAAAAAATAAATTAAATTACATTAAAAATTTAAAAGTAAGAGATAAATAAAATTTAAATTTTACTTAAAAGTAATAAATAAAAAAAACTAATACAAATGAGATGTTCAAAAGGATTTTTTTTTATTTTTAAAATTAATATTCTTTTATCTTAATTTATTAAAATAAATAGTCACTTCATTGACAAATAAATATTCTTTTTATTTTTATACTAAAATTGAGAAATTTATTAATTACTCTAAATTTTAATAACTTGCCTTTCAAAAAACATAAAATTAATACTATAGACAAATTGGTTGCAGAAAAGAATTTTAAATTTTAATCATATTCTGGAAATGTAATATATATATATATATATATATATATATATATATATATATATATATATATATATATATATATATATATATATATATTTTTTTTTTTTTTTTTTTGTGGTAAAGGCACAATTTTAAGTTTGACGCACTAAAGAGCACAAAATTATCATATATACTTTAAATAATTTAAAAACAAAAATCGATAATAATAAATCAAAAACAAATCGTTTTATTGTCAGTAATTATCTAAGAATGCAAATGAACTTTATATATATGCATGGAATTTATAAATTATACTCGCTTTGTTTTTTTTTATTAATTATTTTTATTAAAATTAAAAATAATAAATAAATTTAAATTTAATATTAAATTATTTGATTAAAATTAAATTATAAAATTTGATTTATTTTAATTTTATTAAAAAAAATTAAAAAAAATTAAAAATAAAAGTGATCGATAAATAAAATTTAAATTTTATTTAAAAATTGTAAATAAAAAAGAATGAAGGGAGGAATTTATACGGAAAAAGAGGGAGAAAGAAAAGGATTAAAAACGCGTTTGACCTTGTAAAACCCGTCCATCATGGAAGCAGACTCTTCTACTTCTACTTCTTTATTCTACAAAATCAAACTCTGCTTCTCTCAAATTCCCATTCATTTTACGCCAAAAACCTTCTCAATTTCCCATTTCGCATTTCAATCTCTTAGAATACATACACCATTCCAGGTATTTCCAGCTCATCTCTCCCCCACCTTTACTTTCTCCCTCTATCTCCTCCAGTCAATCTCTTTTCTTCCTCTATTCCTCTTTTTCTTGATCTGATCTTCGTTATCACACTCTTTTCTTCAAGATTTGAGTCAATACTGTTCTGGGTTCTGTTTTTTTCAGAGAATTTTTTTGGGTCTTTTTGGTCCGCCTCGTGGTTAAATCCATGGCGGACTTGGTGAAGCAAATCTTAGCGAAGCCTATTCAATTAGCGGACCAAGTAATTAAATCAGCTGACGAAGCAAGCTCTTTCAAGCAAGAATGCCTTGAGCTCAAATCCAAGACCGAAAAGCTCGTAGCTTTACTCCGGCAAGCCGCTCGAGCTAGCTCCGACCTCTACGAGCGACCCACTCGCCGGATCATCGACGATACAGAGCAAGTCCTTGATAAAGCATTCAATCTTGTTCAAAAATGCCGCGCCAACGGCCTTATGAAGCGCGTTTTGACTATTATTCCCGCGGCGGCGTTTCGCAAAATGTATTCCCAGTTGGAGAATTCGATCGGCGATGTCTCGTGGCTGTTACGGGTATCTGCGTCGGCCGATGAACGCGACGATGAGTATCTAGGGTTACCGCCGATTGCGGCGAATGAGCCAATTTTATGTTTAATTTGGGAACAAATTGCGATTCTTTACACTGGGTCTTTAGATGATAGATCTGATGCCGCAGCTTCTCTGGTTTCGCTGGCCAGAGACAACGATCGGTACGGGAAGTTAATAATCGAAGAAGGCGGAGTTCAGCCACTGTTGAAATTGGTGAAAGAAGGGAAAATGGAAGGTCAAGAGAACGCAGCCAGAGCAATTGGGTTACTGGGTCGTGATCCAGAAAGTGTGGAGTACATGATTCAAGTTGGTGTTTGCATAGTGTTTGCGAAAATCCTCAAAGAAGGTCCTATGAAAGTTCAGGCTGTTGTGGCTTGGGCTGTGTCCGAACTTGTTGCTAATTATCCCAAATGTCAAGATCTTTTTGCCCAGCATAATATAATCCGATTGCTGGTTGGTCATCTTGCATTCGAAACAGTTCAAGAACACAGCAAATATGCCATTACTAGCCATAAAGCCACTTCCATCCATGCTGTTGTAATGGCGAGCAATAGTTCCACTGCTGCTATTAGTACTAACAACAACAACAACAATAATAATAATGATTCGAAGATGATGGTAACAGTTGATGATGACTCTTGTCGAATTCCTCATCCTATGGGAAATCAGACTCCGAATCAGCTGCACAATGTGGTGACCAATACTTTGGCTATTCATGCAGCCTCAAAGCCACCACAGCAGCGAACAAATGGGTGCAATCAAACAACAAATGCTGCGAAGAACAATGGCGTTGGGAGTAATAGTTTGAAGCAGAATTATCAGGCTAATCATCAGCAGAGTCATTCGCTTTCTGGGGTTAGCTCGAAAGGCAGAGAACTTGAAGATCCTGCCATAAAGGCCAACATGAAAGCAATGGCAGCTAGAGCACTTTGGCATCTCGCCAAGGGAAATTCCCCAATATGTCGCAATATAACTGAGTCGAGAGCACTCTTGTGCTTTGCTGTTTTGTTAGAGAAAGGACCAGAAGATGTTCAATTCTATTCGGCTATGGCATTGATGGAGATCACAGCAGTAGCAGAAAAAGATGCTGACTTGAGAAGATCAGCATTCAAGCCTAATTCCCCTGCTTGCAAAGCTGTGATTGACCAATTGCTGAAAATCATCGAAAAGGCTGATTCGGACCTCCTCATACCTTGCATTAAAGCTATTGGGAATCTTGCTAGAACATTTCGAGCTACAGAGACAAGGATGATCGAACCATTGGTTAAACTTCTGGACGAAAGGGAAGCTGAAGTATCAAGAGAGGCTGCAATTGCTCTCACAAAGTTTGCCTGCACCGAAAACTATCTCCACCTTGATCATTCAAAGGCAATTATAGAAGCAGGAGGGGCAAAGCACCTAATCCAGCTTGTATATTTCGGGGAACAAATCGTTCAGCTGGCAGCATTGCTTCTTCTATGCTACATTGCTCTGCATGTCCCAGATAGGGAAGAGCTAGCCCATGCCCAGGTGCTTACTGTGCTTGAATGGGCGCATAAGCAATCATTTGTGGCTCAAGATGACCTGTTTGAGGCATTGCTACCTGAAGCCAAGAGTAAATTGGAGCTTTACCAGTCAAGAGGTTCGAGGGGATTCTATTGATTTTCTATAAAATGTTGAGTAATAGTAATGTTGATGCATATATATTCTTGTGAATTTATTTAAATGCTCATTCTCATTCGAGTGTACATACAATTAGTTTTCTTACATAATTGTTCAGCCCTTTTTTGAATGGTTGCAGGTTCATAGAATTTTAAGAAATGCATTTGCTTTATTTATTTATTTAGCTGATCAAACTAGTCTTGAAGGTAGTTTGATGTGTTTAAGCCGTTGGATATCCGTGGGTATTTTCTTGTTCTTTCTTTTATAAAACAGTAAACATTTTATTTAGGCTTCTTTTCTAAAGCATTATGACAAAGCAATATTATCATAAAAAAATCAATTTGTACATTTTCCAAAGAGAATTGTTTGGAGTTTATTAGATAGTTGAAGCGGAAGGGAATCGAAAATAACGATATGTAATTTTACAAAACATCTTATCAAATATGAAAATATCAAGAAAATTGCAATAAAATTACGAAGTTAGTTTGGTTTTGTCAGTTGTTGATGTGCAGTTTTCAATTATTTTAGTGGTTGTTCAATAAAGATTTTTGATGTATGAGTTGCTAGCCAACGTAGAGGAAATTTGGAATCTTGTGACTAAATTTGAAAATTTCAAGAAAATTACTATAAAATTACAAAGTTTGTTTGCTTCTATAGTTAATTTGTTTGCTTTTGTCACTTATTTTGTGCGATTTCCGATTCCTCCATTGGATGATTCTTTCATATGCTATTGGCCAATAATGAGTTGCTATAAGGATTCATCCTTGTAAGTTGGTTGCCAGAAATGCAGAACCTCTATAACGGAAGCCTTTATATATATACTAATCTTGCTTCGTATCTCTCAATCGAGGCATCAGCTGCACTCATCAATTGAATTAATATATATATATATATATATATATATATATATATAACAATACATGTTAAAAGGGTCGAGTCATTAATCTTGAGCCATTCTTAGGAATAGTTACTTTAAATTTTGAATTAGATCAAGTCGGGTTATCAGATCAAATTCATATAATTTTATCTGCAATATCAGATTAGTTGATATCAAATTAAATTATAATTTCATATTATTTTTTTTCTTAAATAACAATGCATTTAACCAATTTTTAAATTTTAATAACATATACAAATTTAAAAAATAACTTATATATATATATATATATATATATATCACACTAGTTTTGTGTGCATATGCGTTGCACGTAATATGTAGTTATTTATTTATATAATCAATAATTGATAGTAAATAATTATTAATTGAAAATACTTTATATTCACATATATTTTGATTTTTAAAAATTTTCATCTTTACCGAACATATAATCAAAATTTAAAAACATATATAATGCCTATGAATATGTATAGGATCAACATAATTCTTCTTCTTCTTCTTCTAATATTATCATGCTTTTACCCAGTTCAAACGTCAGAGGCCAATAACGGTTTAGGGCCAATCACCAGCCCAAAGTCTAAAAGGCCCATTGACTATGCACATGTGTTTAAATACTGTAAGATCGATCAACAATCCGACATCCTAAACCTGCAAACTGTAGATACTAGGAGATCTAGTACTTGAGTATAACTGCCATCTAAGCATCATATAAATATAGAAAGAGACTCATTAGAGAGGTATCTCATACATCTCTTATCTCTTTATTTTCTCTCTCCCAACTCTCCATTTGACTTAAGCATCAGAGTGCTAATTTTCTGCAAGCCAGGGATTAGTCTTTAATTGTTTTGCAGATTGGCTCATTGCATGTTAAGGATTGGCCCAACCTATTTCACCTTCCATTCGTCCTGTTTTAGTTCTGACATTTTGGGATTTATCATTTGGTGTTTTCATTAAAAGCGAAGATAGACAAATCATAGAGGTGAAATGATAAATCAGATTGACAAGAGGGAGCCAGATGAGAGAAATCAAATACTCAGATAGAAAAAATGGCCTAGAATCCTTTGCCTATTTTTGATGGTGATGAGCTCTTTGACGTTGTTAACCAGCTCGACTACTCTACTTCCATCACTGCAAAAGATCTCAAAACTGTCTTAAAAGGCTTTGGTGGTAAGCTGTAAGACAAGCTTTTGCATTTGGTGTGAAAGGGTAAGAAAACCCAAGTATATGTTGAAGACAATAAGGCAGAAAGCAGATCAAAAAATAAGGAAAGAGCTTAGCCTTGTAACAGAGTAAAGGGGATAATAATCGATGAGGATAAAAATCACTCAGGTACTCGCTCAAGAATGAGGAAGCATTATTATGAGGGCAAGGACAAATGTAAGATGAATCCCCTAAACGTATAACCTTATGACGATAATAATGACTCAGAAGAGGATGATGATTATCTCCTCTCTCATTTTAATTGCCATTTAGCATATGATGACCTATCATTCATATGTACCCTTAAAAGATCTAAGCACATAAAAGATGGGCCAATTGCTAATAAAGATGAAAGATGGTTCCTTTAGACTATAAAAATGTTTGGGTTAGGCCACCCCAAAAGGCCTATGTTTGATGAAAACATATTTTCCCCATTTTGTTTAGAGATCAGGGAAATTGAGCTTCCTTGCTGGCTTATTAGAGTAAGAATATCGTGATATACCAATAAAATTGACCCAAAAAGCCAAATATTTGAGTACTTAACTCAAATTCAAATGTACTCTTATGATATAGGGTATTTTGTAGAGTTTTCTTTATGACCCTAGACGAAGATTCTTTAGACTAGTTTTAGAGTCTCCCTCTTAGCTTAAATTCTAGTTTTATGTAGATTCGAGAATTGTTCACCATGAGATTTATCATTTCTTTGAAAATGCCCAAAACTGTGAATGACTTAATAAATCTGAAGCAAAGGTGAGGTGAAAGCCTTTGAGATTATGTTGACAAAATTCAAGCCTTAGCAGGAACTTGCACCCTAAAATAGCTACCATAGCCCTCGTTAGAAGCATTAGGAATTCATCGCTATTTCAATCATTGATAGCTAACCCCTCGGTTAATTTTGGTGATCAAATGGATAAAGCCAACCGATGTATACAACTGGACAATACTTTGAGGATAGATCTATAAGCTTTCGATGAGTACAATTCAATCAACTGAGGAAATCAAACATCTAGGAGCCCTAAGAAGGTAGGAGATTCAAAGAACTTGGGAAAGAGCAAAAAGTTTGAACATTCATATATCAATCATCATAAAGGTGCTCCAGTACAAGTCTACACTCCACTCAATGATAAACCATCAGAAGTGTTATTATGGATTAAAAGCTATCACAATAAGGTGAATTAGACAAAGAAGATGTTTGATAGGTCAAATGCACATAGGGATAGATCGAACTACTATGAGTTTCACAAAGATATAGGCCACACAACTGATGAATGTAGAGCATTGAAAAAAGAGATTGAGAGGTTAATCCAAAGAGGGTCATTGAAGAGATTTATAGCACAAAAGCCAAGAAGCCCGTGCTCATCAATTGATATCAAAGAAAGTCTAAGGACAATGAAGATAAGGATAGAAGAAAGCCAAATGATATGGATCGATGAAGGCCACGTGCTGGTGTTATAAAAATTATTGCTGGCCGATCATCTTACAATGACGATTTTGCAAAGCTGAAGATGGGGCATAAGGGGATATATTTCTTAGTTTAATATGAGAATTTACCCTTTGTCATCATATTCCTATGAGATACAAAAGATCTAAAGTTTCCTTATAGGTAGTGCAGGCGAGGATCCATAATTTTGAAGTGAAAAGGATTCTAATGGAAAATGGGATCGATGTTAATGTACTGATATTAGATTCATACAAGAAGATGAAGTTTTCAATTAGTGAGCAGTAGCTAAATAATGTTCTCCTTATAGGCCTAGATAGGGCCACGATTCCTATTGCAGGTTTTGTGGATATCTCTGTAGAGCTTGGGGATGAGGTCGTTGTCCATACATGTAAGTCCACCTTTATAGTTATTAATATGCCCTTCACATACAATGTTATTTTTGATAAGCCAATAATCTTCCAGTTTGGTACGGTTACAAGCATCAAATACATGGTGATGAAAGTTCCCATAAAAGAAGGAGCGACTATATTAAGGGGTAACCAAAAAGCTTTTTAGAAAGCCTATATGGCTATGCTAAAAGATGGGAAATAGGTCTCATAGGTTGTAGAGCCTAGAGAAGAAAAAGACAAGGGAAAAGCAAAAATGCATCTTGATAAAGATCTAATTCGGTATTAGATGACTCCTGGAAAGAGTATGGCAATTAGATATAGTTTGGATTAAGAAACCAAATGAGACATTTCACAAGTGTTGATGATCAATCAAACCTCTTTCGTATGGTCACTAGAATATACCCCTGTCATTGACTTAGAGTTTATTATGTATAAGTTTAATGTGGACCCAAAATTTCCACCGGTTAAGCAAAAATTAAGGATGCATGCACCTAATAGGAATACATTTGTTGCTGAAGAAGTAAATCGACTATTTAAAGTCAGATTCATTTGAGAAGTACAATATCCTGACTGGCTTGCAAATATAGTATTGGTAAAAAATAAGAATGACAAGTTAAGAATGTGAGTAGACTTCATAAATTTGAATCGGGCATACCCTAAAGACATATATCTTTTGCCCAACATCGATCAGCTTGTTGATTCAATAACCTATCATGAGATTTATTCTTTTCTTAATGTCTATATAGGATACAACCAAATAATGATATGGCTTTTAGACCAGGAGAAGATAAGCTTCATCACCAATAAAGGCACGTACTATTACAATTGATGCCTTTAGGCTGAAAAAATATAGGTGCAATGCACCAATGGCTGATGAATAAAATCTTTAAAAATCAAATAAGCTAAATGTTTAAGTCTATATGGATGACATGATCATAAAAAATAAGAGCCGATTTGATCATGCAGTAGATTTAGCCAAGGTATTTGCTACTTTGAATCAGTACAAGATGAAGCTTAATCTCGATAAATGTACATTTGGGGTATCTTCAAGTAATTTTTTCAGCTTTATTAAATTACAGTAGGGAATTAAGGCAAACCAAGAAAAGATCCATATGATATTGGATATGCAACCACTAAAAAGCGTTAAAGAAGTTGAGCGAGAGGCTCACTGCCCTGGGTAGATTCATCTTTTCTTCGGCCAAGTATTGCATTCCATTCTTTAAGTAGTTGAGAAAGGGTAAAAATTTCAATTGGGGAGATGATTGCCAGAAGGCACTTAAAGAATTAAAGAAATTTCTATCTGAACCTTCTTTTTTAAGCTGGCCTGTGCCAGATGAGAAGTTGTATCTCTACCTGTCGACTTCTTGAGAGGCGGTAGCTGCTATTTTGGTTAAGGAGGATAAAAATTAGCAAAAACCTATTTGCTATGTTAGCTAGGTTTTAAAAGGATCAAAATTAAAAAAGTCTTCAGTTGACCAATCGACTATAGCCTTGATACTTGACATCAAAAAACTTATGCGATATTTTAAAGCTCACTTCATTATAGTTGGATTGGATTAGCCATTGATAAAGCTGCCATAGAGACCAGATCTTGATGGAAAACTCATCAAATGTGCTTTAAAGGTATAATCATTTGACATCAAATATGAGCTTAGATCGACTATTAAAGCTCAAGTGTTGGCATACTTCGTGGCTGAATTCATTGGTAAAGTACAACTAGCTTGAGGTATAAAGTGGTCGCTTGAGAGATACTCAGGTGTTGGCATCCTCTTGTATGGTCCCCTCAATATCAGGTGCAGTAAGTATAAGATAAGGCTCAATTTTTGAGCCTCCAACAATGTTGCTAAATACGAGGCACTTTTGTAAGGCCTAAGATTGGTCAAGTCCATCCGACAAGAAAATCTCAAGGTTAAGATTGATTCTCAGTTGGTGACTAGCAAAGGCCTCGGCACATTTAAAGCAAAAAGGCCTATGATGAGAGATTATTTGGCTAAGGTAAGAGTTAAGACTCAAGGGTCAGAGTTTGTTGTGATAAGGATCACCATTGAAAAGGTCCTCAGAGAATACACAAGACAAGCTAATCTTTTGGCAAAAATAGCTTCAATCGATTAAATTTTTAAAGATGGGGATGTCATGGTCGAAGAGTTATCTTTATCAACAATTGAAGAAGCAGAAATAATAAAGATAGATAAGGCAGAGACTTTGATGATGCTCATCATTAAATATTTGTAGATAGACAATCTCTTTGAAGATGAAGCTGAGGCGAGAAAGATTGTCAAGGAATCTCTAAATTATTTATTGAATGACGATCTCTTGTATAGAAAGGCCTTTATCCATCCTTGGTTAAGGCACGTATCTAAAAAGGAAGGGGACTACATACTTAGAGAGATCTATGAAGAACCTTACAGAGTGCATGAAGCATCCAAAGCCATGTGTAGGAAGTTACTGCAAATAAGCTATTTCTAGCCTTTTATTTTTAAGAGTGCATAAGAAATGGAAATGGTTGTCTGCAATATCAGATTCATGAGAGAATTATAAGGAAACTAGCTAGCGAACAACAACCAATCTAGATGTTATAGCCTTTCAATCAGTAGGGACTAGATATCTTCAAACCTTTCTCTCCAAGGAAGTGAAAAATGAATTTTTTTGTCATTATGGTTGATCATTTCTCTAAATAGATCAAGGTTGAATCTATATCGAACTTCATTGACACAAAAATCAAAAGCTTTATATGGACAGAAATTATCTATAGATTTGGCTTACCGAGGGTCTTCGTTGCTAACAATGATAAATGATTTGATATCGCTGTATATAGAGGCTTTTGCTCTGACTTGAAGATTAATTTGAGATCCACTTCAGTGGCATACCCCTAGACCAACAGAATGATGGAAGTCTCTAACAAAACTATGCTGGAAGGATTAAAAATTAGACTAAATGATGCGAAAGGGCATTGGATAAATGAGCTTAATAGTGTGCTTTGGTCCTACAAAACTTCTCTTAGAGTAGGTACATTATAAACCCCCTTTCAACTAATCTATGAATCGAAAGCCATCATTCCCATAGAGATCTGTAACACCCTTACTACGTAAGAGTCCAAACCTATCATTCATATGTATATCATAGGCATCGACATATACATGCACAAATCTGACATTATAATAATATGTAGCTTGACTCTACTAGCTAATCACATGATTATATTATTTACAGATTCCTAAGTACCATTATCATCTGCACTTGTCCTTACATATCAGAATCATTATTTCATTAAACTTTACAAGTTTTATACTATTACTGTTACAAAGTTCTTTACAAATGTACATTTACATATCATGAAAATAAAATAAGTAGCACATGAGACACTCTAGCCCTAGCCTTATATTGACCATCTTCCAACAAGCTTTGTTCCTAAGCAATCCTAATATAATATCTACATGGATAAATACCCGTGCTAAGCTATAAAGCTTAGTAAGGAAAAAGAATACCAAAAGTAACTACTTATAGCAATTAACATTAAACAAAACATGTGAGTAAGATAAGCATGTAGAAGAAAGAACTTTATGAATATATGTTGTACCAAAGGTTAATAGAAACAAGTATTCCAATTGAACATTAAGTCATTATTTCAAATCAAAAACTCATACATATATATAAATACATGTAAACATATATAAATATTCATTGCACTTTCACATTATCAATATGATTTGTCATGTAACTCTTTTACTTTTGATTCATGTGGTTAATATAAATTCTTGCCTAAGTTCTACAGATGTGGATAACGGATGCTATGGATATCCAAAGGTATCTATATCAATCTTGTAGGATACCCAAAGGTATCAAAGCTGTAGGACCCAAATGGGGTTAAGATTATAGGTCCCCATTCGGGACTAACTGTAGAACCTAAATGTAGTCAAGACTGTTGTAGCTGCAATATTGCCCTATAAGCATACCTATCTATCCAGTACCAAATACTTTCTTTTCATGTCATTTCATTCTTTAGATCCACATAGTATTGGAATCAGTAAATATATATATAGTATTAACAAATCTAATTACACTATTAAATAATTAACTATATATCACCTTCCTTTTACTGTTACTTTATTCATAAAGCTCATGCAATATAATACAAGTATCAGTAAGCAAGTATGAACATACATGCGTATTTATTCTCAATAAGGAACATACCTATACCCTTGCAAGCTTATACTTACATACTCTTCAATGCATACTTGCCAAATATAAAACTTTGCATACATAATTTCAGTATACCTAATGAAACACATATCCTTTTATCATGCATATATACATATAACAATAAGATTCATTCCCTTAACAAGAGCTTTAGGATATTATAATACTTGTAATTGTACTTCTATATGTAATTCTTTGATTATAACTTATCAACTTAGCTATAACTTCTCTTGCATAATCATATATACATATACACGTCTAAATTCTTATTTATATCCCTTAATTATTAATCAAAGGTAAAATTAATTACATAGTCTATAATTTTATTTTGATGCTCATTAAATATATGCAGGTAGTGAAACAAGGAAGGGTGTAGATACCATGATCCGAGGTAGCCTAGATCGGGATTACCTAATAATGAGAAAATAGTATATTACTGACAGTAGGTGCAAATCTTGAAGCTTCAATTGTTTATTTCTCACATTTCTCTCAAAGATTTCATGATATTTCAAACATTTTTAAGTGTTTTTGTAAAAGAGCATAAAAAACCCCTAATTTTGGCTTCCAAAGGTGACAAATAGTCATCTGTCATATGAGGGACGATCATCCCTAGCCTTCTCTCTCTTGTCTAGGTCAGATCTGGGGTAATTTTATAATTATAGGACTTTTTGCCTAGGGGATGCTAATCCCTTAATAGGGGACATCCGTTCGTGGGTTTTTTTTTATAGATTTCCAACATTCATTGGATTTGAAAATAGGAAGATAACTTTTAAAAGGATTTGGAATCCAAATTTTTAGGAAAAAGATCTCCAAATTTGGAAAATTAGAGTTGGAATCCAAATCAAACTCTAACTTAGGTATAAAAGATAATTTCTAGGGTTTTAAAAGGGAGAGGAATTACTTGTTTGACAGGAGCAACCATACGAAAGAATAAAACTAAATTCTCTCTCTCTCTCTCTCTTTAAGGAAATTTTCTCTAGCATACTCTTGATCAAAACATTCAAAAATACATACAAATTTCATTGATTTTCTAAAAAAAAAGAATATAAATCAGAGTGGAGAATCTAGACTACAAGAATTTCAAAGTTAGAATATTTCCTGATGATAGTATTCTAGGCTCTCTTTATACTTTATTTTCTCTCTATAAAATATTATCATGTATAACCATGTGAATTTTATTGGAATAATTGTGTTTAAATGTTGTATTTGATTTATGTACATGCTTAAATGTGATGAAGTATGAATCTGGATTGAATTGTATGTTCAAAGACATGATTCGAATAAGAGGTTCCTCTATTGTTGTAATGTTTTAAGCTTTTATTCTATTCTATAATTTTGTAAATTTATGATATTAATGTGTTTTAGGCATGATTCAATGTTATAATACTGTCTTGGTTTGATTTAGAGCCTAATAATTGCATGTTTTATATTAGAAGTGGTCTTATATGTTTTTTGCATGTGTTTAGCATCAATTCCCTATATTCTGCTTTGCCTAACAAGTGACGGAAGGGAAGAAGACTCGACAGAAGCCCATCTATCAAAGCGATAGATGGGACATCATGGGGTTTCTTCTTGTCCCATCCCTTACCTGACTGCGGGCATCCGTTACTTGTTTAGGGAATCCATGGCTCAATTATAGGCATCTCTTTACTATATATTTCATGCATTTTATGTATTTTATGTCATTTAATTGATTTCTATGATATTTATGTATTATCCTATATGATTCAATTTTGTGTGAAATTCAGTTCTGTACCTATAATTAATTAAATGATTATTCTTGCTGTATTTGTAATATACTAATTTATATGCCTTTTGTTTTGTTTTTTTGTGAGTATATATATTTTTACCTTTGGAAAATTTTTGTGAGGTATTTTACATTGGGATTCATGCCCCAATTGTAACACCCTTATAATATTGTACTATACGTATAAAGACTAATTAAATTAGATATCACATCAGAGTTAAAGTCACCAGATTGCACTATACCAGGCAGTCCGGTAAAATTTTTTTCCAAACATCATCGACATTCAAGTACTATAATAACAAAACAATCATATGCAATCATCCTTTTCCCAATTTCTAGGAGTACTTCTAGCTTAATCTATTTTGTCAAATTATGCCCAAGATTAACATAACATTATTTTAATTTGCAGGTTCGAGATCATCGCCTCACTAATGCATTCAAAAATAGCCTTGGTGCTATTCTTTACTTAAGAATGATTTTATGATCATTGCCTCCCTAATGTATTTAAGATGACTGTTGTAGTGCCAACCATTTGCTAATCTCAGGGAGTATCCATATCAAAATTTCTTAGGCTTTAAGCCTAATTTATCTTATTAATTTATATCCCAAATTTTGACATAATCATTTTTATGAGTTTTAGGTTTGAGGATTGCCTCCATTTCTCGATCGTGAACTCGAGGACCATTGTTTCCCCACTGCATTTGAAATGATTATTGAAGTGCCATCTCTTAGCTAATTTAAATCCTAAAGACCACTATCTCCTGAATGTATTCAAGATGCTGCCACAACATAAGCCTTCTCCTAGATACGGGAAGTATTTTCAATTAATGCAAATTATGCCTTAAGTTTAACTCATTTATCTTGCCAAGCAATGTTTAAAGTTTTGATATAATTGCTTCTTATTAATTTGCTTTCAATTTAGAAATTTATTTCATTCTAGCGATTACCAACTGTGAATAGGTTTGACCATAACTCTAGAAATCTATGTTTCATTCAAATATGAGCCCAATAGGGGGTAGGCATGCTTTATCTCTATCTAATCAACTGCATAAAAGCCTTTACTATGTCATGTAATTTTTGAATTTTGTGCACATCAGGCCGGTTTTTTAAAATAGAAAAAAACTATTTGCAATCAAGAGGATTAAGTAAAACTCATTAAGACCACTAAAACCTTTTTGATTACCTACCAAAGTGATCCCAGGATGAGATAGAGCCTAGAAAATGATTTAGACAACCTTTCTTTGTATATCCCTTTAAATGACTTTCTCCTATCCAGATTTTATAGTCACTTGTTAACCCTTTGAGCTTTTATTCAAGCATACTGAATGCATGCTCATTTTATTGTTAAACACATTAAAATAACCCATTAACCCAAAATAATTTTAGCTTACCTTTAGAAAGATGGCCATTGTAGTAAAGCTAACCCCACATTTCAAAAATAGGGAAGATTAATTTTTACCAATTCTTTGTACAAATTTCACCCATAGAAAATTGAACCTATTTGATAAAATAAGCTTAAAGGAGCAATCATAAAAAGAGAATAATAAAAAATAACAAGTACAAAAAAATCAAAAGCCCGTTAAAAAATAAAAAAAGAAAAAAAAAAGAAAAAAGAAAAAAGAGGAAAAAAGAAAATAAAAAAGAAAAAAAGAAATGACAAAATAATAAAAAATATAAGAAGAGAAAGAAAAAAAGGAAAGAGAAATAAAGAAAAGAAAGAAAAAGGGAATGGGAAACCCTTGGTATCAACATCACAACAACGAGAATAAAAAACACCAAAAACGAAAAGAAATGGGAGACCTTGAGTTATTATCGCTTACAAATATTCCTAGTGAGTTAATCACCATAGCCAAATTCAAAAAAAAACCCTTGGATAATGGGAAAGTCGATAGAGAATAGTATTTTCGTCAATTAAGGAAATATAGTGGTCATGTTCCTCTAATGACTTGGCACTTCCTTGTTAACCATTCAACCAAGTCTAACATTATAACCAATGTAAGACCTCTTGATTCTAGATTCAGTCTCATCCAATCTAGCAGAGATAACCTTCTAGTAAGGTTTGGTATGTAAGAAGAGGCATATGGTGTTTTTTAAGCTTTAAACGAGAAGCCATGAATGCATTTATGCATTCGAGTTAAACCTCACCCCAAATTTGCATCCATATTTTGCTTTTCAAAAATAAAATCTTATTTTGGCCTTCAACACATATACATAGAAATCATTCGATATGCATAGTGCTTATGAGTTGGTTTGATAGGCCTTTGTATTAGCACGCCTATTATACCGTTCCCTTATTGAGAATGACCCTTTAACTTATCTTATTGAGATTGAACTAGTTCAGAATATGATCCATTCAATTTATTCAAGGATGAATAAAATTTAGATTCAAAGTATCTGATAAGTTACGATTACCTCAAGCTTTGGACACTTCTTGATAAGCAACTCTTTGTGCACACCTATCGCACATAATTTCACGCATATTTTGCACATATAATTTTCCTTCATATACTCATACGAGTAATTTTATTGCAAGAAAAATGCGAATGGGCTTTGTTGGGTTTCGAAATAGTAAATAAAATATCGCAGCGGAACAATGGAAACCCACCACGGATCCAAGCGATCCATTTGATTCAATAAAAGGAGAAGTGTAACGATTACCAACCTCTTGTAGCGCAGATAAATCGAATTGTAGGTGCGATCTCACGCGAAACGACACCCTCTACCAGTATCCACACGCGAAAGCAACGAACAGAATCGCCCGGGGTGCTAGCTCCCTTTCTGGCGGCTAGGGTTTTTTGTTATTCTCTCTCTAGAATCACACAAGAAAACGATTTTCTTTTTTCTTTTCTCTTAAGTGGCGACTGGGTCCTTTTTGCTTAATTCAGGTTTTATATATACATACCATATATATATATACAACTAACCTAACCCTAATTAAGAGAGAGAAAACGTAGGGCTTGTTTTAAAATAAGAAAAATCTTATTTCTTACCTAAAACGATAATTATAATAATAATAATAATATTTATCTTAAATATTATTATTATCATCATTCCATTTTAAAATAAGAAATACCTTATTTCTTATCTTAAAAAATAATAATAATAATGTAATGATAATATTTATCTTAAATATTATCATTATCATCATTTTTTTTTGTTTATTTCGAATTTTAATTTTTCACAAAATAAAATTCGAAATGCCCGAATTAACCCTTAGTCTATTCATTACATTCTATGTGTGCGACCCAATAGGTTCATATTATATTGGCAGTGGGTCTCAATCCCATCACGGGCCCACAAGTCATAAGTGGCCTCTAGCAAGACATTATGACTACCCAAATAATATGAATATCGATAATTCGATTTTAACCTAATAGAACATGTTATAATTCCTTTGTCACACGATATCTTGTTTGAACATAAGTCATGGTCCATGTCAAACTTATATAGTCCAAACATATAATTTCCCGATCACTAAGTAGACTGATAATATCAAATGATATTGATCACTCCATCAATTCATTTGAGCACGGCCATGCATTTCTCAGTCCTACTTATCGAGGGGCCCGACAGATATCTCTCTCATAAGAGAGGGACAAATTCCTTCTTGATTATTCACTATCCTCTACATGATTCTCATTATGTCCAATCATAATCTTTATAATTATCCGATTAAAGATAATGTTTGATTGTGTCAAAACATAATGTTCGTCATGTAGGATACTATGATAATCTCAGGTCTAAGGATTAATAACATAACTATTGTGAGATCACTAATGACATTGACCCATGTAGTGTCTCATTGCGGGTCTATCCAGTACTTTGTTCCCTAACAAGTACTTATAAGATTAATTCATATCATCATATATAATCATCCCATGATCATCAATTAAACTTATACTAGTCTTTATTTATCATCAATCATTTAACAATAAATAACTAGGGATAGTCAAAATAACATTAAATTGTTATTTACAAATATTATTATAATGTAACATGCCTACAATACAATAACATAAAGAAAACCCAATTTTATAAAATGAAATTTAACATTACATAAAGGCCCTAATGTTTGGCCTAGGGCACAACCACTAACAATCTCCCACTTGCACTAGGCCTAATCATATAAGTGTCTAATACCCATAGACCTAGTATGACTATCATGTTTGGCTTGTGGGAGAGCCTTTGTAAGTGGATCCGCAATGTTGTCATCTGTTGGTACTCTGCATATCTTGACATCTCCTCTTTCCATAATTTCACGAATGAGATGAAAACGCCTGAGTATATGTTTGGATCTCTGATGGGATCTGGGCTCTTTAGCTTGTGCTATAGCACCATTATTGTCACAATAAATGTCTATAGGACTTGTGACACTAGGAACTACTCCCAGTTCAATAATGAATTTCTTGATCCATACTGCTTCCTTAGCTGCATCTGATGCTGCTATATACTCAGCTTCTGTTGTAGAATCAGCGACAGTGCTTTGTTTAGAACTTTTCCAGCTAACAGCACCTCCATTTAACAAAAACACATATCCAGATTGCGATCTAAAGTCATCTTTATCAGACTGGAAGCTTGCATCTGTGTAACCATTTACTACTAGCTCATCTTCCAATCCTCCATATACTAAGAATGCATCCTTAGTTCTTCTCAAGTACTTAAGGATATTCTTAACCGCTGTCCAGTGACTTTCACCAGGGTTTGACTGGTATCTACTTGTCATGCTCAATGCATATGAGACATCCGGTCTAGTACATAACATGGCATACATGATAGATCCTATAGCCGAAGCATAAGGAATCATACTCATACGGTCTCGCTCATCAGATGTCGTAGGACATTGAGTCTTGCTAAGAGTAATACCATGAGACATTGGCAAAAATCCTCTTTTAGAATTTTGCATGTTGAACCTATTCAACACCTTGTCTATATAAGTACTTTGACTCAGACCAATTATTCTTTTAGACCTATCCCTATAGATCTTGATCCCAAGGATATAAGCAGCTTCGCCTAGATCTTTCATTGAAAAAGATTTCCCTAACCAATCTTTGGTCTTTTGTAACATAGGGATATCATTCCCAATGAGTAATATGTCATCGACATATAAGACGAGAAACATTATTGCACTCCCACTAACCTTCTTGTATACACAAGGTTCATCTTCATTTTTTATGAATCCAAACTCTTTGACTGTTTCATCAAAACGAAGATTCCAGCTCCGAGAAGCTTGCTTTAATCCATAAATGGATCTTTGCAGCTTGCATACCTTTCTAGAATTCTCAGGATGGACAAAACCTTCAGGTTATGTCATATACACATCCTCAAGTAAGTTTCCATTAAGAAACGCTGTTTTGACATCCATTTGCCATATCTCGTAGTCATAATGCGCAGCAATGGCAATAAGAATTCTTATTGATTTAAGCATTGCGACTGGAGAAAAAGTTTCATCATAGTCAATACCATGAGTTTGCTTGAAACCTTTTGCAACAAGTCTTGCTTTAAAGGTATGTACCTTTCCATCCATGTCAGTTTTCTTCTTGAAAACCCATTTGCACCCAATGGTTTTAATTCCTTCAGGTGGATCAATCAAGTTCCAAACTTGATTGTCATACATAGATTGCATTTCAGATTTCATGGCCTCTAGCCATTTCTCAGAATCTGGACTTGATACAGCATCTTGATAGGTTGTAGGCTCATCTTGATCCATAAGCATTATTTCACGACTATCCATTACGAGAAATCCATATCTCTCAGGTTGATATCGTGTCCTATCAGATCTGCGCAGTTCTTGTGTAACTTGCACAGGTTCCACAACTGTTTGTGAAACTTGTTGAGTCTCCATCGATGGTCTAATGTCATCTTGTGTTTTTCGAACTTCTTCAAGTTCTATTTTACTCCCACTGGTTCTTTTAGAAATAAATTCCTTTTCTAGAAAGACACCATTTCGAGTAATAAACACTTTATTCTCAGAGGGATTGAAAAAGTAATATCCTTTAGTTTCTTTAGGATATCCCACAAAAAGGCATTTATCAGATTTAGGAGCTAATTTATCCGAGACTTGTCTTTTGACATAAGCCTCACAGCCCCAAATCTTTAGAAAAGACAAACTGGGAATTCTTCCAGTCCATATCTCATATGGTGTCTTTTCAACTGCTTTAGATGGAACTCGGTTCAGAGTGAATGCAGCTGTTTCTAATGCATAGCCCCAAAAGGATAAAGGAAGATCTGTTTGACTCATCATAGATCGAACCATATCTAATAAAGTTCGATTCCTTCTTTCGGAAACACCATTCCATTGTGGCGTCCCTGGTGGAGTTAATTGTGAAATAATTCCACAATTGCTTAGATGATCATCAAACTCTTGGCTTAAGTATTCACCACCCCGATCAGATCGAAGTGCTTTAATAGTTTTACCAAGTTGATTTTGAACTTCATTTTGAAAAGTTCTGAACATTTCAAATGATTCATGTTTATGTTTCATTAGATAGACATAGCCATATCTACTGAAATCATCAGTGAAAGTAATGAAGTATTGAAATCCTCCCCTGGCATTTTTGCTTAATGGGCCACATACATCAGTATGTATAAGGCCCAATAAATCAGTGGCCCTTTCACTATGTCTAGTGAATGGATCTTTTGTCATCTTGCCTAATAAACAAGATTCACAATTTTCAAATGATTCAAAATCAAATGATTCCAAGAGTCCATCTTGATGGAGTTTTGATATGCGTTTCTCATTTATATGACCAAGACGACAATGCCATAAATATGTTTTATTCAAATCATTGGGTTTGGATTTCTTTGTAGTTATGTTATAGATATCCTCATTGTTGGATTTTTCTAGATTTAGGGCATAAAGGCCACTATATGAATCAGCAATACAATAAAGCATATCATCATAATAAATAGAACATTTCCTTTTCTTAATAAGAAAAGAAAAACCTTCATCATCCAAACAAGAAACTGAAATAATATTCCTACTTAAAGTGGGAACATAAAAGCAATTGTTCAAAACTAACAAAAGCCCATTGGGCAAAGTCAACTCATAAGTCCCTACAGCTAAAGCAGCAACTCTTGCTCCATTTCCAACTCGTAGGTCCACTTCACCCTTTTTCAGTTGCCTACTCCTTTTGAGTCCCTGCACATTTGTACAAATGTGAGAACCACATCCAGTATCTAATACCTAGGAAGTAGAAGTAGATAAATTAATTTCTATAACATAAATACCTGAAGATGTAGTCTCACTACTCTTCTTCTTCTTCAATTCTTCCAAGTAGAGCTTGCAATTCCTCTTCCAATGACCAGGTTCATTGCAATGGAAGCAAACTCCCTCCTTTGGAGCTTTTGCCTTGGGTTTGTTTTTAGCTTGTGCTTTTGGCTTACCAGCAACTTTTGCCTTAGCCTTACCCTTGCCCTTATTTTTCATCCCCTTTCCTTTATTAACCATAAGGATATGATTGGGCCTTTTCATGATGCTTTGCTCAGCTGTCTTAAGCATTGCATGCAGCTCAGGAATGGATTTCTCCATATTGTTCATATTATAGTTCAAAACAAACTGGCTATAACTATTAGGCAATGAATTAAGGATCAAATCCGTGGCAAAATCCAAAGTGATTGGGAATCCAATCCTTTCAAGGTGATCAATATAGCCTTTCATTCTCAGAACATGAGCGCTCACTGATGCACCTTCAGCCATTTTACAGCCATGCAAAGCTTTGGTAGTCTCATACCTGTCTTGCCTTGCTTGTTGTTGGAATGTCTGTTTGAGGTGACAACTCAACTCATAAGCCTCTAAATGCTCCAGATCCTTTTGAAGTTCTGGGCACATTGTGGCTAACATAAGACAGCCCACATCAATAGAATCATCAACATGTTTCTTCTGTTTGTCCTTAACTGCCTTTTGGGCATCAGTAGGCGGAGGAGGAGGGACAGGTTCATCAAGCACATATAGCTTCCTTTCTTGCTTGAGAACAATTCTCAAGTTCCTAAACCAGTCAAGAAAATTAGTGCCATTTTCTTTCAGCTTGTCCTTCTCAAGGACGGATCGCAGTGATAGTGTGGAGGTGTTATTTGAAGCCATTGATCTACAAATATGCAAAATAAATATTAAAATTAGTACCAATTTCATTTTAGGGTATTTCTTAAAGCTCCCACTAAAATATTCACCCTCAATTTTAATTACAACAATTGTAATGTTTTAGTGGGCTAAGATCCATATTTCACTTAATTCTAAGTCAGCTTTGGCATGACGCTTAAAATCAAGTTATTTAGGTAGATAACTCTTTACCAATTACATCTCATATAACTCTTAGATTCTTTATGGGATTTTGACATCATATGTCCCGGCATGTTATAATCCCATCTAATACCTTAGGCCCAAAACCATTTTGATAGCCTAATTAAGTCTAACCATTTTTAAACATATGGGTAGCACCATTACCCATCCTATCTTACTATGATAACCTAATGTACTTCGCTTTGGCAGAACCTACACTTTGGTGATCTTAGTCTTGATAGGTGTTATAATTATGGGTGGCATAAGACTTAAAATTTTGGTGAGGGAATTTTGGTTTTTAAGTTATGATGTCTATTCATTTACATATCATGCATCATCCATACATGGCATCTCATACACATATATAATCATTCATCGCATCATATATCGATAAAAAAATATGCATAATATATAAAACGTGTCATAGCATGGCCAAAACTATATGATCTTCATAAGCCAATATGAAGATCAATGGTCAATCCTAGGTGAAATTACAAAACTTGTCTTGATCAACAGCTTCCATTTGGCACCTCCATCATTATGGAATTGGATTGATTCCCTTCATGGTCTTCGTGCAATTCCTTTTGTCTTCATTACAATAATGAAATAAACTATTCGACTAAAACTAATAGTAAAATAAAATTACAACAAAGGAACGACACGCAGGTCGTATTTAAAATTACAAACCCATAAAATGAAAATAAATTAGACACCATCACAAGGGTCTCAATTGGCCATGATATGCACCATGCAAAGACATCATACATACATACATCAATTAAAATCAAGTCATCTCATATCAAACTTAATTTATTGCATAAAATTGATGTATTAAAATTCGCGGATAATAACATTAACGATATATTAGGCGCTATGATTAGATAACACGGCGGTCCCGCTATATCCCTTTAAATGACTTTCTCCTATCCAGATTTTATAGTCACTTGTTAACCCTTTGAGCTTTTATTCAAGCATACTGAATGCATGCTCATTTTATTGTTAAACACATTAAAATAACCCATTAACCCAAAATAATTTTAGCTTACCTTTAGAAAGATGGCCATTGTAGTAAAGCTAACCCCACATTTCAAAAATAGGGAAGATTAATTTTTACCAATTCTTTGTACAAATTTCACCCATAGAAAATTGAACCTATTTGATAAAATAAGCTTAAAGGAGCAATCATAAAAAGAGAATAATAAAAAATAACAAGTACAAAAAAATCAAAAGCCCGTTAAAAAATAAAAAAAGAAAAAAAAAGAAAAAAGAAAAAAGAGGAAAAAAGAAAATAAAAAAGAAAAAAAGAAATGACAAAATAATAAAAAATATAAGAAGAGAAAGAAAAAAAGGAAAGAGAAATAAAGAAAAGAAAGAAAAAGGGAATGGGAAACCCTTGGTATCAACATCACAACAACGAGAATAAAAAACACCAAAAACGAAAAGAAATGGGAGACCTTGAGTTATTATCGCTTACAAATATTCCTAGTGAGTTAATCACCATAGCCAAATTCAAAAAAAAACCCTTGGATAATGGGAAAGTCGATAGAGAATAGTATTTTCGTCAATTAAGGAAATATAGTGGTCATGTTCCTCTAATGACTTGGCACTTCCTTGTTAACCATTCAACCAAGTCTAACATTATAACCAATGTAAGACCTCTTGATTCTAGATTCAGTCTCATCCAATCTAGCAGAGATAACCTTCTAGTAAGGTTTGGTATGTAAGAAGAGGCATATGGTGTTTTTTAAGCTTTAAACGAGAAGCCATGAATGCATTTATGCATTCGAGTTAAACCTCACCCCAAATTTGCATCCATATTTTGCTTTTCAAAAATAAAATCTTATTTTGGCCTTCAACACATATACATAGAAATCATTCGATATGCATAGTGCTTATGAGTTGGTTTGATAGGCCTTTGTATTAGCACGCCTATTATACCGTTCCCTTATTGAGAATGACCCTTTAACTTATCTTATTGAGATTGAACTAGTTCAGAATATGATCCATTCAATTTATTCAAGGATGAATAAAATTTAGATTCAAAGTATCTGATAAGTTACGATTACCTCAAGCTTTGGACACTTCTTGATAAGCAACTCTTTGTGCACACCTATCGCACATAATTTCACGCATATTTTGCACATATAATTTTCCTTCATATACTCATACGAGTAATTTTATTGCAAGAAAAATGCGAATGGGCTTTGTTGGGTTTCGAAATAGTAAATAAAATATCGCAGCGGAACAATGGAAACCCACCACGGATCCAAGCGATCCATTTGATTCAATAAAAGGAGAAGTGTAACGATTACCAACCTCTTGTAGCGCAGATAAATCGAATTGTAGGTGCGATCTCACGCGAAACGACACCCTCTACCAGTATCCACATGCGAAAGCAACGAACAGAATCGCCCGGGGTGCTAGCTCCCTTTCTGGCGGCTAGGGTTTTTTGTTATTCTCTCTCTAGAATCACACAAGAAAACGATTTTCTTTTTGCTTTTCTCTTAAGTGGCGACTGGGTCCTTTTTGCTTAATTCAGGTTTTATATATACATACCATATATATATATACAACTAACCTAACCCTAATTAAGAGAGAGAAAACGTAGGGCTTGTTTTAAAATAAGAAAAATCTTATTTCTTACCTAAAACGATAATTATAATAATAATAATAATATTTATCTTAAATATTATTATTATCATCATTCCATTTTAAAATAAGAAATACCTTATTTCTTATCTTAAAAAATAATAGTAATAATGTAATGATAATATTTATCTTAAATATTATCATTATCATCATTTTTTTTTGTTTATTTCGAATTTTAATTTTTCACAAAATAAAATTCGAAATGCCCGAATTAACCCTTAGTCTATTCATTACATTCTATGTGTGCGACCCAATAGGTTCATATTATATTGGCAGTGGGTCTCAATCCCATCACGGGCCCACAAGTCATAAGTGGCCTCTAGCAAGACATTATGACTACCCAAATAATATGAATATCGATAATTCGATTTTAACCTAATAGAACATGTTATAATTCCTTTGTCACACGATATCTTGTTTGAACATAAGTCATGGTCCATGTCAAACTTATATAGTCCAAACATATAATTTCCCGATCACTAAGTAGACTGATAATATCAAATGATATTGATCACTCCATCAATTCATTTGAGCACGGCCATGCATTTCTCAGTCCTACTTATCGAGGGGCCCGACAGATATCTCTCTCATAAGAGAGGGACAAATTCCTTCTTGATTATTCACTATCCTCTACATGATTCTCATTATGTCCAATCATAATCTTTATAATTATCCGATTAAAGATAATGTTTGATTGTGTCAAAACATAATGTTCGTCATGTAGGATACTATGATAATCTCAGGTCTAAGGATTAATAACATAACTATTGTGAGATCACTAATGACATTGACCCATGTAGTGTCTCATTGCGGGTCTATCCAGTACTTTGTTCCCTAACAAGTACTTATAAGATTAATTCATATCATCATATATAATCATCCCATGATCATCAATTAAACTTATACTAGTCTTTATTTATCATCAATCATTTAACAATAAATAACTAGGGATAGTCAAAATAACATTAAATTGTTATTTACAAATATTATTATAATGTAACATGCCTACAATACAATAACATAAAGAAAACCCAATTTTATAAAATGAAATTTAACATTACATAAAGGCCCTAATGTTTGGCCTAGGGCACAACCACTAACAGGCTTTACGTATTAAAGCATGCCATAAGACAACTATGGATAACGATCAACCAGAAAAGATAAAGATCCTATGATAGAAATCATGTAAGGCAAATATCTCAGAATGCGAGATCATCTATACATACCATGCTTGAGGGCATTTAACAAGAGATGGCCATCCCATTCCAAGATAGACTCCCATGAAAGGAATTATGCAAACCCATTCAATTATGATTAGCACACTAACATCCAACCTTTCTATAGGTACTAAAAGTTCGTCTCCAAGGCATTCCCAGTCTTTTAACAAGCATCAAGTCCTTTTCCAAGGCATTCCCAATCTCTTGACAAGCATGAAGTCCCTTTTCAAGGCATTCCCAATCTTTTAATAAGCATCAAGTCCTTTTTTAAGGCATTCCCAATCTCTTGATGAGAATAAAATCCTTACCCAAAGAATTCCAGTCTCTTTGTAAGTAAGATTTCTTTATAAGCAAAGTCTCTTCATAAGCATAGTCTCTTTATGAGCAAGGTCTCTTCATAAGCTAAGTCTCTTAGTGAAAAGGTCTTTTCGTGAGCCAAGTCTTTTCATGAGCAAAGTCTTTTCATAAGCAAACGCTCTTCATGAGTAAGGTATGTTTGGGAGTATAGTCTCTTTATGAGCACAATCCCTTTATGAGCAAGGTTTCTTCATTAGCATAGTCTTTTTGTTAGAAAGATCTCTTTGTAAGCATAGTCTCTTTATGTGCATAGTCTCTTCATGAGCTAAGTCTCTTTGTGAGTATAGTCTCTTTGTGAGTACAAGGTCCTCTCAAGAAGTATTTTAAGCTAAACAGTCATTAAAAAAGGTTAAAATGTCACCAAAATTGATGGTAAACCACCCAAACCAACCAAAATCTTAAGTCTCTTTAGAGCAAATCCACCAAAATCTAAAGTCTCTTCAGAGCAAACCCACAAAAATCTAAAGTCTCTTAGGAGCAAACCAACCAAAATCCAAGGTCTTTTTGGAGCAAGCTTAGATAAATCCAAAGTCCTCATTAAAAGGCATTTTATACTTATAACCAAGTCACAAGCTTGAGGTGAAGATTATGTGGTGCAATTTTTTTTATTGAAAAGCTTACATGGATTGCCTCATCACTAATTATATGTAGTCAAGAAGCTCACCACCTCAGGTATGCTTCCCTAACTCTTTACTCTAAATTTTAGCTCACTTAGGCACTAGTACACTAAGTTCTCCAGAATTGGAGGTAGCTATAGACACTAGATCTTGAGGCGGATCTTGATCAGAGTTACCTGATGAGAAAATGATTTGTCATAAATGGACAAAGAGCAGAGGTGCTAGGCTTCTTTCTGATTTTTATATTTTTAAAAAGATTTTTGATCTCTTTTATGGATTTTAAAAGTTTAAAAATCTTTTTTGGAGTCTTTTCCCTCTCTATCTTTATTAAATAGTTCAAAATGAGAAAATAAATTTCCAAAACTTAAAGCAATTTGGGGTTCTTCAGCTTTATCTTAGCCTATATATCTCATAATTAGGTGATTCCAAAGCTATTTGAATCTTAAGAAATATATCTAAAACTTTGACAAAGACACCTGTACCCAGTTCAACCCTTAAGGTTCTCAAAATTAGGCCCGAACATAAATGACCAGAATCTATTATTATACCTGAACTAGTATATAGTATTTTGGTCATACCTTCCTCCATAGAGCTCATATTGAGTTGAATCTAAATTTAATAGAAACTAAACTCATTTTGAAGAAATCTTTATAAAGAGAACGTGACATAATCTTGAACCCATTATTCCTAATGATTTTTCAAATTAGAACACTAATTTTGTCCTTGAAAGTTTTCTATGAGCAGTTGTCAGTATTTTAGCCATAAATCCCAATATATAAATCCAAATTGAGTTATTTTTTATTCATTAAAAATCTAAGATATAGGGGAACAAATGTCTAGAAGACACCTGGTTGAAAAAATGTCAGTCGGCTGAGAAAAAAGGAAAAAGTCAAAGTCAACTCATAAACCAAACACATGAGTTGATTCACAGACCAGGTCCGTGACTCACCAAAAATCAGTAAAATGAGCCTGAAAGCATGGGAAAAATGTTGAAAAAAAATCCGCGGACATTCTTATCCCATTTAGGGATATTAATTAGGCTTTTCTAAGCCTAATGACTCTCTCTCTCTCTCTCTCTTTTCTAAGCCTCACTTTCTTATTTTTCTTCTTCATCTTCGTTTCTTCCCCTTTCCTTTAATGGAAAATACCAAATTTTAACTAAAAAAATTCTAAAAAAATTACAAAAAAATAAGAAAAAAGCTATAGAGCTTCGAATCCTCATCCTTAGGCAAATCAACATTGAAGGTAATATTCTCGAGCCCTAAAACCCATACATTTAAATAACCAATTTTTAATTAATTACATAAATAATATATTTCTTATTTATTATTTGGTAATTTTGTAAATCTACTGAAATATGTTGTAAATTTCATATATTTTCTAATTAATTGTTAATTAATTGTAAATTAGTTAACTTGTTAACTAATTTTGGGATTAATATATTATTGTAGTTAATGATTCTATTTTGTTATCTAACTTTGTAATTAATTTATTATATTAATTAATAAATTAATTGTTGTTTTATTATGTTAACTAATCTTAGTTTTATTATTTATTATTTAAGTGTTTTGTTGCGAATATGTTAATGTAATTGGTTTGTTTGTTAATT
This sequence comes from Excoecaria agallocha, assembly GCA_037975025.1. Lineage (NCBI taxonomy): Eukaryota > Viridiplantae > Streptophyta > Magnoliopsida > Malpighiales > Euphorbiaceae > Excoecaria > Excoecaria agallocha. The sequence goes on from CM075811.1 coordinate 69,419,784, forward strand.
GGCCAGTTTATTAATTCCATTAGCTTAATTACATTATTTGTTTATCTATTGTTCTTAAATAATTTTTATAACTTTTAATTTTTGTTTGTTAATTGGTAGATTTTTTAGGCCAAAAATGATTTTTTCCTTGGTTGCTGCATGAGGTTTATTTCCAGTAGGGATGAGCATGGATTGGTTAATCGGTCCATGAGCAAAAAAATTAACCAATCCATTAATATCGATTTTTTAAAATTACTAACCATTAATCAGTCTATTACATTCAGTTAACCAATCCATCGATTTCAATTTTTCGATTTGGTTAACCAATTAAATTTATAATATAAAATTTTATAAAAAAGTAGATAAAGTTTAATTTAATTTTCAATGTGTAAAGTAATTTAATAAAAAAAAATTATGAAACAAACCTAATTTACTAGCCAAAATTCATATTTTATAAATTAATAGCTAATATTATAAAATAGATTTGATGTTTATTAAAAATTACTATACTTGATTCTAAGTCAAAAAAAATTTTGGATAATAATGTAATTAAATGCTATTAAGTAAAATATGAACACCAATATATATATATATATATATATATATATATATATATATATATATATATATATATATATATATATATATATATATATATATATATATATATATATATATATATATAAAAGTTAATTGTATACTATATATAAATATTGTTATATAATTAAAAAGAATAATATAATATAAATTTAATTTAAAGTATTATATAAATTTTATAGGAAAATATAACAAATTAAGGTATAAAAATAAAAATATAATTTAAATATAATTTAAAGTGTTATTTTATGTAAATTTTAGAGAGAAATAGAGAAAAATTAAAAATATAAAAATAATATATATATATCGGTTAACCATTGACTAACGGTTAATCGGTACTTAAAAATTTAAATCGTAACTATTAACCGAAAATGTAAAAATTAAAAATCATAACCGATTCCATTGGATCGGTTAACTGTAAAAATTGATTCGATTTCGGACCGATTTTGCAGTTAACCATATTTTCGATTTTTTTGCTCATCCCTAATTTCTAGATCCTTTAGCGATGCCCGATTTTTTACGCTGCTAAAAGACTCCTTTTCTTAATTTCATCCTTTGCTGGAACTAAATCTTTAGCGACAAGAGTTTATCATGACAGTCAAAAACTCTCGTCACTAAATGTGCCAATCAAGGTCCTTTTCCATCACTCACTACACTCATACCTCACTCTCTTTTTTTTCCCTCTTTTTATTCTTTGGTTTTTATTTTTTTATTTTCTTCTTTTGTTATATAAATTAATTATTTTATAATTATTAATTTATTCTTTTAATTTCATTATTTGTTTATTTGTTGTTATTCCTATGTCTAGTTATTATTATTGCTCCTATTATTTTTTATTGTTGTTCATGTTGTTGCAATTATTATGATTATCATTATTACTATGATTTTTATATTATTAATTTGTGTTATCTTATTATGACTATAAGTATTAATATTTTTATTGTTTAATGATAATATTTTAACTATTATTATTTAATATTAGTATTTTATTTTTATTCATATATGGACTAATTATATTTCCTTGTCATATTTTTTTATATGTATAATTTTCCTCATGGATTGGGCAGGGAAGCTTATGATCTATTTTCCTATTTATTTATTTTTAGGCCTGTAATATTTTTTATGACTTTAATTGCCTGTAATAGTTAGTAAAAATAGTTTTTACACGTTTTAACTAAAAATGACATCAAAACTATTTCTATTCAATTAATTGGATTTTTCTCATAAAATGGACCAATGTCCTATTTTATTTCAAAAATCACACAAAAAGATTTCATAAACATGCATGAGGGAACTAACGTTTCCAAATCAATTGATAACACAATTTATGCATGGTTTACTTCTATTATTATTTTTTAATGTCTTTACATGTTGTAAATAAATGTTTTCATTCGAACAATAAGTTAAAAACTCACTAAATATTCTATATAAGTTTGAGTGTGATTTTTCTATAATAAATGGACCAATATCCCGATTTCACCTACAAAATAACATGTAAATTAATGAATTTCTCTTTATAAATGCAAAAGATTTTTCAATTTAAAATTGATTAACAGGATTCTTTTCCCAAAGCCTTGAGTGATCAATTATCCCATTTTTTATCTAAAATATATCCAAAATGCTTGCCTTTTTGTAAATACGCATGCGAGGACCAATGTCCTTATCTAAATGAATTCCATTAATTACCTGATTTATGTATGATTCATCTTTACATTTATTATTGATATTCTTTAATTGCTTTCAATACCATGTTCTTTAATGCTTTCTATCCATGCTTTATAACTTTTTTACATGATTGAATACGCTTTTATTTTTATGTATAATAATTCATGTGAGAAAAGATATAAAATAAATTAATCATTAAAACTTGTTTGTATAATATTAACCAAAGGTATAAATAGGAGTGAGATCCTGAACTATCTCTAGTTTCGATGTCACAAGGTACAAAAATCACTTTCTTAATGTTCTATTGGGTGGTGACTCCTTGATTAAATCATCTTGTGATGCTCAACAGACACCTCGTAGATTAGTCATTAGCAAATAAGGGAGGATACCTCATATGCTGTTTTATCCTTTTGGGGATTTGAGGCATCTCGTACCGGGTTGAATCCTTGATTATTATGAAGCAATTTATTTTTATGAGTTAAATGAACCTTAATCTAATCTCAAGCCCTAAAAGCAAGCTTTTGAGAACAAGTCAGATGCCTACAAGGTTCGATGAGAATCACAATACCATGATTTTCCATGCATTATTATATCCCTTATGTTCCTTTAATCAATTTTTGCCTTCATTTAAAAAAGCACATTCAAATAATGCTTATAACCCTTAAATACATAAAAGAAAACCATTTTATCCAACTTATGTACATTATGTACACATGTAATTTAAGGTTCCAATTATGCATACTGGATTCATTTATCATTATAATATTCAAATTATGTCAAACCTTCCATTAATTATTCAATTATCACATGTTAACCTTGAATACCATTCGGCCACCTTGAGTTTTCATACTTTTTAATTATTTTATTTCATAGTTCTTAATCATTACATGTTGTCACATCATTTTATTAAATATATCTTAATTTATTTCACAATTATACCTAAGTTGCCATAATTACATAATGTAAATTTAAGCAAAACTCAAAGGAATTATATGAAATTAAGTGTAGAATTGTATCCACTAACCTCAAAATGGTTTGAAATCATCTACTCTTCCTTTCTCTAACCTTTCCCTTTTTTGTTATTCCTCTCACCTTGAATTTTCCTTTAGGCCAAAATGAGGGAGGAAGAAATTATGAGTTTTCATCATGATTTTTGACACAAAATTAATCACAAATAACTCTGCTAATGATGCTTTACAATTCTATAACAAAACCCCTAAATAATTCCAACAAAATCTCATGAATTTACCTAATTAGGTCAAATCCATTTCACTAAAAATTCACACTTTTCAAGCTTTCTTTTGATCCTAACTTGTAGCTATGTCGAAAATGATGATTTCCAATGTATCCAGATGAAGTTTGAGCTAAAGTTATTATGGGAATCAAAAAGTGGAAGAAAAGAAATGGTGAAAGGGAGGAAGAATGATGGCTACAATTTTAGTGGAGAAGAAGGGAAAGAATTCTGCATTTTGTAAAGATTTGTACAATTTTCTAATTTTTCCTTTAGTGCACCAAATTAAGGGCTAGGATTCACTCATTTACCATTTAGTCTAATGGCTTATTTTTTAGCCACTTGTCATGCTCACATTAATTTCTACAATTTCTCATTGACAAATAATGTGTGTAGATGATTCTAACTTAATTTCTTATGATATTTATGCCCTTTAATAATCTAAAAATGTCATTTAACCCCATTAAACCATTCGACTTTGATTTTTTTTTTTATCATTTTTCCAATCTAGATGTTTCCTTTATTAGAAATCTCCAAAATACTTCCTTAAGTGCAATAATATAGGCAGTAAGATGTGTCTAAAATTTCAAGTCATTTAAATATCATTTTGATATATTTTCAACTCTGAAGGCAAAATCTGTTGATCTGAAACCCGAAATTACAAAACTATCAAAAAATTATTTTTCACTTCTAATAGCTCATTTAGGTTATTTTTAATAGGGTTATGCAATCTTAATAATTTTTAAAGTTCTATATAATATTTTAGAGTATGGTCAAACTTATGTCCAACCTGAATAATGGTGCCAAGAAAATTTTTCATTATCTATTTTGAAGACCTATCTGATCTCCATCTCTTCTCAAATTATACCATTGAACTCCATTTGATTCACACTATCTCATCTAGTGGTTGACCACCAACTTTAGAGTAGGTCACCTATCTTAGAATTTCTCTGGCCCATATATGTTTAACTCAAAAGTTTTTATGAAATCTTTTGTACTAATGATAATATATTTACACCCAATACCATTCTAATGTTATTGTTCATAGTCAGGAAAATATTAGTCATACAAAATAAAATCTTAAGGCATTACATTTTTCCCCCACTAATTAAAATTTTATTCCCAAAATTTACTTGGAGTGGAAGGTTGGGAATGTTGTTTTCTTAGGGTCTCTTCGGGTGTTGTTGTCTGTACTCATGGACAGTCTCTTTAATGAGGTTCCTTTAATCCACACCTCCTTTAAGCTCCTATTACTCTCTAACATTCTCTTAGATATCGACAACCCCAATGATCACATTTAGGATTTTCATATCTTTTAGTGCCCTAGGGAATACTGATGACAGAAATTATTCGTGGCTTGGTCTGCAATATGGATTTTTCACTCTAAGTCAATATAGCTGAAGGGGCTTGGGGAGGAATAATAGAACCCCTATACTTTTTATTGGATCTACTAGGAGTATCAGTTGATAGGGGTCTCCTTTCTTGTTAAAATTTAGCATGCCTACTTACTTCATTGATTTGAATTGTTTTCGATTCAAGAGGTTGCTTGCATTAAGGATATTAGTACATTCATGTGTTGCTGGTGCTTCTCTAATTTAATTGTGAAGGCCTTATTCAAACAACTGACATAAGTTTTCTTGCGCTAAGTAATTATGCTTCATATAAGCACTAAGCCTCTTAAAATCTCTTTCATATTCTTTTATAAATCTATTGCCCTACTTTAATCGCCAAAAGGAAATATCTATAGCCCACTGATGCTATTTACCAATATACTTTTCTTGAAATGGGTGAAGAAAAAATTGCCAGGTTAATTCTTCTATTAGGGCGTATTTCCTTACTGTTTCTTACTAGGTACAAGTTGGTCCTTGGAGTAGAGCAATTCCACCCTTAAACATCTCTTTTAGTGGACTATGTGTAATCTCAAAGAGTCATTTGATTTTGTTCAACCATTCTTATACCTCTATAGATGTCATTTGATCTCTTCCATAAAAGTCTTCTGCCTCTAACCTCTTTAACTATTCTAAGATAAGTTTTATGGGCGATGATGGTGGCAGCTATTGTTGTAGAACCTTAGCCTATATGCAAACTAGAGCCCTAACATACCATGAATATTGAACATAAACAAGATAATAAACCCCCAAACAAGATTGAATGGAAACACTTATAATATATTAATTTACAAAACAACAAGAAGAAGAACTAAGCATACATTAATTGCAACACCCTTATCTTAAACTTAGTTGTAATCACTATATCCGGTATCATTAAACTTACTAACCTATGCTTTTATACCCGTAAAAAAATTTCATTGATATTAAATAAATCATAAAACCAATATATATGTACTATACTAGTAAAACTTTACTACATACCTAAGAGACTTTTTGAACAATTTAAGATTTACATCTATTAAACATTTATACATTACATCCTTATAAATAAACAACTCAACAATAGACTATACTCTCAACATATATGACTTTCAATTCTCTCTTATATGGGCCCTTCTGCTGTAGATATTATCCCTGGAAAGAAAATCCTTCTTGTAACCTACACAGATAAAACACTGGTGCTAAGCTATAAAGCTTAATGTGGAACATAAGATATATGGATGACCTCTTTTAAAGGTCGTCAAAATGCAAGAAAACATACAAGCTTATCTTTAAGCATGTAACTTAATCATTTGAACCATATTCACATAAATCTCCAAGGCTATATTATCTTTTATTATACTTTACTATCCACTATCAATTACCTATAGTTATTTCATTTGCTTTTTGATTTCTTACTCATAATAATATTCCTTTTTGAGACTGAAAATCTTATACATCCAGTTTACTTTCTTAATTCCTATATACTTATATCAATCTATATACATAAATAGCCATTTAAAATCGTAGATCTTTAAATTAATAAACTATATCTTACACCTATGTATAATATATTCCATGTATCATATATGTTTTCACCCACTTGAATAATTATTATCACCATTAAACTATTATATCATTAACTTGGTTTATAATTTGTTTATATTAACATATACTAAGTCCCACATATTTCTTTTATGATTTACACAATGTTTAATAAGTAACTTGTGTATTTTTACTAACAAAGCATGCCAAACTTTTAAATTCATATATCTTGCATTTCTAGGTACAGAAACACTTTTATGTCTTCTCGAGGATTTTATACATGCAATCACAAAATACTCTTCATTCCATGCCTTGTTTTTCCTATATACTATATGTTGATTTATTTTAAAATAACATGTATTTATATATGTAAAATCATGTAAGAAGCATATGACTATAAAGATCATGTAAGGCAAGAGACAAATAATTATAAAGAACATATTAATAGGAAACAAAATGAACTTGCATCAAGAATTTCATAACTTTTATATACAAAGATTCATGCAAAGCCCTTCACAATATTAAGCTAGTTACATATAACAATAGAGGACATATTTCACAAATTATATTTATTGACTAGGTATCAATGATGCATAAGTTCACTATACATATAGATTATAATTCTAGTATATTTATGTGATGCCATATGCTGTGAATGTATATATATAAAATGTGACCTTCTTTTTATATCATGCTTTCCATATGCAATATAGAAGTTTCATATAACAATAACATGTAAATCAAGATAAGAATTTGTCATGACTTTCATCCTTTATTTGATATGATATTTTTCTTAACTTTGAATTAGGCCTGCATTTTCTAAAAAAGTGTATAACGGGTTTATACGATGGCACCCAAAGGTACAAAACTATTTGACCGATTAAGCGAATCCAAACATGATCGGCTACAATCCAAATAGGGTTGTTTATGATCCAAATCGGGCCATATCTATTTAGTTACCTGGACGGGGTCAACTACAACCCAAATGGGATTAAAAATGATCCAAATGGGACCATATCTATTTAGTCACCCAAACGAGGTTGACTATAACCCAAACGGGGTTGAAACTATTGTAGCTACAAAGTACCCTTATTGGCATGACTATCTATACACACCCTAGACATAATGCATGCAAATAAATCTTTTTACTTTATCTTTCATACTTTGTTTTACTCTATTTAGTCACATACATACATACATACATACATACATACATACATATATATATATGTGTGTGTGTGTGTGTGTGTGTGTAAACTCATGTATAACTATATTCAAGGTAATCATAACATGTTTATGTAATACTTTCTTTAAACAAGTGACCATGTTTGCTATTGAGCATCGTAATTATGTACTTTGCTCTTATTCATCATGTACATATATATATATATATATATATATATTCATGTGTTTTTATAAGCATGGAGGTATAAACTTTTTACAAGCATTCTATCATGTATATGCATGAGTATTGTTATAATTTACTTGTAATCGGTTCAAAACACGTATCTCAACATGAACATATAAAGCAACATTTATCATCATGTTACTATGAGTTTTTTTATTCAAAATGTGAATGCTAGCATATCTATATTTTCAACTTTCTCCTTACATATCATATGCTTAATGTCACATTTGAACATGTTTATAATTTCAAATTTGCACAAACTTTTTAATATCATACTCCCCAAGGTATTCTTATAAAAACTATGAATGCATAAAGCATACTTTAATCATTTCATAAACATACCTTTCACATATTCATATACATATGTAATCATACAATATGATACACCATCTCTAATGCGTAAGCATGTATATCCAATCTCATATGACAATTCAAGTAATTTTCCATAAGCATATATCATCGTCATCATGAGTTTTAACATGATAATTCATAATCATAACATATAGGCCTCCACAAGTTATCTCAACTAAATAATAAGTATAATAGATCATAAATTTGTCATATGTTATGCTTCAATCAACTCTTTATATGTTGTTTCCATATTTAGAAATGCTCTAAAGGTGCTTAAGGAGGTTTGAGTCAACTTTGGTGGCAATTGGGGACCTATAAATAACTTATAAGTGGAATAGGGGAGGGTCACAGTTATTACCAAATGAGTACTAACCATGACATTGGTGCACTTTTGATTATGGACTGACCTCATAGTCAGTACCAATTTTATACTAATTGTGACATGTATTTTGCATAAAGATAGATTTCTAGTGTCATATTGTTTGCAAATTTTGACCTATAAACATCATTTTTAGGCTAAGTGTCTTCTACAAACTTATTCCCTTATGTTTGTAGTTTCTAAAACATCAAAACTAGCCTTAATATCTTATATATAATTCAAGATATTCAAGAAAAACCACGATCTATTCATAAAACCAAAATAAGTTTTTGTTACCACTTATAAAATTCATAGAAGACAATGGATACAAAAGTAAACTAACTTTAATCATGAAAGTTGTACTATTTTGAGTCTATTTTATTCATACTTTTTTCTCATAATATTTAGACTTCTCTACCAAAAATTATAGCAAAAATACTGTAACCTGCTCCTTAGAACTGGACAGTAGCTCACTACGAAATTCAAGTTAATTTTGAGAACATTTAGAGATCCCTTGAATAGAGAGAGAGCCATTTCTTTAGAAGGAGATAAAAGATGAGAGATAAAAAGAAAGAAAGAAGATGTGTATTTTTCTCTCCCATTGCAGCCCACTTCCACCAACATATACGCCCTCTCAATTTTCTCTCTCTTACATACAACTAGTAGGAGATTAAAGTGGGTGGAAAAAGTTCCACTAGCTCTTTTCATAATTTGCATGTCAACTATTCTCCCCTAGCTTTATTTTCTCTTATAAAATCAGCCCCATCTATAAATTCTTTCATTAATTAACCCCTCACTTGCTTTTCTCTTTTCAAAATTGACCCCACATATGCTTCCTTTACATAATGACCACAACTTATTTCCTTTCTTTCAATTTTAACCCATTCTAACTTTTTTCCTTTAATAACACCTAAATATTCTTTTTTTATTATAATTACCCTCAAAATTATATTTATATCTCAATTAGCCATTTAACTATATTTTATTCCAATTATGCATAATTATATACCTCAATGCTAATTGATTCTTCAAGCCTCTATCATATAAAGCCATTAATCCTCAAGATCTTAACTTATAATAATTCATCTAATTAAGCTTGATTAAACATTATTAGCATGATAATGCCCTTGAATTCTACTAGGGCATATTTTTGGTCCTTACATTAATCATACAAATTTCCTAAGTCTAATTCTATATGTAATAGCAATAATCAATAAAAATCAGCTCTCACAAATTTGGCAAAGCCAAATGAAAATCTCATTAATCAAAAAGTAACCAAGTATTACAAATAAAGAATTTTATCCCTTTAAATAGGCTAGGCAGTCGCCCCTCCCTAGAGGAATTACAATCAAACACTAACTCTAAAAGATAATTAACAAAGGAGATAACAAGGATAATTGCCTATGTATTCAGCTATAATATGGACTAAATACATGAAGAAATAAAGATAATTAACAATCTAAAAATAATCCTAAAAATTAGTGATAAATATGCATAATTATCCTAAGGAAATGAAAGAATGAATGTAGACTTTATTCTTACTACAAGTGGAATTCGGCCAACCCCTAAAGGATATCGTCAAGCTATTATTTCTCCCTCAAACTCTCCATAATATAATATCCAAAAATAATAAGTATTTATCAAGAAAAATCCATTCCTAAAATTTAGGATTTTAAGTTCATCAATGTAGGTCTAAACCTTAATATGACCCAAGCCCATTAATTTTTAGGCCTCTCATTTTTTAATGTATTATGAGGCTCAATTAGTTATTTTGGCCTAAATCTTTAGAAGAGATGAGCCCAACTTTAGCCTAACCATTTAAACTACCTAAAATAATTAAAATAAGCCCAAACAAAAATGAAATAAAACTAACCTAAACTAAACTAGCCTAATTCAATTTCTTAAGTTCTGGGCTATCCAAATATATTTAATAACGTGTTACACAAAGAATAGAAACTAAATAAAGTAGCTTGAAGGCCCATTACACAATTCGGTCAAAGCGTATCTTCAAAGTCTAATTTAGCTTTTATCTCCTATTAAACTTGAATTTTCTCCACACAAGGTCTAATGAATGCTTGTAAGACTTCTTTAAGCTTTTTTGACCTTGATCTTGTGATTGGTCCTTGAGAAAGTGCTAGATCATCTCTTTTGTTGCCATTATGCTTGGTTGTGCTCATATCATCCCCTTCATCTTTAGAAAATATTCATCCTTGAATCTTTTTCTTGTCAAAGTTAGGAATTGATGCTTAAGGAATAAGTTTATCTTCATAAATGAACTTCTAAATAGGTAGAAATAATATGAATGCTTCTTAAAAAAAAAAACTCATCATGTTCCTGCAATTTGATAAAGAAACTAGGCAAAACATGGTTAGTCTTTAATACATCCTTGTGACTACGATTATGATTTCCTTCATTTTCCATATGTAATTTAGCCTCTTTAAGCAATAGAGGAGCAATTGTAACTTATTGATCCCCCATCACAATAAAGAAATCTTCTTCATTTTTCTTCAAACAATCAAAATCTTTACCTTTGATTATTTCTTCATCACACATAACCTCACCATAAACTAAATCTATAGTATCCCCTTCAGCTTCGCAAATAATTTCTTCAATGATAACTTGCTCTTACTTTCTCTTCTCTTTGCACTTATCGATTATATTTATTTGTTTGAAAAATTATTTCAAATGCAATTCTATATCATTAAGGTCCAGCCTCAACAACTTCACACCTTCCTTTAACCCATTCCATTCTTTCTTATTTGAATGTCACTTTGACTTGAAATAGGACATCTTTACAATCACTAGTGTTTCACTCAACCTTATTTGTTTTTCTCTTAACTCGTAAATTAATATCTCATAACTGTACTTCATAAAAAAACTCAAACAAACATGCACAATTAAGTAATTTTATTAAGAGAATAATGAAAACCTAATAAGAATGGGAAAGGTACCAATTCTAGAGGCAAAATGACCAATTTGAACAAAAGTGAAAATTAGCATACAATAGGTAAATTTCATGCATTGTAGTGTATATAAAGGTTCAACAATGTGTAATATGTTAAACTAGTGTAATTGGAACCAAAAATATATTAGGCACACAAATTTATAACTTAGAATGAAGAAAATAGACAAGATGGATGCATTTAAATGAGATATTTAACTAAACCTAAGGATTGGTTAAATAGATGTTATATAAGACTCAATAAAAAGAAATCAAAGGGAGCATGCCATAAACATAACAAAAATCTAAAATTAGGAATACCAACCTAGTCTTGAAGACATCAAACCAATTATGAAAGTTCTAACTCTAATTCTTGCTTGATTGATCAAACTTACTCCAAGTGTTGTAGGGCACTTTGTAGATCAAAATTATGCCCAAACCAAGATCAAACCACTCAAATGTTACAAATTATATTATCAATATAATTGATGGAAAATTCAAATTCAACAAGAACAAAAGATTCATCAATTGATATCAATTTATGAACTTAACGAGATAGTAAACCTAAATTGATCACAAGGCTATTTCTAATTGATTTTTTTTAAAGTGTAATCAAGCTAACTAATGATCAAACACTTAAAGGTAGGTAATTAACACAATAAAGTAAGAACCAAATAAAGAACTGGATGCAAGATCCTATTCAGCCAAAACAAAAAATTAAAGTTCAATAGGGTAAAAAATTAAAGGACAATTAAGACTTTACCCCTAAGCCTATGCTTTAATACTAATTGATGCAGAACCCTAGCCTATATGAAAATTAGAATGCCAAAATACCATGAATATTGAACATAAACAAGATAATAAACCCCTAATCTAAAGAAATACTAAACAAGATTGAATGAAAATATTTATAATATATTGATTTAGAAAATAAGAAGAAGAAGAACCAAGCATACATTAATCATGAAAATTACCTAAGTCTAATTCTTCATGCAATAGCAAGAATCGATAAAAATCAAATCTTACAAATTCGGCCAAGCCAAATGAAAATATCATTAATCAAGAAGTAATCAATTATTACAAATGAAGAATTTCATCCCTTTAAATAGGCTAGGTCGCGCCCCTTCCTAAAGGAATTACAATCGAACACTAACTCTAAGAGATAATTAACAAAGGAAATAACATGGATAATTCCCTATGTATTTGGCCACAATAGGGACTAAACACATGAAGAAATAAAGATAATTAACAATCTAAATATAATCCTAAAAATCAGTGATAAATATGCATAATTATCCTAAGAAAATGAAAGAATGAATGTAGACTCATTCCTAGCTACAAGTGGAATTCCGCTAGCCCCTAAAGGATATGGTTAAGCTATTATTTCTCCCTCAAATTCTCCATAATATAATATCCCAAAATAATAAGTATTTATCAAGAAAAATCCATTTTTAAAATTTAGGACCCCAATTTCACCAATGTAGGCTGAAACCTTAATCTAACCCAAGCCCATTAATTTTCAGCCCTTTTATGTTTTATGCATTCTATGCCTCAATTAGTTATTTTGACCTAACTCTTTAGAAGAGATAAGCCCAACTTTAGCCTACCTATTTAAACTACCCAAAACAATTAAAATAAGCCTAAACCAAAATGAAATAAAACCAACCTAAATTTAACTAGCCTAATTCATTTTCTTAAGTTCTAGGTATATGTAATTACATGTTACACAAAGAATAGATACAAAATAAAGTAGCTTAAAGGCCCATTGGACTATTCGGCAAAAGCTTATCTTCAAAGTCTAATTTAGCTTTTTTCTCTTCTTAAACTTGCATCTTCTCCATATACGATCTCATGAATGCTTGAAGCACTTCTTTAAGCTTCTTTGACATTGCTCTTATGATTAGTCCTTGAGGAAGTGTTAGTTCATCTCTCTTGTTGCCATTATGCTTGGTTGTGCTTATATCAATTACTGAGGCTGAGGCTATGGGCCTTGCATCCTCTGATATAATAAATATGCCATCAGCTGCATAAAATCTAGTAGTGCAATTGGAGGAGGTGCCTATATAGCTGGTGGCAGTGTGTGCTGACTAGGCTGATTGGTAGTATTATTACCTTTTGTACTAGCCGGTGCCCCACTTTCAGCATCACTTGCTAACTCAATTGCTTGTCTTAAGCTTGAAGTTATATCTACTACTGAAATGTACAAGGGGATAGGTAAAGATTAATTTCAAATGCATTTTATCTCTTATAGGGCATGTAAATGTGCTACTTCAATCATTTTCCATACTCATGTATATTATATACTCCGATCTTAGGATCTCTTAAACTTGCTCTGATACTACTAAATATGATGGCCTATGCCTGAACTTAGGTCTAAACATTGGTCTGCCATTATTACTAACATGCATGGTTAATTCACATCGATTAGTTCTTTATTAATGGTGATGTATAGTTTTAACTTAGCATTAAATTCTCAATTTAACTTTAGTGTTGAATGTTACTATTCATTTGGTAAATATTTGGGCAACATAATGGCTATAAAATTATGCTATCCAAACCTGCAAAGTGCCAAATTACACTCCCAATGTTTAATCTCCAACTCTAAAACTCCAACAAAACACAAGCACTTCTAATTATAAACTCACAAACAATAAGACAATATATATATATATATATATATATATATATATATATATATATATATATATATATATATATATATATATATTACATAACAAGAATTTAATTATCATATTAAAATGCATAACCTTATGTTCACCATTGTTTAACATTCATCACATATTAGGTTACACAATTCAAAGTGGCTGATTCCTTGAACCTATAAATCCTATATTTCCATCCAAATCGTACATGTACATGCCATTTGCATTTTTTTTCTTTTCCTTATCCTCATTTACCTGTTCCCCACGTGCAGTCAAACAAAACCACATGCTAAGTAACAAAGGGCCCAGTGGTGGATACACTACATAAAATTTTATTTATACAAATAATATTTTAAAAACTACTATTTTATCATTAGTTAATATTTATTATCTTTTGGCCTTTAATTAAACCTTAAATCTCCTAAATTACCATTTAATCCTTAATAAGACTTACTTTTACCTTTCTCTTACTTATTTTTCAATTAAGGTGGTAAATTATAATTTAGTCCCTAAATTCTAATTTTAGTATACTTGAGCTGCTATCACATAAATTTTTACCCTTTTCACTTTATTTTGGTGTTTATTCGTGTTTAAATCCAAAATTTGCATTTTGGTCCTTATACTTTCTTATACAGTGGTAAATTATAGTTTGGTCCTTTAACTTTTCTTCATTTATGTTTTTATCCCATTTTATCTATTTAAATCTCATAACCATATTTTTTTATGTAAATTTTATGATTTATCCCTAGTTTCTCGTGTAATTATATTTTTGCCACTTCTTAACTGTTTAATCACTCTTTTCACTATTTTATCACACATTTGACATCTTTTTATATCTAATTTACCTTTTAGTCCTTATTTTCTTATGAAATTATAATTTTACCCTAGTTATACCCAGTGAAAACCCTTGAATTGAATGTGCAAAATAAGGACTCTAGTGGTTCTAAATGAACTGAAGGGGCCCCTTAGAGTGATCAAATCCTTCAGAATGTATTGAGGGATCACTTAGGGTGATTAACTCCTCAATTGTGCATGTATGTTAAGGGATCAATTTGGTTGATCAATTCTTAATTGTGATTATAATATGGGTTGAGGGATCACTTGGGATGATCAACTCCTTAATTGTGCAACTAATGTGGGTTGAGGGATCACTTAGGGTGATCAACTCCTCAATAATGAATCTAATATGTACATCAGTCCAAATTAACTCATTCTTTTACCATAATATTTGTTCTCTTATGGCCAGCCGTTATACTCTAAATTCCTGGATTAATCACTATATACTAATGGCATAATTTTAGTTAACTTATATGACATTATTTCTGTAAGGCCCCTAACATGACCCTAATTTAATTTGCATATTATTGTAATTAAGTAAGGGGGTAAATTAACATGTTATTATGTTAATTGCATGAAAATATAATAAAAGAGTATGGTTTAATGTTAATTAAGGATGCAATTGAGGATAAAGGTATTAATTTGGGGTTAATTGGTATTTTTGGCATTTTGGTGGCCAATTGTGTAGAGAAGCATTTAATTCAAGGTTAAACTGAAAGAATGCTTAAATGGATAGGTTAATGTTTGAAAAAGAATTAGTGGAGGGGTTAAAGTCTAACATGCATAAAGGCTTGTGGCATTTGTGTGACATGCAAAATGATGAAGGACTAAAGAGGAGATTGTCATGTGGGTATAAAAGGCTTGGGTTAGAGAATTTGATTGTGAGAATCGGCATTTGTTGAGAGCAAAACTAGAAATTCATCTTCTTCTTCCTCTTTGATTTCCATAGATTTATCTCAAGCATTTAGATGTTAATGGTGCATGTTGGTTAATCAAGAGTTTAAGGCTCTAAGCTAAGGTAATTAAACTCTCATTTTAACATTGCATCATCACCATCTTCTTCTTCATTTTCTGTTGACTGAGAATATGTCATTTGCTGGAAATGTATGTTCATGGCGATGGTATTTATGAAGGAGAAGAGGAAGGAAGAAGGATCAAAGGAAAGGGACTTGATAGAGGTTGAAGACATTGGGTTTATCAGCCAAGGTATGGGAATTTAGGCCATTCATATTGCATGTAAAAATGGATTACTGGAAGTGAATAGAATTTACAGAATTGAATTTACGTTTTTCTGGAAGTTTATCGTTGAAAGGTTGAAGAAGACAGACTTGCCGAGTCGTGAATGACTTCACGAGTCGTGAACATTAGTCCGACTCGTGAAGCTCTTCACGAGTCGTGAAGTCGAGTCTTTCTTCTTCACTCGTGAGCTTCTTCACGAGTCGTGAAGTTCAGCTTTTCTTCCTCACTCGTGAGCCACTTCACGAGTCGTGAAGTATAGTTCCTTCTCCACTCGTGAACCCCTTCACGAGTCGTGAGAATCACCTTATTTGCTTCGCTCGTGAATCCCTTCACGAGTCGAACTCCTCTTCACGATTGAATGACCTGTCTTGAATGTTTTGCTCATAAGTTGAGCTATAAAATAGAAAATTGAGTGATTCTTTTTGCATTGAAAAATAGACTTCCATACCTATATTTCACATGAAGAAACCTAAGCTTAAATCTGTCTCTAGGTACATGTAATCTATAGTTGAATCCAGACTAGTTTTCTAGACTACTCTATGTAACAGAAATGGCTAGTATGAACAGATTGTTGCTACACTTGATAATATGATTCTTTAATTGATTGAGACAGCTATTTGCTTATGTGATAGAAAGTTAAATGAATAATGCATGTAATATGACTGTCAATGAAGGAATTGTATGCATACACATGCGTTCATTTGTGAATATGAATAAAGACTAGAAAGGAATTATCGAACCCATACATGTAATTAATCTTGTGCATGATGGTCATATGCCAAATTGAGATAAACCTACACACATAAATCTTATGACATGAAAGTGCACCTTTTGATATGCACTTGTGATATGAAAAAGAGAATAATAGCATGACCTTGGCATGTGTATATGCCATATGAAAACATGTTGATATTTTGTATAGCACATGACTTGAATGATGATAAAGGTATATATATATGTGTTGGAAACATGCTCATAAGAATAAATCGACTATATGCGAATGTACCCACAGGTATGTACATTTATGATTATGTATATGAGTATATGAGCATGTAATTGCCTTATGAGATAGAAGATGAATTAGCATGACTATGAACATGTGAAATGCTTAATGAGGGCATGATCAAGTCTATGATATGATGATTATATGTCATGCTTATATGATATGATGCAAATGATATAGTCATACAGATATAGATGAGCCAGATATATATCTTGGCATATGAAATGTGCATGTATCTGATTATGCACCAGAGAATTCACAGGTTGATAAGACTATGCATATGTGCAAACAGTATGCTATGAATACAGTATTAAAATGTGAATGGAATACGAATATAGTTCCGCCTGCGATAGAGTTTTAGATGTGGATAGATAGGCGCCTATAGGAAAATTACAGCTGCCATAGTTGGCCCATTTGGGTCCATAGTATATGATCCTGTTTGGATCATGATCAGCCCCGTTTGGGTTGATAGGCTACCCCGTTTGGGTATGCTTGACCGGTCCATAGTACAGTTGGCCCCGTTTGGGTCTATAGATTCGATATCTTCGGATATCCCTCATTTGATACCATTGTGTATCCATAGTTCCCGCATCCACTGATAAAGCTAAGGCAGGCTAAACGTTATTCATAGTAATGATCAAGAGTAAACAATTAAAGTTATTTTGGCTAAAGATTGATATGTGGCTTATATTGTTGGTTTACCACAGGAATTATGCTTCAATTGAATATGTTCACATGGAATATTGCCATCTATATGAATTATGAAAAAGAAATATGTGTTTCTCTCTCTTGGGTACAATGCTTATGTACATGAGAATATGCTTATGCTTTAAAGTATATGTTATTGTTGCCATGTTATGTTGGACATGTTGATTATAGTATATGAACATATTGTATATGTGTGTTTTGATGGCCTTGTGTATGGCCATCCATCTGTAGATATTCCCCACTAAGCTTTATAGCTTAGCACGGGTTATTTATCCGTGTAGGTACCTTCTAGAAAGACTTTTGTTCAGGGACGTTCTCTGCATCAGGAAGGGCCAACCATCGACTTATAACCTTGATGTAGGATGTTTTTTTTTTTTTGTAATACAACTATCATATGTTTTGTATAATGGCCAGTCATATTTTGATATGTATATAACCTATGTGGGATAATGTAACTCACTAGTAGTAAAGCTACGAAAGAACATGTGTGCATGTGATATGCATGAAGTAATATCCATATAGTTAGTATGCATGATACTAAGCATGAAATGAAAAACAGGAACAGACAGGTGGCACAAATAATAGTATATGAAATTGTATGGCATGATTAATGGCTAAGTGATGGTTAATTGAACATGTAGTATGAGCATGATTAATAGTATTCATGATACATGTGAAAATAGGGTATTTGCATGAGGGGTGCTACAATTTCATAGATTTTTATAAGTTCCACATTATATCATACCTCTCATTTGCTTATATCTTGTATATTATGCATAGCATATGTACATTCATCATAAATAAGTGAAGTATCATACATATATGATGCAAACATATCATTTCCATAAAGTACCACATTCAGCCACACTATATTTATCACCATATACCATAATTTTCCATGTATTGTTATATCCCTTATGTTCCTTTAACCAATTTAAGCCTTCATTTAAAAATGTACATTCAAATTATGCTTATAACCCTTTAATATATAAAACAACACCATTATGTCCAACTTATATACATCATGCACACATATAATTTAAGGTTTTAATCATGCATACTAGATTTATTTATCATTATAATATCCAAACTATGTCAAGTATTCCACTAATTAGTCAATTATCACATGGTAACCTTGAATATACCATTCAGGCACCTTGAGTTTTCCTACTCTTTCATTGTTTTTTCCTAATTCTTAGTCATTACTGATATGAGCACGACCAAGCACAATGGCAACAAGAAAGATGAACTAGCATTTCCTCAAGGACCAATAACAAGAGCAAGGTCAAAGAAGCTTAAAGAAGTCCTACAAGCATTCATGAAACCTTATGTGGAGAAGATGCAAGTTCAAGAAGATAAAGAAGCTAAATTGGACTATGAAGACAAGTGTAGGCCGAATGGTGCAATGGGCCTTCAAGCTACTTTATTTAGTTTCTATTCTTTATGTAACATTTAATTAAGTATATTTGGGCAGCCTAGAACCTAGGAAAACGAAATGGGCTTTATTAGAATAGGTTTGCTTTATTTTGGGCTTATTTTACTGTTTTGGGTAGTTTAAGTGGGTAGGCTAAAGTTGGACTTATCTCTTCTAAAGAGTTGGGCCAAAATAACTATTTGAGGCTTAGAATACCTAAGGGGGCCGAATTTTACATGGGAGAATTGAATTTTAATGGGTTTGGGTCAGATTTAGGTTTAGGCCTACATTGGTGAACTTAGGGTCCTAAATTTTAGGAATGGTTTTTCCTTGATAAATACTTATTATTTTGGGATATTATTAAGTAGATTTTGAGGGAGAAATAATAGCTTGACCATATCTTTAAAGGGCTGGCCGAAATTCACTTGTAGCCAACATTAAGTCTACATTCATTCATTCATTTTCTTAGGATAATAAGCATATTTATCATTTTCTGTTAGGATTAATCTCAAATTGTATTTATCTTTATTTCTTCATGTACTTAGTCCATATTATGGCCAAATACATGTAGATAAAGGTTAGGAATTATCTTTGTTATTTATTTTATTATTTATCTCTTAGAGTTAGTGTTTGATTTTAATTCATCTAGGGAGGGGTGGCTGCCTAGCCTATATAAAGGGCTGAATTCTTCATTTGTAAGAGACTTGAAATTTGATTAATGAGAATTTTCTTTGGCTTGGCCGAATTTGTGAGAGTTAATTTATTATTGATTCTTGCTATTGCATGAAGAATTAGACTTAGGCTATTTGCATGATTAATGTATGCTTGATTCTTCTTCTTCTTGTTTTCTAAATCAATCTATCATAAGCGTTTCCAATCAATCTTGTTTGGGGGTTCTTTAGATTGGGGGTTTATTATCTTATTTATGTTCAATATTCATGGTATGTTGGCGTTCTAGTTTGGCATATAAGCTGGGGTTCCGCATCAATTGGTATCAGAGCATAGGCTAAGGGGTAAATTCTTAACTATCCTTTAATTTTGCTTTTAAACTTCAATTTTCTATTTTAGCCGAATAGGATCTTGCATCTAGTTCCTTATTTGGTTCTTGCTCTATTGTGTTAATTACCTATCCTTAAGTATTTGATCATTAGTTTGGTTAAAGTTATAAAAAAAAAGAAAAAAAAATCAATTAGAAACAGCCTTGTTATCAATTTGGATTTACTATCTTGTTAAGTTTCATATTTGATCAATTGATGAATCTTGTGTTCTTGCTGAATCCGAATTTTTCATTGAATATATATCAAGCATATAATTTGCAATCTTTGAGTGGTTGAACTTAGTTTGGATATAATTTTGATCTACAAAGTGCCTTGCACCACTTGGAGTAAGTTTTGATCAATCAAGCAAGAATTGGAGTTAGAACTTTCACAATTGGTTTGATTTCTTCAAGACCAGGTTAGTACTCCTAATTTTGGATTTGGGTTGTGTTTATTGCATGCTTTCTTTGATTTTTTTTTTGTTGAGTCTTACATCAAATCTGTTTAAACTAATCATTAGGTTTAGTTAAACATCGCGTTTAAGTGCATCCGTCGTGTCCATTTTCTTCATTCTAAGTTTTCAATTTGTGTGTCTAAGCTATTTTTGGTTCCAATTACACTAGTTTGACATATTGCACGTTGTTGAACATCTATATATATTATAGTGCACGAAATCTTCTTCTTGTGTACTAATTTCTGATTTTTGTTCAAATAGGTCAATTTGCCTCTAGAATTAGTATCTTTGCTGTTCTTGTTAGGTTTTTCATTGTTCCCTTTATCAAATTACTTAATTGTGCATATTTGTTTGAGTTTGTTTCTGAAGTGCAATTGTGAGATATCAATTTGTGAGTTGAGAGACAAACACGTGAGATTGAGTGAATTCTTTCCTTTATTTGTTTATTTAAAGTTTAAAGATGTCCGGAATCAATAGTAAAGAGGAAACCGAGATTGTGCCTGATAATAAGTTTATGTACAAAGCTTTTATGGATAGTTTGCAAAAGTTAAATCTCAGGATAGACAATCTGGAAGATAGCCTTAAAGGTTCCAAGGTTAAGTCTACAAGGGAGGAAGAGGTAGACCAGTTGTACAACGATGATGAGGAAGAGGAGGCTCATTCTTTTCCAAGAAGAGTAAAGAGGTATGACAACCGAATGGAGAGCCAAGACAACAATTTGAGTGCTATCAAGATGAAGATTCCACCATTCAAAGGTAAAAATGATGTGGATGCCTACCTTGATTGGGAAAGGAAGGTGGAGATGATCTTTTCATGCCACCACTATTCGGATGAGAAAAAGGTAAAACTTGCAGCCATTGAATTTTCTGATTATGCACTAATTTGGTGGGATGAGTTATTGAAAAATAGGAGGAGAAATGGGGAACTCCCTATCACTTCTTGGGAGGAAATGAAAAGAATCATGAGAAAGAAGTATGTGCCTAGTTACTATCATAGGGAACTCCACAATCAGTTACAAAGACTTACACAAGGATCTAGTTCTGTGGAGGATTACTACAAAGAAATGGAGATGCTCATGATTAAAGCAAGCATTGTGGAGGATGAATATCAAACGATGTCACGCTTTTTGGGAGGTATGAATAGAGAACTTGCTGATATTGTTGAATTACAGCATTATGTGGATATGGATGATTTGGTGAACATCGCAATTAAAGTGGAGAGACAACGAAGTAGACGTGGGACATCCAAGTCCTATTCAAATTCCAATAACAACAAATGGAATTCAAAGTGGAACAAGGGAGACTCAAAGAAGGAATCCACTACCAAGTACCAGTCCAATTCCAAAGAGAAAATGGTCACTGCACAAAAAGGTACTTCTGAAACAACCCTTAAAACTAATAGACATAGGGACATTCAATGTTTCAAATGCAAAGGTCGTGGTCATTATGCTAATGAATGTGGGAATAAAAAGACCATGATAATAAGGGGGGATGAAATTATTTTTGATTCTGAATCTGATGAGAATTGTGATGATATGCCACCTTTGGAGGATTGTTCTAATCTAGATGAAAATGTAGAATATCCTGTTCAAGGGGAGTCCTTAGTTGTATTGCGTGCATTGAATGTAAATGTGAAAGAAGAAGGACTAGAACAGAGGGAAAACATCTTTCATACTAGGTGTTTAATAGGTGGAAAAGTCTGTAGTATGATAATTGATGGGGGTAGTTGTGTTAATGTTGCTAGTACAGTCTTAGTTGATAAATTAGGACTTAAAACTGAGAAACACCCTAACCCATACAGACTTCAGTGGTTGAATGATAGTGGGGAAGTAAAGGTGACCAAACGTGTAACTGTATTATTTTCCATCGGTAAATATGAAGATAAAGTCATTTGTGATGTTGTACCTATGCATGCTAGTCATATTTTGCTAGGAAGGCCTTGGCAATTTGATAGGCGTGTATTACATGATGGATTTAGAAATAGGTACACTTTTGCATTTAAAGGATGTAAACACACACTTGCCCCATTGGCACCTAAAGAGGTATATGCAGATTAAGTAAAGATACATCAATCTGCAAAAGAGGTAAAGGGAAGTGAGAAAGAAAAGAAAAATGAGAGAAAAGAGGCCAGTAGTGAAAATAATAAAAGTAAAGGCCCAACTGTGAGAGACTGCACTAGTGAGAAAAAGAAAGAGAGAAGTGCAGGAGAGAAGAAGTTAATGTGTGCTGAGGTAAAAGGAGAGCAGAGTGAGCCGAGTGAAAAATTTAGCAAATACTCCTTTTATGCAAAAGAAAGAGAGTTGAGGAATGCATACTTAGGCATGAGAGCTTTAGTACTTTTGAGGTTTAAGGACAATTATTTCTCAGAAACTAACCTTGACCCAAATTTGCCTAGTTCTTTTTCTAAGTTATTGCAGGATTATAAAGATGTCTTCCCCGAGGAGATACCACCTGGGTTGCCACCAATTAGAGGGATTGAACATCAAATCGACTTTGTTCTTGGTTCACAAATTCCAAATCGTCCAGCTTATCGAAGCAATCCGGAGGAAACAAAGGAGTTGCAAAGACAAGTGGAGGAACTTTTAGCAAAAGGACACTTGAGAGAAAGCCTAAGTCCTTGTGCTGTACCTGTTCTTTTGGTACCTAAAAAGAATGGAACCATGCGCATGTGTGTTGATTGTCGAGCAGTTAACAAAATCACTGTAAAGTATCGTCATCCCATTCCTAGGTTAGATGATATGCTTGAAGAGTTAAATGGTGCTATAATATTCACTAAAATTGACTTGAAAAGTGGTTATCATCAAATTAGGATGAAATTAGGTGATGAATGGAAAACTGCCTTTAAAACAAAATATAGTTTGTATGAATGGTTGGTTATGCCTTTTGGCTTAACTAATGCGCCTAGCACATTTATGAGACTCATGAACCATGTTTTGTGTGAATTCTTAGGTAAATTTGTTGTTGTGTATTTTGATGATATCTTGATTTACAGCAAAAACCTAAAAGAGCATTTAAGGCATGTTGAACTTGTGTTAGCTGTTTTGAGAGAACAACAATTGTATGCTAATTTGAAGAAATGCACATTTTGTGTTGATAGCGTTGTTTTCTTAGGATTTGTTGTTAGTGCACGTGGTGTTGAGGTAGATAATGAAAAGGTTAAGGCTATCCAAGAATGGCCAACACCTGAGAATGCAAGTGAGGTGAGGAGCTTTCATGGTTTAGCAAGTTTCTATAGGAGATTTGTTAAGGATTTTTCTACTATTGCTGCACCTCTAAATGAAATCATTAAAAAGTCTGTTGGTTTTAAATGGGGTAAAGAGCAGGAAGATGCTTTTAATGTTTTGAAAGATAAATTGTGTACTGCTCCTGTTTTGAAATTACCTGATTTTTCTAAGACTTTTGAGGTTGAATGTGATGCTTCTGGGATTGGTATAGGTGCTGTTTTGATGCAGGAAAATCGCCCAATAGCATACTTTAGTGAGAAGTTGAGTGGACCACAGCTGAATTACTCTACCTATGATAAAGAGTTCTATGCATTGGTGAGAGCTCTTGAGGTTTGGGAACACTACCTTTTGCCTAAAGAATTCGTGATACACACAGATCACCAGTCTCTCAAATATCTGAAGGGACAAGGTAAGTTGAATAGAAGGCATGGTAAGTGGGTAGAGTACCTTGATACTTTTCCATATGTAATTAAGTACAAGCAAGGTAAAGATAATGTTGTTGCCGATGCACTTTCTAGGAGATATGCATTGATTTCTATGCTTAGTTCTAAATTGTTAGGTTTTGAGCATTTGAAAGAAATGTATGATCATGATTCTGATTTTGGTGAAGTGTACAAGGCATGTGTACATTATGCATTTAATAAGTTCTATAGACATGATGGGTTTCTTTTTAGAGGAAAACAACTATGTATACCTGCATGTTCTCTTAGAGAGTTGCTTGTAAAGGAATCGCATAGTGGGGGATTAATGGGACACTTTGGCGTGAAAAAGACTTTAGACATGCTTAATGAACATTTTTATTGGCCTAATATGCGAAAAAGTGTTGAAAAAGTGTGTGCTTAATGTTTTGCATGTAAACAATCTAAGTCTAAGTCCTTAAATCAAGGTTTGTATACTCCTTTGCCTGTTCCTACTGAACCTTGGACTGACATTTCTATGGACTTCATTGTAGGTTTACCTAGGACAAAAAGGGGAAGGGATAGTGTGTTTGTTGTAGTGGACCGATTTAGTAAAATGGCACATTTTATTGCCTGTCATAAAACTGATGATGCAACAAACATAGCTGATTTATTTTTTAGGGAAGTAGTTCGATTGCATGGTATACCTAGGACTATTGTCTCAGATCGGGATTCTAAGTTCCTAAGTCACTTTTGGCGTGTTCTGTGGGGTAAACTTGGTACTAAACTTGTGTTTTCCACTACTTGTCATCCACAAACAGATGGCCAAACCGAAGTTGTTAATAGAACTTTAGGAACTATGTTGCGTGCTATAATTGGTAAGAATATTAAAACTTGGGAAGAATGTTTACCATTTGTTGAGTTTGCTTATAATCGTGCAATTCATACTTCTACAGGTTTTTCACCTTTTGAAATTGTGTATGGTTTTAATCCATTGACTGTTTTGGATTTGATGCCTTTACCTTTGAATGAACTTTCTAACTTAGATGGTAAGGCTAAGGCTGATTTGGTTAAGACAATACACACGAAAGCACGTGAGCATATTGAGAAGAAGAACAGAATGTATGCAAAGCAGGCTAACAAGGGCCGTAAGCAAGTGATATTCGAACCAGGAGATTGGGTTTGGATCCATATGCGTAAAGAGAGGTTTCCTAATCAAAGGAAGTCTAAACTTGATGCAAGAGGAGATGGACCATTTCAAATGCTGAAATGGATCAATGATAATGCATACAAGATTGATTTGCCAGGTGAGTATGGTGTAAGTGCAACTTTTAATATTTCTGACTTATCTCCATTTGACTGTGATTCAGATTCGAGGACGAATCCTTTCGAAGGGGGAGGGGATGATATGAGCACGACCAAACACAATGGCAACAAGAAAGATGAACTAGCATTTCCTCAAGGACCAATAACAAGAGCAAGGTCAAAGAAGCTTAAAGAAGTCCTACAAGCATTCATGAAACCTTATGTGGAGAAGATGCAAGTTCAAGAAGAGAAAGAAGCTAAATTGGACTATGAAGACAAGTGTAGGCCGAATGGTGCAATGGGCCTTCAAGCTACTTTATTTAGTTTCTATTCTTTATGTAACATTTAATTAAGTATATTTGGGCAGCCTAGAACCTAGGAAAACGAAATGGGCTTTATTAGAATAGGTTTGCTTTATTTTGGGCTTATTTTACTGTTTTGGGTAGTTTAAGTGGGTAGGCTAAAGTTGGACTTATCTCTTCTAAAGAGTTGGGCCAAAATAACTATTTGAGGCTTAGAATACCTAAGGGGGCCGAATTTTACATGGGAGAATTGAATTTTAATGGGTTTGGGTCAGATTTAGGTTTAGGCCTACATTGGTGAACTTAGGGTCCTAAATTTTAGGAATGGTTTTTCCTTGATAAATACTTATTATTTTGGGATATTATTAAGTAGAGTTTGAGGGAGAAATAATAGCTTGACCATATCTTTAAAGGGCTGGCCGAAATTCACTTGTAGCCAACATTAAGTCTACATTCATTCATTCATTTTCTTAGGATAATAAGCATATTTATCATTTTCTGTTAGGATTAATCTCAAATTGTATTTATCTTTATTTCTTCATGTACTTAGTCCATATTATGGCCAAATACATGTAGATAAAGGTTAGGAATTATCTTTGTTATTTATTTTATTATTTATCTCTTAGAGTTAGTGTTTGATTTTAATTCATCTAGGGAGGGGTGGCTGCCTAGCCTATATAAAGGGCTGAATTCTTCATTTGTAAGAGACTTGAAATTTGATTAATGAGAATTTTCTTTGGCTTGGCCGAATTTGTGAGAGTTAATTTATTATTGATTCTTGCTATTGCATGAAGAATTAGACTTAGGCTATTTGCATGATTAATGTATGCTTGATTCTTCTTCTTCTTGTTTTCTAAATCAATCTATCATAAGCGTTTCCAATCAATCTTGTTTGGGGGTTCTTTAGATTGGGGGTTTATTATCTTATTTATGTTCAATATTCATGGTATGTTGGCGTTCTAGTTTGGCATATAAGCTGGGGTTCCGCATCAATTACATGTTCTTATATCATTTTATTAACATATATTAATTTATTTCACAATTATACCTAAGTTTCCATAGTTATATAATTTAAATTTAAGCAAAATTTGATGTAATTAAATGAAATTAAGTGTAGAATTATATCTACTAACCTTAAAATGGATTGAAATCATCTACTTTTCCTTTTTGTTACCTTTTCCCTTTTTATTCTTCCTCTCACCTTGAATTTCTCCTTTAGGTCGAAATGAAAGAGGAAGAAATTATGAGTTTTCATCATGATTTTTAACACATAATTAATCATAAATGACTCTACTAATGATTCTTTGCAATTCTATAACAAAACTCCTAAATAATTACAATAAAATCTCATGAATTTACCTAATTAGGTCAAATCCCTTTCACCAAAAATTCACATTTTTCAAGCTTCCTTTTGCTCCCAACTTGTAGCTATGTTAAAGAGGATGATTTCTAGTTTATTTAGATGAAGTTTGAGCTTGAGTTATGGTAGGAATCAAAAAGAGGAAGAAAAGAAATGGTGGAAGGGAGGAAAAATTATGACTATAGTTCTAGTTTTGCTCTACAATAGTAGATTGAGGTTATTCTAAGGTAAGCTAAAGTCTAAATGGCCTGGGCCATATAAAGTGATTTTGAGCAGTGAATTTAGAGTGGTCATCATCAAAAATCAAAAGAATGGTTGTCAATATAAAGTCAGTGGCCATAGACTAAAGTCTTATCATATTGCTTAATTGGAGGTTACTGAGGCAACCTTGGTTCTCCATGAAAAGTAAGGCAGTTCTATAAAGTCTAGCTGAAGACTTTATAAATTCAAAACTAAACTCTTTAACTTTGCTTTGTTTGTTTTCATTGTTAAAGTATGAGTTTCATTTTTTACTAAGTTTTATGATTCATGAATTAATGGGTGAGTTCTTTATATTCAAAATGTTATATCGATTTAGAGTTCAATTTAATAGGTATGTGTGTTTTTCATTTAGTCTATTTATGATTTTGATTAAGCTTTGGTTAATTATTCAAGGTAGAGAGTAATTAGAGTTAGATGTGCTTAATTTTTTTGGGACCCTATCCGAATTTAATTAATCATGTGGAGATAAAGTGAGAGTGGGTAAGAGAAAAAAAATTAAGGGGATTAAGTTTAATTAAGGGGATTTGAGTAGTAAAGTGTTAAAAATGGAGTTTTGATTTTTTTTTCTTGAAGTTCCTAAGAGTATCACCTCGATGGAGGAAAAGCCTTGCTCCCTTGTCCAGTAGCTTTCTCCTCAATAGAGGAGATTTCTCCTCCATCGAGGCATATGCCCCCGCTTTCCTCCAATAACATTCTCCTCAGTAAAGGGAAAATCTCCCTCTACTGAGGGACTCTTTTTTCCCTATGCCGAGATAATCTCCTCCATTGAGGGCTATTCTCCCTCCACTAAGGGACTAAGCCTATAAAAGGC
This sequence comes from Excoecaria agallocha, assembly GCA_037975025.1. Classification (NCBI taxonomy): domain Eukaryota; kingdom Viridiplantae; phylum Streptophyta; class Magnoliopsida; order Malpighiales; family Euphorbiaceae; genus Excoecaria; species Excoecaria agallocha. The sequence continues at coordinate 69,448,244 of CM075811.1, forward strand.
CCTCACCCCTCCCTCCACTGAGAGAAGCTTCCCTCTTGGCCATTTTTACTCTCCTTCATATGAGACAAACATTATCTCAATCGAAGCACTTCTAAGTTCAAGAACACACCACACCAATTCAATCAAAATAATCCAAGCTGAATAAATTGATAGATTGTAAAGGAGCTTTCAGCATTTCACCACACATTCTTAGGAACGATTCCCACCACTAAAACCACCATGACCATAGTGATTTGAGGTCCATTTTGCTTAAGAGATTCAAAAATTAGAAAATCTCAAAACCTTCTCTTTTATTCATGAATATTTTTTTTATCTTATTTTGTGTTTTCTATTTTTGTTTATTTGGTAATATTTTCTTGGTTTTTGATTGTGTTGCTTTGATTGTAACTTTAATAGTAGTAACTTTGTGTTGGGAATTAATCGGCTACATGCATCATATGTATAAGCAGAAATCAAAATTTTTAACTAATATATATGATCTTACCATTACTATACAATATAAATATTAATGAGAATAAGAAAAAAATAACCTTTGATTTTTTTTGAACTGTTGTTTTTCCTTCTTACCAGGTTGTCGCAAATCACAGTGTCCAAAATTGAACACCTCCAATTGTAATCCATATAAGAGAAGGATTGAATGAACCAAAGATTATTGGAATCACAAGGTGGCCGAAATCCCCTTGAAGCTAGTAAGGAGAGTGACGGCTAGGGTTTTTTGAAGAAGAGAGATTTTTTTTTTCTTTTAAAACTCACTTAACCCTAAAACCCATTTATCATAAATTTTATAGCTAGGTTAAAAAATCCAACTTCATAATGGGATTGAGCTCTTTAAAATTGCTGGAGAAATATTAAATGGGCTTCTGGAATTATTAATAATTCATTTTGGACTGAATCCAATTTAAGTCATTTCATAAAGGACCATGCGTATAACCCATAAACTAGCCCCTTATGCATACACTTGGATTTAATCACCCAAATTAATTTTAAATCTATCCAAATTAAATATATAGGCTCCATAAAAATTATGAAATATATTTAATTTATTTTAGTCCAATAATTAGGCCTCTAGGGCCCTTTATATGGAATTTGCGTGGAACCCATCTTCTGGTGGGCTTCTACGCAAAAACCAAATCCTTGGGCCTCTAATTATTTCTCTAATGGACCTATTAATTATTATATCAGCCCTATAATATATGCATGGAATCCATCTATTAATTTAACCATTGTTCCCAAAATGCCCTTTTATAGATCCCTATCCATCTTGGCATACTACTCTTGCTAGAGATTCTCTGAACAGGGCAATTATATCATTATGCAAGATAACTTTCCTAAATAAATTTGGGATGGTGAATCATTTATCAATTACTCAACTATCTTTAAGTGGGTTATGATATACCCAACCTCCTAATTATGTTCACCCCTAGTTGGAAGTAAGTAGTTATGGAGTCAAAGTTTATCACTTACTACTTAAGATAACCTTAGTGATCTCAAGTTTAAGGATACTTGCACAACCGCTATGAAAAGATTCCTCACTGACATAGATTTAATATCCATATGAGGATTCTCTTGGTAGGTCTCCAATGAACTTGTTCTTCTAACAAGCATCCACATATTAGTTTTGATCATCTCCTATAATCACAGTTATGAGAACTACTGCTTGAACTATTCAAGAAGCATAACATGTGCTAGTCTGTTCGAATTAACAATGCCCTATCTTTTTAATTCTATGACTAGGGATATTTAGACATTATCACATTTGCATGCAATAGACATCTCATATCATGAACACTTTCATGATTGCCTTTACACTGTGTTTATAATATCTAGGACTTCATTTATTAATTTAAGATATACAAACACGTGTATTTAAACATAGCATTAATAAATGAATGATGCCTTTTATTAACAACATGAATATATATATATATATATATATATATATATATATATATATATATATATATATATGAAATACATCCCTTTTTATGCAGGCTCTAGGGCATACTCTTTAACACTTTGTAGGATGTTTTTAGTAGTAATATTAATGTTTTTATTTTGTTAGCCTTATGATAGTTTTAAGTTAATTTCTGCTTTTTGTTTGTACTAATGATATAGATGAGTTCAAGTATCACCTAGTTTGCACTAAATTTAGTTCGCCCTAATTTTTTCCTTAAATTTTAAACTTTTTAACCTTTATCTTAAAATATGAAATGGTCAAAATCTATGTTTAAAACTAGGGCAAGAATGTTGTTTAATGGAATTTAGCAAGATTAGCATTCAACTTCAACTATATTTGTTAGTTTCCATATTTTGAACACTATGACCGATTTTGAAATAAGATGAAAAACTAGTGCATTGAGGTAGTTGAGCAAGAAATTTTAGGACACTAGAACCTTTGTCATCATCCTTTGAAGCATAGAAATAACTCAAACAATCTAGAAAATCATCTAGGCATATTGTTCTTTTTTAGCCATATTGAGACTGTTTACCTACCCTGTGTGTATATTTATCCCTTATTAGCCATTTTGAGACATGTTTATTATGTGACATATTTATTACCATATAACTTAAAAAAGCCTTGATCTTCCCTTCTAAGAATTGGCCACTCTAAGATTAGGATGGATTAATATTTGTTGGGTAATTAAAGAGTGTAGTTGAGAGGATTCTTAGGATACTATTGTTAAGAGTATTGTTTAATTTAAGAAAGCAATAAAAGTTGAACCTATAAATACCTATGTTATCATTGGTTGCTAACAATAAAGCTAGCAAATACATGAACAAAAAAAGAAAAGGAGAAAAGGAAGAAATTTTGATATAAAGCTAGCAGTCTATGGCAAAGTTTTAAGTGTGGGGAAGCAAGGGAAAATAATTATGAATTCTAAAATTGGTTAAACTAGGAAATTGAAAGCATTTTTAGTGATTTATTTTCATAATTTTTTTTGTGTATAGGGGGTTAAGCAAGCAATTGTGGTTAAGTGGTATACTTTTGTAGTAGTGGAGTAAAAGTTAGAAATGTTGGTCTATTCAATCAAAGGGTGGCTATTTTTCTTGTTTATCTTTGTCCATTCTTTGTTACCCATTGCCTTAACCCTATTACAACCTAAAAAGTCCTAGCGATTCTATGTTTGCTTTTGAGTTGTTTAGTGAAGATGACCTTTGGGTTCTGGTGCTAAAGGAGAGGTATATGGTGTTTCTAGAGTTTTGAGAGGAAAAATAAAAATGAAGAAAAATAATAAAAGAGTTAAATTATACTTGTAGAAGATAGAAAGAAAAGAGTAAGAAAAATAAAGAAATGACACTCACTAAAGTATACCTCGCTACTAGGAGTTCGTATGCGCAAATGGTTCGAAAGATGGGCACTGAACGAGAGAAAAAAGCTTAAAAAACAGAAAAAGAAGCTTTAAAAATGGAAGTTATGGAGTTTTAGCTGAAAAAAATAAAGAAGAAGAGGTTTTTATTATCGAAATCAAGCGAGGTATGGGAAGCCTATCTGTCGCTAGTGATCGATAGGATGGACATACGTCCTGTTCCTTAGATCAAAATGACCAAAATGCCCTTTAATTTTATTTTTCTCCTATTTTTCACATTTTAACTCCAATTTCTTTTATTTTTTGATCGTTTTCATTAATTTTTTGCTCTTTATCCATCTAAAATTAATTTATAGCATTATTAACACTCTTTTTTGGGTTATAACATTATTTTATAATATTTACAGATTTTATTACTTTTTAATATACATGGTTGTACAAAAGTATGAAATACCCCCAAAAATTCAAATGCCATTTGAGGCAAATGATGTTTTTGCATTCCAAACCCTCAGGGTTTACTATTCAAATCATCAAGCCTTTTAAATTCCTTATAAAAATGCACAAAGACAAGTGCAATATTATGTACGTGTAATGTATGGGACATGCAAATAAGTGACTTTTAGCCTTCCAGAGGTCAGCGATGGGCTACCCATGGCTTACTCACAGTGAGGGATGGTCGTCTCTCATCACTTTTCTATAAATAGTGCTTGAATTCCTTGGTTTTTATGCCTTTGACTTTTCAACTTCCCAAAAGCTTGTAACAGGTATCTTTCTCTCTCTTTTTATCCTTTTTTCTTTTCTTTTTTGTTTTTTTCAGTCATTTATTATTTTTTCTATCATTCTTGCACTTTAGATAGCTTAAAAATTTTGTTACCATAACTATTGAACTTGTAAAGTTGCATCAATTACTGGATGATTTAAAAACCTATAAGGACCCTCTTTTGGCTTCTTACTCGAGTTTGAGGTTTTCGAAGAGAACTTCTCCAGATAAGAACCTATTAGCTACTGCCCTTCGATACTGGGATCCAAGGCTTTATGTATTTTAGTTTACTCAATAGGAGTTATGTTCTTTACCTGAGGAGTTTGCTGCCATAGTGGGTGTTAGATTCAATCTTAATGTTCGATCGTGCTTGCCTTTTCCTATGCTTAGCTATCCCAAAAAGGTGGTTCGTGCCTTAGATGTCCTTCTTTTAGAGGCTAAAGGTTTGGTACCTCATGGAGAGATATTTTCGTTGAAGCAATTGATTGATGTCTTGATCGACTTTGATGACATTTTCACTTTTCATTCGGGTGTGTTACTACTTTGTTGCCTTGTTCGATGCTTATTAACACGTGATGGTGATTTTATGATTGTAGGTTATGGGTTATTCAATGTTTTTGATGGTATATTCGATGGCATAACCCATTCCCCTTAATTATGGTTGAGACCATTATTAGCCTGGATACTTTTTTCTATAACTCTTCCATCTAGCATGGTTTTTCCTTCTTCCTCATAGGTAGCCCCATGCTTCTTCAGGTACATCCTTATTTTTTAAGGTAGCATACCCCTTATGGGTTTTTATGCTAGCTTTTTTTGTTGAAATAAGCATCCTTTTGGATTTTCACATATTTTCATGCCTTATTTTTGCCTGAGATGAATCCAACTCACCCTAATGGATTTTTTTATGTAGGTATCGATTCAGGAGAAGTTACAGTTATTATTAGAGCCCTTTTCCTGGATTAGAGAACAGGTGCCTATCCAATAAGCTATATCACAGTTCGATGTTTACAACGTGAATTTCGGTCGGTCTAGGATACAATTGATTGGCTAGGCCATTCGATAGATACTGACATCAAGTTTAGGTGTTCCTAGTTGCCTATTGCCTAGATGGTCAGGGATGGAGAGTTGGGATGCATTCTTTCTGTGGGCTTCATTGATCCACCGTTTATGTCACTGCCAGCTATGTTTGCCAGTTCAAAGGTAGACATGATATTTTTAGGCATCCACTAGGCTTTTGGGGAGGCATCCTTACTACTTACTTCTTGATAAAGTATTATTAGAGGATCTAAACTCAGTGTTTGATGAAGACTACCATCCCCGACACTAGTGCTTGTGACTTCATCACCTTTGACTCATACAAGTAATAGGTCACCAATCCAGCTATCGACAATAGACTTTTCCACTTGAGGCACTGGATGGAGAGAGATATGATACTGATAGATTAGATTAGACATTTTGATAGATGATGTTTTTACTTTTACTAAACATATGATAGAAAAGTGATGTTTTTCAAATACTTGGGTGACATTTATGAATACATGCTTGATGTTTATTTCTGATTTTGGTACACATTATCATTATTTGACCTCATCTCAATGATATATATTATTCGATCTTAAAATAAAACTTTACAAGCACCATAACTCCTATCATCAATCAGCCTTTTCAAAATTTTTTTGATTGATTATTTTCTTTAAGCCTCTAATTTTTACCCTGGATGCCTTTTTTCTATTTTCATCCTGGCGAGGTGCCCAATTTTAGCACGGTTGCCATTTTTTTTATTTTCAACCTACAGGGCATTTATTTTCATTTTTTTATCCTTTTAGTCTTTAGCCATGGAACTTTTTCAGTCTATCAACATTGATAAGTTCTTTGAACTCATTGCTATCAATGTCTGATAAAATAGCAGCACCTTTGGATAAAAATTTCTTAAGCATAAAAGGTCTTTTTCATATGGGCCTAAATTTACCTCAAATATCTAGAATACCTGATCTCATATACTTGAACACTAAATCTTCTTCTTTCAGCAGGTGCTTCCTAACTTTCTTACCAAATGAGTGAGCAAGCCTTTTCTGATAAACCTGATTATGGTAGTAAGCCCTCATCCTATTTTTGTTAAGTAAATTAAGTTGTGATAGCCTCTATCTAGCTCATTTTGCTTCTGGTATCTCAAGGACCGATGCTTAATCTTTATTGGTAGTAGTACTTTTTTCCCATAGACTAAGGAAAATAGAGTGGCCTTTGTTGATGTTCTAGCTGTGCTCCTATTACCTTATAGTGCTAAGGGTAGTTTATCAGCCCAATCCTTGTAAGTTCAAACCATTTTGGCCATAATCCTTTTCACATTTTTGTTAGCTGCTTTAACTACTTTGTTTGCTTGAGGCCTAGAAGGAGAAGACTTGTGATGTTGAACCCTATACTTGATGAGCACCTACTTTGTTTTACATGAAAAATACAATCCATTGTTTGACACCACATGGTAAAGCAAGCCATATCTATATATTAAATTCTTCTCTATGAACTTAGCCATATCTCATGCATCCACTTTCTTAAAAGACTCAACCTCTACCCATTTGGTAAAATAATCAATGGCCACTACGATGAATCTATATCTTTTTAAAGCAAACAGATGGATCATTCCCATGATATCTATACCCTATATAGCAAAAGGCCATGTTAATATGAGGTTAAACAATTCAGAAATAGGCAAATGTCTAAGGTTTGCATATTGTTAACATAACTGGCACTTTTTGACATACTTATAATAATCAGCGTCCATTGTGAGCTAAAAGAAACCTTACCTCATAATCTTTTTTGGTAAGGCTAAACCATTCATATAAGCTTCCCATACTCTCACATGTACTTATTTATTACCTTCTTTACTTCTCATCCAAAAATCTCAGCTGGATCCTATTAGGTTATCTCTTATAAAGTGCTCCTCCTACAATAACGAACTTGAAGGATAGCTTATGAATCAATCTTTAATCCTTTTCAATTACTTCTTCAAGAAATGATAACTTTTCTAGGTAATTTTGGATGTCAAAGTAGCAAGGCTTTCCATCACTCACCTCAATATCCATAATTTGATTTTTCTCAAAGCACGTCTTAGCAAAACTTGAAATTAGCACAGGCTTTATAACTACTCCCTTCAATTTATCCCAAATGGACACCAATATAGCTAAAGCATCTGCCAACTAGTTTTCTCCACTAGGTACATATCCAAATGTAGAAACCCTAAGTTGACTGCTTAAAACCTTCAGGCATCTGAGATAGGGTAGTAAGCACTCTTATTTCATTGACCATTCACCCTTTACTTGGTAAATCACTAGAGATGAATCACCAAATACTTTGATGGACTTAACCCCTACAGCCAGTAAAGCTTCTAACCCAAAAATGCAGGCTTTGTATTCTACATCATTATTTGTTGCATAATAACTTAATTTCTTAGCTAATGGTAACTTCTCTCCTTCTGGGATGATCAAAATTACTCCCACTCCAACTTTTTTATTATTCACAGCACCATCAAAGTAAAAATGCCAACCCTATACTGTTATGGCTATGATATTTTCATTAGGGAATTCATAGGTCATCTCTTCACCCTCTAATGGTTGATCAGCTAGAAATTATGCTATTGCTCTCCCTTTTAAGGGTTTTCCTAGTGATTTATTCTATGTCGAACTTCTATAGGAGAATCAACAACCTTTCCATCTTTTCTAACAATTAAAGAGCTTTCTATAAGTATCTAAGGGGATTTTCTTTTACTATGGTTTGTATTTTGTAAGAATGGAAGTAGTGTCTCAGCTTTGTTAATGCCCATATTATTTCCAAATATATCTTCTCGACTTCTACATACTTTACCTCATAAGGGAAAAACTTCTTACTGAGGTAGTACATTGTGTATTCAATTCCAAAATCATCCTCTTATGCCATCATAGCTCCTACTGAACTATCTTCTATTGCCAAATACAAAATTAAAGGTTTACTTATCTGAGGTGTTCTCAACACTGGCAGATTTAACAAGTAGTCCTGAATGGTATCAAAAGCTTTATGACAATCCTCATTCCAAACCACGAACTGGTCCTTCCTGAGCAACTTGAATATTGGTTCACAGAATGAAATCAACTTGGCTATAAACCTATTTATGTACTGAACCTTGCCCAAAAACCCTCTGACTTCTTTTTCTTTCTAGGGTACTGACATCTCTCTAATAGCTTTTACCTTGTCAAGATCTACTTCTATGCCTCTCTTTTTCACCATATAACTTAAAAACTTTCCTGAAGTAACTTTAAAGATGCACTTTTTAGGGTTGAAGTGAATATTGTACTTATTGATCCTTTAGAAAAACCTTTCTAGCACTTTAAAATGTCCTTCCTTAGTGACTAACTTATTCATCATATCGTCTACATACACCTCTACTTCCTTATGAATCAAGTCATCTAAAATCTTAGTGGCCATTCTTTGATAGGTAGTACATGCATTCTTAAGTCTAAAAGGTATAACCCGATAGGCATATATCCCCCATTCAGCTATGAAAGTTTTTCTGATCCTATCCACTATTTTATTCAAAATTTGGTTATACCCAACATACCTATTCATAAAAATATACATGGCACAAGCAGTTGTGCTATTGATTAGAGCATTTTATAAGCTAAGGGAAAATCATTCTTATGATAAGCCTTGTTCAAATCTCTATAATCTATACAAACTCTTACATTTTTATCCTTCTTTGCCACAGGGACTACATTTGCTAACCACATGGGGTATTGAACTTCCCCTAAGAACTTAGCTTTTATTTGCTTTCTGACCTCATATTTAACCTTTTCAGCCCACTCTGGTCTAAGTCTCCTAAGCTTCTGCTTAACTAGCTTGTACTAGGATATATTGGAATGGCATGTTCAACAGCTTCTTGATCTATTCCTGGCATGTCTTCATAGGTATAGGTAAAGACTTTTTCATATTTTCTTAATATTCTCTTAAATTTTTCTCTCTCTTCAAAATTTATATCCGATGCTAATAAAATTTCTTTTGGATTTTCCTTAGTTTTGAGATTAAATGAATATGTGTTCATTGAGTTGATGTCAAATATAAATGCTTTATGATCATGATAATGCATATTGAAATTAGAGAAACATCACACAAGTAAGCAAAATTATTCATCTCATTAATGAAATCATAAGAGCAAATATTGTTCTCATAAAAAAGTTCAGGAATATAAATAATATCAATAAAAGTATCCTCTCCAATCTTATTAGCATAAAATGTCTCTCTAGCCTCTAGATTAGCTTTAGATGATTCTTCAACTTCTAACTTCTCTTTACCTTTCAACTGGGTGGCAAGGAGCTCCTCTATCATGACTTCCTTGTATGCTTCTTTATCCTATACCAAATGGTGCAATAGAATCTCTTCATCCTAAAAACATTCAACTGGCTTAATGATCCTCTGTTCCCAATCAAGGACATTATTAAACAATTCAAACCCTAGCACTAGCTCACCCCTTATCATTTAATGCTTATTCTCTCCATAATAAAGATACAAGCTTGAAGTTGGCACAAAACTCTAAAAAATGTGAGGGATCCCTTTCACTGCTTCTTTCTCCTTACCCTTCTTATTGTAACCTACAAAACATATACCCTTCTTATCTTTCTAACCCTTAGAAGCTATAGTGATTTGAGGACCTTAGGAATTCTTACCCAAATTGGCACCGGGTACGAAATTCATCTTTTAGGGCATATTGACCACTTTATGGCAATCAAAGAAGCTATCCTCATTTTCTTCATCATTGATAATCACTACGTGAAACTCGTTGAATGATTGCTTAGCTATTTTGAGCATAGACACTTGATTCTTCCTCACTGCTTTAATAGTGACTACCAACACATCATGAAGAATCTTAATCATTTGATGCAATGTTGATGACACTCCCTATAAGGCCTCAAAACATACCTTAAAAGGATTAGTGTATAGTGAAAAGAGAGATTGAAAAAGGTTTCAATATAAAAGAACTGTTAATTATGCAATCAAGATATAATCGATATTAATGTAAAAGTGAAGGGCAAAATGGTAAATTAAAGTTGTGAAGGGCATATGTATATATTGAAAAGATATGAAATAAGGATTTGATTAAAATCCTAATTATAAAACATACGTTAAATTTGAGAAGTTAAAAAAAAGAGGGTGTAAGTGCAAATTAAGATTGGTTAAATGATGGACCAATGAGAACTGGACATATAGATAACTTTAGAGAATTGTAGGGATTTGAAGAATTATAGAGATTTAGGTATAAAAAGGAGGAATTGGCTGACCATTATAGAAAAAAATGGACCCATTTTAGCTATCTTCTCCTTAAACAACCCCTAACTAACCCCTAAACTCAACTATATCTTGGTAGAGAGAGAATTTAGTAGATAGATAATTTAAGGTAACAATATTTTCTTTTCCTCTTATATTTGCTTCATATGATAAGAATTGAATGTGAAGAGTTTGAATGGGTGTTTATATATGTAATTTATCCTATATAGAAAAAAGAGTAAGAGCAAGGAAAATGAGAGAGAAAGAGAGATCAAAGAAGGTGATTTTGGTGCCTCAATAAGGTATGGGAATTATACTCTTTTGATATGTGTTTAAAGATTGATTTAAGTTAATGAATTTGTAAATCTTCAAATTTGGAATTGAAGTAAGGCTTTAGGTGGTGGCCATTAACTTTAAATTTGCGACCATCTTCCAAATGATTGATGGTGATAGCTCCATAGTTGGTGACCTCTACAACTTCTTACTGTCCCTTCCATCTTGATTTCAACTTCTCTGGAAATAGCCACAGCAGACTATCATATACTAAAACCTTCATTCCTGGGATAAAGTTCTTAGAGGCCAACCTATTATTATACCACCTCTTTTTCTTCTCTTTGTATCTCCTGGAATGATTGTATGCCCAAAATCTTAGCTCTTCTAGTTCATTCAATTTCAAAGCCCTAGACTTTTAAGGTCAAAATTCAAAAATTTTGTGGCCAAATAAGCTTTATGTTCTAATCCAACTGATAGGCGACAAGATTTGCCAAAAACTAACCTAAAAGGAGACATCCTTATAAGTGTCTTAAAGGCTATCCTATATGCCTACAGTGTCTCATCTAGATTAAGGTACCATCTTTCCTGGATGCATTAACCATTTTCTCCAAAATCGATTTAAGTTCTTGGTTAGACACCTTAACTTGACCATTAGCTTGGGCATGGTATAGGGTAGTGACTTTGTACCTGACTCTAAATTTTTTCAGCAAAGCTTTAAATTGGTGGTTAACAAAATGCTTGCCACCATCACTAATTATATCTATAGGGTTTCCATGCCAGGTGAATATAATTTTACTTAAGAATTCAAGCACTAACTTGGCATCACAAGTCCTAGTAGCTACAGCTTTTACCCACTTGCTTACATAATCTACGGCCACTAAGATATATTCAAACCCGTAGGATATCGAAAAAGATCCCATAAAATCTATACCCCTAACATTAAATAGCTCTACCATAAGCATGTTGGTTAATGGTATTTCATCTTTCCTAGTTATATTCCCTACCCTTTGACATCTATCACATGATTGAATGAAAAATTACACATCATTAAATAGAATAGGCCAATAAAAACCAGAGGAAATAATTTTTGATATCGTTCGATTTACCCATGATGTCTATCGACTTCTCCACTATTACACGCCTTGACAATTTCTCCTTGCTTTTCCTTAGGGATACACCTTCTTAACACTTGATCTGCACATAGTTTAAAGAGGTAAGGGTCATCCTATATGTAATATTTTGTATCAACTTTCAATTTCTTCCTTTGTTGCCAATTGTAGTCTTTTGGCATGTAACCTCCTGCAAGAAAATTGGCTAAATCAGCAAACCAAGGAACAACAACTTCACACATAAATAAAGCATGTATATGCTCATCCGAAAACAAATCAAGGATCTCCCCTTTCTTATTGTAGCCATGCTCAAGTCTAGATAAGTGATCCATCACAAAGTTCTCTGCCCCCTTTTTGTCCTTAATCTCCAGGTCAAACTCTTGTAGAAGGAGTACCTATCTAATCAATCTCAATTTTGACTTTTTTCTTGGTAAAGAGATGTCTCAATGCTACATGATCAGTCCATACCAAATTTTTTGCTCCTAGCATGTAAGGCCTAAACTTCTCAAATGTAAAAACAATTGCAAGGTGTTCCTTTTCAGTTGTTGTGTAATTGACCTAAGCTTTAATCAAGGTATGGCTTGCATAATAAATTGCACAAAATACCTTCTCTCATCTTTGTCCAAGCATTGCCCCTGTTAAAAAATTGCTTGCATCACACATTAGTTCAAAAGGCAAATTCCAATTTAGAGAGATAATAACTGGAGCTGAAATAAGCCTTTGTTTCAATATCTCAAATGCATACAAACATTCAGTAGTGAAAATAAAAGAAACATCTTTCGTTAACAAATTAGATAAGGGTTTTGCAATCTTTGAAAAATCTTTGATAAATCTGCATGCCCTAAAAGCTTCTAATCCCTTTAACATTGGTTGGTCGTAGAAGTTTCTCTATCACCTATACTTTAGCTCTATCCACCTCGATCCCTTTTTTTGAAATTTTATGCCCCAATACTATTCAAGTGGCATTTCTCCCAATTCAATACTAGATTGGTTTTCTCACACCTCTCTAGCACCAAATCAATATGCTTAAGATAACTCTCAAAATCTCTCCCATAAATGGTGAAGTAATCCACAAAGATCTCCATAAATTTCTCTATAAAGTCATGAAATATTGCCATCCTACACCACTAAAATGTAGCTAGTGCATTGCATAATCCAAAAGGCATTCTCCTAGAGGAAAAAATATCATAAAGGTAGGTGATGGTAGTTTTCTCTTTGTTCTCGGGTGCAATAGGGATTTGTAAATATCCTAAATACCTATCTAAGAAATAATAAAACCTATTACCCACTAGCCTCTCTAACATTTGATCAATAAATGGCAAGGGGAAATGATATTTCCTAGTGGAGTTATTCAACCTTTTATAGTCTATACAAACTCTCCAACCCAGGAATAAGCTCATCTAACTCATTCTTGATCACTGCCATCCCTCCCTTCTTGGGAATACATTACACTGGGCTTATCCACTTACTATCTAAGATGGAATAAATAATACGTGAATCGAGGAGTTTGATTACCTCCTTCTTAACTACCCCTTGCATTACCAAATTAAGCCTCTTTTAAGGTTGAACCGCTAGTTTGCATTCTTCTTCCATTAGGATCTAGTGAGTGCAGTAGCTTGAATTGATTCCTTTTAAGTTTGATGTCTCCTAACCTATTGCCTTCTTATGCCTTTTTAACACTTTGATCGACATCTCTTTAAATCCTGTCAAAACAAAAAAAAAATTATCACTGGCTTTTATTAATTTTCTAAGAACACATATTTTAAGTGAGGTGGGAGGTTTCTTAGCTCAGTTTTAGAGTCTTCCTTTTCTGGTTTGTCATTATCTTCATTTGATTCCTTATCTTTAAACTCTTCCTCAAGCTCTCCCATAGCTTCCTCACTTCTCTTCTTTATCTCTGCTATCATCTCTCTCTACTTCATCCAACTCCTAATCTTCTAAAGAGCTTATTAAGCTGAAATTTAGCGAGTCCTTCATCAATAGTTGCTCTTGATTTTCCTCTACACACTTTTATACCCTATCTATAAAATGCATGGACTCCTCTATATCTTTCGATGGATACTTTTGGGCTTTGTTCATATCTACTACCATTTCTTCATTATTAAACCTTAAGATGACCTTTTGACCATAAACATCAATTAAGGCCTTTGCCATGTTTATAAATTGTTTCCCTATAATTAGTGGTACTTTTTTATCCCCTTTCATTTCCATCACTATAAAATCTATGGGAAAAATGAATTTCCCAACCTTTACCAATGGGTCTTTAATTACCCCCTTTGGTTTTCTCACTAATCTATCAGCTAGTTGGAGCCTCATTCCCATCTTCTTGAGATCTCCTAGATTTAATTTCTTGAACATAAAATATGTCATTAAGTTAATATTAGCTCCAAGGTCACACAAGGCATTTCCAATAAAAGTTTCACCAATTTATAGGGTAAAGTGAAACTACCTGGAACTTCCAATTTTTTCAGGATCTTGTTCATGATAATGGCACTACAATTTTATGTTAGTTGCACAGTCCCACACCTTTCTAATTTATTTTTGTTAAAATAAATTTTGTTCATGAATTTAGCATAATTGGGCATGTGAGCTAGGGCTTCAATAGAAAGAAAATTGATATTTAATTTCTTAAACATTTCTAGAAACGTAGCCAATTGCTCATTCTTCTTTTCTTTCCTAGCTATAGTAGGAAATGGAAGCCTATTTATATCAAGATCCTTTATATTGGGATTTATTATACTTTTACCTTTATCAATGGTAGAAGCATCTACATTCTCCTTTACCCTAGAGTTAGAGATACTTACCTTCTATGTCGGCTTCTCCTTTCCTGATGATGATAATGGTGAAGATGTTTTACCTTTTTCATCCTCTTACACTACCTATTTGCCACTCCTTAGAATGATTGCTTTGTCTTTCTCTTTTGGGTTTCGATCAATAATTGATGGAAAAGTTCCAGCTGGTCTTATGGAAAAGAATTTACCAATTGCTTAATTTACATATCCAAGTTCCTCATCAAGGCATATTGGTTTCTATTCCACTTCTCTTAGGATTTCCATCTTGTTTCTTGGCCTGGCATGAATTGTTACTGGCTATTCATGAAGCTCATAAACATATCTTTCAAATTTAATTTTTTTCTTAAATGGTTGGTCTTGGTTGGAACCTCAATGGATGGTAAGCTTGGTTAAAATTTAGATTTTGAATTGAACCTTGGTTTTGGTGATGGTGGGATGGATATAGAGTCTGACAATGAGTTATGGCTTGTGGTTAGTAGGATTGACTATGGTTATGGTGAACATTTTTGTTGAATGGGGCTCTTGGTTAAGGTTAAGAAGATAAATCCCCATGATTCCTCCTTCCATGAAAAATTTGAGTAGTTCCTCTAATTTGGATTATATGTATTGTTGAAAGGGTCATTTCTCCTATAATCTCCCACTACATTGACATCTCTAATAACTCCACCATCTTATCCATATGGCCTACTCTCATATGCTACACAATCTTAAGAAACAACAACTACATTTTGCTCCTTCAATCTAATTATTTCCTTCCTCATCACCTCTATTTATGCATTCAACATTGCAACTTCATCCACATTATGTATACCTTTCTTTCTTCAAACTTCTCTTAGAGTTGCCCATTGCAAATCATTAGAAACCATTTCATCTAACAAATGAAAAGCTTATTTTAGTATTTTTTTCAAAAATGAGCCATTCAATGCTGCATACAAGAGTTATCTTATGGGTGGATTTGCTCCAGCATAAAAGATTATCATGAGTTGGTGGACAACCACCTTATGGTGTGAACTGCTTTTTAACAGTCTTTTATACATCTCTCATGCCTTATGAAAAGGTTTTTCATTTAATTAATGGAATCCTATGATGTTGTTGTGAATGCTTTCTATTTTTTATGGTGGAAAGAACTTCATTAGAAACTTCTCCTGTATTTTCTTTCATGCCCAAATTGACTAACTCGGTAACATTTGGAGCGATTCTCTTACTTTTCCAATTAAGGTGAAAGGGAACAATTTCAGCAAAATTGCATCTAATGTAACTTTTGAAATTTGAACGGTGTCACTAACTTCTAAAAATATTTCAAGGTGTTGAGCAGGATCTTTTAGTTCTGAATTGGAGAACCGATTCCTTTGCACCATAGTGATAGTGGCTAGCTTGAGCTCAAAATGTACATGTCATGGTAATACAATCGTTCTATGATCCATATTCAACCTAGGAATTGCATAGTCCCTAATTATACTTTGCCTAGGCACCTCTTCCTTTTGTCTAACCAGAATTTCTTCTTATGCCCCAGGCACTTGTTGATTCTCAAGAGGAACTCCATCAATAGAAGGATGATTTAGTGGTTCCTGACCAGTGTCTAGCAAGTGTACTAGATCGGCTTAGTAATATAGGGAAATAAGATTATGACCCAAAATATCGAACCCAAGGGAACTTGTGCTTGTATATGCTATTTCAATTTCAAAACCAATCTTGTGTGTAAAGAGAGAAGAGAGATCCCAAAGTTGTGAAAAATTGAAAACAATAATTTAAACTAAATTAAAATAATTGAAAAAGCTAAAGTAAGAAAAGATTTATTGAAAGCAAGTAAATCGAATGAGTTAAAAATCAATGATAAAGACAACTTTCACTAAAGGACTATCCACCTTAACAAATATTGCTATGACTTAATTAAAAGAAAACATAAAAGTGATTATGAGGAATTCAGTTTAATAAAACCAGATAACTTTATTCAAGATTATCATTCCAAGCATCAAATTTTCTTATTCAAATAAACATAACACTTAGCATAAAGAACCGAATTAAGTCCCTTAGATGTCTATTAAAGCCTTTCTCAAGAGATTTAACTTTCACCTATTCTTGGTTACTCTTTTCTTAATCTTAACTTACTCAAATCAACACACAATTATAGCTTATTCAGATTATAACCATGCATTAATTCAAGTAAATTAACCTAAGAGCATGCAAATCATTAATCAACTTAAACCAATTAATTAACCAATTCTTAATCAAGTTAATAATCAACTTAAAATTGAGAAAAGACAAGACTTATGTTTAAGAACCAAGAAATAATCAACTTGTATTAAAATTTAAGAACAAACTCAAGTCATAATAATATAAGTCAAGGATTCAAGTATCCTTTAGCAAAAGTTAAAGAAAACTATTCACAAACCATTCTTAAAATTAAAAACAACATTTCAAGAAAAACTGTAAAAACATAGAACTAAGAAAAGAAAGCTTAATTCTAAGGAATAATTCTAAGGATTGATGATGATTCTTCTGTGTTTTAGACTGCTATTTATAAGCAAGAATTATAGTAGACTCCTTGTTAAACTCCGGTCATAAAATAGGAATCAAATTCTGCTAAACAGGAAGCTCGTAAATCCTTCGCGACATGGGAAAGTTCATCACGTGGCCACGCCTTCAACTTGCCTTCCTTCACACGTGGGCACGTCCCATTTACTTCTTCTTCCACACGTGGCCACGTGTGGTCCTTCACTAGGAATCCACGTGGTCACGTGGTTGCATAGTTTTCTTTAGTTTCCCAATCACGTGGCCATGGGTCTTCATACTTCATTTCTTCACCTTTCATCACATGGCCACGGTTCCTCTTGCTTTCTTCTTCACGTGGCCACGTGTGAAACTCTTCAGCACTTTCACGTGGTCACGTCTCAAGGCTCTGGACTGGACGTCGTTTTCTTGCCTAACTTTCTCATATTTGCATTTTTAGCCCTAAACTTTATCCTTTTTGCACTTTAAACCCTTTTATATCAATTTAAACCTGAAAATCAAACAAAACACAGAATTAACCTCAAAAACATAAATATTACTAAATTAACTCTAAATTAACTTAAATAAAACCGAAACAACTAAATAACTTAACTAAAAATATATTAAAAACTATATATATTTCACACTTATCAAATACCCCACACTTAAACCTTGCTTGCCCTCAAGCAAATAAGAACAATCCCACCTTCAAAACCATCAAACTTGAACAAAGATATGCAATTTTAAAACCAAACTTAGCATTTTAACAAGAGCACTTAACATAAACTCTATATAGATTAACTTCAACAAGAGAATATAAACTAGTTTCCTTGAGTGTGTGCAAGACCAAATCATTTTAATCAATTTTGAAAATCAAAATATCAACATAACTAAGTAATTTTTGAAAATCAAAATATCAACACAACTAAGTAATGAAGTATAGAATATATGAATGCATAAGCATACAATCAGTTTTGTGGTTGAAACTCTAGAAACACAATAGGCCTCTCCTTTAGCACCGGAACCCGTAGGTCATCTCCGCTAAACAACTCAAAACAAACTTAAAATCACATAGGTCTTTTTAAGGTTGTAATGGGGCTAAGGGTATGTTTATCAAAGAATGGATAAAAGATAATCAACATGAATATAGCCACTCTAAGACCAAATAGATTACAAAACCCCATAACTTAATCTAATCCTTGCCTTGATTCCAAACTCTTTTTATGCTCTTTCACCAAGAAGTCAATATTTTTTTCATTTTTCCTTGCACTACCCCACACTTATATTTTTTCATAATTGCTAGTTCTCTTTTTTTTTTTAACTTCAAACGTTCTTTTCCCTTTTTTTTCTTTTTCTTTTTTTTTCTTATTCTTTTTTTTTATTGAACTAGCCTTTTCAAGCTAACCTCAAGGTAATACAAGGTATATTTTCGATTGACTTCATCAATAACTTTGTTAAAACTTTCTTACTACACCCAATAAAACTTTACTCTTTTCACTCATTTCTTTAATCCTAAAGTGGCCAATTCCATAAGGTGAGATAAAAGCTTTTTAGGTAATATGGTTAAAATATTAGGTGTAATAAGAAAATATTAGTGATACGCATTAAGCATACCCTTATAAGCTCAAAATGGTTAATCAAAGGATAATTTCAGCAAGGTAGGACAAGTCTTTTAAAAGAGTTTATCAAGAAAATTGTTGCCTAGATCATTTTCTAAGTTGCTTGAGTTGTTCATATGCTTTGAAGGGTGATGAGGAAGGTTCTAGTGCTCTAAATTTTCTTACTTAACTATTTTATTGTATTGATTTTTTTCAAGTTAAAAACTGGTCTAAGTGCTTTTCAGAGTTTGGAAACTAACAAATATTTATCAAGTTGAAGATTAATCAATCCAAAGGCATATTAAACAACATAAATTTTCTCTTGCTAAGCAAAGGTCCAAAACATGCATATTCCATATCCAAATTCAAAGTGTTCAAGTTTTGAAGTCAACTAGGGCAAACTAAGTTTTCATGTAAATTAAATGAAAAGGTGAACTACATAAGTCTTTAATACATTTTACAAGCTAAAACTAAACATAAACACAATAAAAGAAAACAACACAAAACACAAAAATAACAAAGTTTGATTCATGAAAAAGAAAAGTAAAGTTGAAAACAACTCCCTGAAAGGAGGCTACCCCCTCCTCAAAATATTGCTGTCCACAGCAAATGATGATCTATTCCGGTGGAGGTGGTGGTGAGGTGTGGGCACGGAAGAGAGCAAACCAAAATAAAAATGAAGATGAGTAAGAGGAGAAGTCTTGGAGCTTTTATAAAGAGGGGAATTAGGGCGTGGCCACGTGAATTATATGATCTTGGGCAATGTCTTAAGCCGTGGCCACGTGATGGCCAAAGGAAAGCCACACGTGGTCACGTGTACATGCATTTTTCAACCTCTATTGCATTTTTGAGACAAATACGCACACTTAAACTTCCTTAAATGTAATTTTGCTATATCAAGTTTTTAAAACACCAATTCTTTTCCAGGAAAAAACATGTCTTCATTTTAAAAACCTTGATTTACTCACTTTTTTCATGAATCAAAACACATAAACACACAAAAATGTAAAAACACAAAAACTTAACTGTAAAAAGAAAAGAGAGAGAGATTAGAAGTTCTGAATTTTTAAAGTCTCCAGCTAGACTTTCCAAACCATTTTTAAGTATCTTGAAGAATCATGGTTGCTTTAGCAACCTCTTTTTGTTTGATTTGGTCTGGTTTGCCCCATTTTGATTTCATCTCTTGGTTAGTCTTTTCTTTATAAAATGCTTCATTGTCATATAACCATTGTTGAATTGCATCAAGCTCATTGAAAATTCGTTGAGGTTGTATTACCAGCTTAGAATTATCCTCCATGGGTGTATGATAATAGCTGGGACTAACCCTTTTCAAATCGGATATTGCCCAATCAATTTTTCCTTTGTGCTTCTTGAGGATTTCAATGAGCATTTCTTCATCCAACCCTGTCAATAAAGATGGATTAATTACTGGCTTAGCATTA
Organism: Excoecaria agallocha; assembly: GCA_037975025.1. Lineage (NCBI taxonomy): Eukaryota > Viridiplantae > Streptophyta > Magnoliopsida > Malpighiales > Euphorbiaceae > Excoecaria > Excoecaria agallocha. The sequence continues at coordinate 69,468,304 of CM075811.1, forward strand.
TCATTCAAAAATAAATATTGCAAATGAGATGAAACTGCTTTAAGTTTAGAATCTCCCTTAGGAGGGGACGGTTCATCCTCCCTTTCATCATATTCACTATGCTCTTGCTCTAAATTTTGTATCAACTTTATCTCCTTTGCTTCCAACTCTTCCACTTCCTTGGGATGCATTAAACAACTTTGAAGTTTATCATTAATAATGATTTCCTCTTGTTTTGCATTAACACATTCTTGAATTTCATCGACAAAACAAATGGATTCCTCAAAATCATACGAGGGGTATTTTAAAATTTTATTGACATTAAAACTCATTTTCTCCTCGTTAAATCTTAAAGTAACCATTTGTCCATGAACATCAACTAAGGCTCTTGCTGTGTTCAAGAATGTCCTCCCCACAATTAACGGTACCTTTCTATCTTCGTCCATGTCCATCACCACAAAATCAACCGGAAATATGAAATTTCCTACTTTTACCAATATGTCCTCAATTATTCCTTTTGGCCTCTTTATCGATCTATCCGCCAATTGAAGCGTCATTTGGGTTTCCTTTAAATCACCTAAATTCAATTTCTTGTAAATTGAATAAGGCATCAAATTAATACTTGCACCCAAATCACATAAAGCATTAACAAAATTTCTACCTAATTCACAAGGTAATGTAAAACTACCTGGATCTTCTAATTTTTCAGGAATTTTATTGGTTAAAATGGCACTACAATTATTGGATAATTGAACCGTTCCTATGCCCTCTAGCTTTTTCTTATTAGAGCACAATTCTTTCATAAATTTAGCATATTTAGGCATGTGTAATAAAGCTTCAGCAAATGGTAAGTTTATATGCAGCTTCTTAAACATGTCCAAAAATCTACTCAATTGTTCATTTTGTTTCTCTTTTCTAGCTAGAACAGGAAAAGGTAATTGAGATTCATCAAGAACAGTAGAAACAAGCTTTTCTTTACCTTTACCCTTCTCAACTGTAGGAGGCACTTTTTCATTATTTTCAGAATTAAAAACACTTACCTTCGTTGTCGGTTCCACCTTTTGAAAAGAATTCTTACCAAGTTCAGTCTTCTCTAACTCCTTCCCACTCCTTAATGTGATTGCTTTGACTTCCTCCTTCGAATTTCGATCTACATTGGATGGAAATGTCCCTTGAGCATGGTTTGATAAAGAACTAGCAAGTTGCCCTATTTGGTTCTTTAGGTTCCTAATGGATGCCTCTTGGTTTCTCATCCAAATATCTTGCGATTTCCATCTAGCATCTTGACTAGCTAAAATTGAGTTTTGGGAAGCCATGAAATTTGCAATCATTTCTTCAATATTAGATTTCTTTTCTTGAGGAGGAGGAGGTTGAGGTTTTTGAAAATCGGGTGGTTGGTGGTATGCTTGTGATGGGTATTGATTTGGGTAATGAGGTGGAGCTTGGTTTTGGTATGGAAGTTGATTGTTGAAAGTTTGATTGTGGTTGAATTGGGGTCTAGGATTGGGGTTAGAAGAAGAACCTTGATTACCTTCCCTCCATGAAAAATTTGGATGGCTTCTCCATCCCGTATTGTAAGTGTTGCTATACGGATTCAAGGCATTCACTTCTTCCACCATAACTTCATTATTCTTCATTCCCAAAGGTCCTGCAATTCCAGTATAAGAATCAACTTCATTAGATAACATAGAGACATTTTTAGCTTTAAGCTCATTTATTTCTTTTAAATGCCTTTCTTCCATTAATTCTAATTGAGCTTTTAACATGGCTACTTCATCAATATTATGAACTCCCTGTTTCTTTTGAGTTGCTCTAGAGGTTGCCCATTGAGCACCATTGGTGGCCATCTCATCAAGGAGTAAAAATGCATCCTCGGGAATTTGATTCATGAAACTTCCATTTGAAGCTGCATCTAACAAAGATCTTGTTGATGGATGGGCACCTGCATAGAAAATAAGCATTAATTGAAAAATAGGAACTTCATGATTTGGACAACTCTTCAAAAGTCTCCTAAATCTTTCCCATGCTTCATGGAATGGCTCCTCATAAAACTGCTGGAAGTCACTAATTTGTTTCCTAATGAGGGCAGTCTTAGTAGGTGGGAAGAACTTGCAAAGAAATTTTTCTTGCATTTGTTGCCAAGAATGGATGGATTGATTTGGTAGCATTTGCAGCCAATCCCTAGCTTTTCCTATTAGGGTGAATGGAAAGAGTTTTAACCTAATTGCATCAGTCGATACATTAGGAATTTGCACAGTGTTACTCACTTCTAAGAACATATCCAAATGTTGTGCAAGATCCTCTATATCCGAACCTGAAAATTGGTTTCTTTGTACCATAGTGATGGTAGCGGGTTTAATCTCAAAGGGTTGGTGGTGAGGAATCCTAATAGTCCTATGTTCTTCATTCCACCTAGGGATAGCATAATCCCTTATGGTTCTAGGTCTATACCCATTCCCGGGAGCTTGGTGGGGGATGTGTTGCTCTTCGATCCTAGGTGGTGGATCATTCATAGGTTGTTCAATTTCTGGATCGTTCATATTGCCTCTTCTATTCCTATGGAATGTCCTCTCAATTTCAGGGTCTATGGGAAGGATGGAGTTATCTCTCACCATAAACCACTAATCACCTAAAAAGAAAACAAGAAATTAGATGAAGAAGAGAAGAAAAACATACAAAAATTACTTTAAAATCAAAATAAACAAACAAACGCCAATGTATCCCCGGCAACGGCACCAAAAATTTGACCAGTGTCTAGCAAGTGTACTAGATCGGCTTAGTAATATAGGGAAATAAAATTATGACCCAAAATATCGAACCTAAGGGAACTTGTGCTTGTATGTGCTATTTCAATTTCAAAACCAATCTTGTGTGTAAAGAGAGAAGAGAGATCCCAAAGTTGTGATGAATTGAAAACAATAATTTAAACTAAATTAAAATAATTGAAAAAGCTAAAGTAAGAAAAGATTTATTGAAAGCAAGTAAATCGAATGAGTTAAAAATCAATGATAAAGACAACTTTCACTAAAGGACTATCCACCTTAACAAATATTGCTATGACTTAATTAAAAGAAAACATACAAGTGATTATGAGGAATTCAGTTTAATAAAACCAGATAACTTTATTCAAGATTATCATTCCAAGCATCAAATTTTCTTATTCAGATAAACTTAACACTTAGCATAAAGAACCGAATTAAGTCCCTTAGATGTCTATTAAAGCCTTTCTTAAGAGATTTAACTTTCACCTATTCTTGGTTACTCTTTTCTTAATCGTAACTTACTCAAATCAACACACAATTATAGCTTATTCAGATTATAACCATGCATTAATTCAAGTAAATTAACCTAAGAGCATGCAAATCATTAATCAACTTAAACCAATTAATTAACCAATTCTTAATCAAGTTAATAATCAACTTAAAATTGAGAGAAGACAAGACTTATGTTTAAGAACCAAGAAATAATCAACTTGTATTAAAATTTAAGAAAAAACTAAAGTCATAACAATATAAGTCAAGGATTCAAGTATCCTTTAGCAAAAGTTAAAGAAAACTACTCATAAACCATTCTTAAAATTAAAAACAACGTTTCAAGAAAAACTGTAAAAACAAAGAACTAAGAAAAGAAAGCTTAATTCTAACGAATAATTCTAAGGATTGATGATGATTCTTCTGTGTTTTGGACTGCTATTTATAGGCAAGAATTGTAGTAGACTCCTTGTTAAACTCCAGTCATAAAATAGGAATCAAATTCTGCTAAACAGGAAGCTCGTAAATCCTTCGCGACATGGGAAAGTTCATCACGTGGCCACGCCTTCAACTTGCCTTCCTTCACACGTGGGCACGTCCCATTTACTTCTTCTTCCACACGTGGCCACGTGTGGTCCTTCACTAGGAATCCACGTGGTCACGTGGTTGCATAGTTTTCTTTAGTTTCCCAATCACGTGGCCATGGGTCTTCATACTTCATTTCTTCACCTTTCATCACATGGCCACGGTTCCTCTTGCTTTCTTCTTCACGTGGCCACGTGTGAAACTCTTCAGCACTTTCACGTGGTCACGTCTCAAGGCTCTGGACTGGACGTCGTTTTCTTGCCTAACTTTCTCATATTTGCGTTTTTAGCCCTAAACTTTATCCTTTTTGCACTTTAAACCCTTTTATATCAATTTAAACCTGAAAATCAAACAAAACACATAATTAACCTCAAAAACATAAATATTACTAAATTAACTCTAACTTAACTTAAATAAAACCGAAACAACTAAATAACTTAACTAAAAATATATTAAAAACTATATATATTTCACACTTATCAGTTCCATATTGCTTTCCTTGTTAACTCTCTTTCTTTGATGAATGGTTCCCTTGATTTTAGGATCATACTATGATAATTGTTTATGTTTCACTCAGTTCATGCACTACGAGCACCTGAAAGGAATTTAATAAATAAAATTAGAAAAAGACAACACATAAAAACAACAATCAAAACTCACAAAACACGTTATCTCCCCGTTAACGGTGCCAAAAACTTGTTACAACCCTAGCAAATGCATTAGATCGATAAGTAATTTAGAGGAATATAATTAATACCTCCAAATATCGAACCCAAGGGAAGTGAAATGGTGCAATATGAAATTTTTTTATTGCAATATGTGCTTAAATAATTCCCAATTGTTTGATGAATTTTTCTTTCTTTTGCTATCTCAAACTATAATGATAATAAACAAAAAGAAAATATAAAATGTAAATGATGAATAAGAAAGATAATAACAAGAAATAAAGATAAATTATGGATAAATGAATAAAGGTAAAGATGTTGTTAGGGATCTAATCCACCCTTATCCCATGCAAGGTTCATTTTAACAAAAGATTTCATAAAATTCAGATGTGGTCAACCCTACTAACCCCTAGTATCCCATTTCAAACCTTACTATTCTTACTACTCGATATCATATTCCAGAGCTTATCTAATAATCAATATAAGCATGGGTTCCAAGACCTAGATGTGAACTAATATCCTATTTTGAACCTTACTAGTCCAACACCAATTTACTTTCCTCTCTATTTCTCAATTTATGACACAATAAACCTTAGGTTCGTAGCTCTCATTCCAGAAATGCATCAAAACTATAGCAAATGTGAGGAAAAACAAGCATTCATGGCATAAACATTAAACAAGCATCCAACTATTAACTTGAATAAGATTAATAACATAAACACTTGTAAAACATTCAAACCAAGATTAGCACAAGGGAAAAGAAACATCTGAACATATATTAAATAAATGAGTTCATACTCCTTACATAGTCTAGAGGATTCAAAGATCCCTAAACAATAAAAGATTATTCACTATTCATAATGTAAATAACAAGTAAAGAGTGAGAAAAAAACTTTAAAATCCATTTAGAGTTGAAGATTTAAAGTTGATGAGGTCTTTTTCCTTCTCCTCCAATTGGAATTTGATTTAAAATGAAAACTTAAACTAAAATCTAAGTTGTAACTGAGTATTTCTATGTATTTGTGAAGTAATTATATTAAAAGAGTAATTTTTACAAGTAAAACCTATGAAAAACTAAGTGTGAAAGCCTAAGTATGAAGAAAACACGAGCTAAAACTATGGAGAAAAAGTTGGTGGCTCAAAACCCTAAAAAGGTCTCCCTTTTAAACTAAAATTGTAGCTTTTATAGAGGTCTTCAGATGGACACGGCTGAGACACTTTGGTCTCAGTTGAGTCTAAAGAGATAAAATAGTACTATAGCATAGGACATGGCTTAGACACTTTAGTCTCAGCCGAGTGCACCATTCTGGATTGAAATACACTTGAAGGTTGCATAGCACTTGGTTGAGTCTCCTAATGAAACAGTGCATTTTAAGATCTTACATGATACTCGACTGGGACAAATGGTCTTGGTCGAATGCTAAAAAATATAATTTTGACACTAAAAATATGAAAAATATGCAACACAAGACACAAATACTGAACAAAAACATTGAAAAATAAATAATAAAATTAGAGTTATCACATGGGATGGGGCAAACATATATGATATATGAAAGCATACATTTGCATCCTTGTGCAAACAAGAAAACATTATTTTTTCATAGCATCGCATTTGTATCATTTGACAATACAATAAAAGCAGCACGTCATATGTATAGGCCCCAACTAGAAAGGAAACCAACAGAATATATATTGAGTGCAATGATGATATGATAGTAAGATAAGAGTATTACTATAAAGAGATGGAATTAGATAGAGTCTAAATGTGATAAAGCAAAGAATAAGAGAATCAGGAATAGATAGTATTGGATAGCATTTGATTGGGATAAAGATAGAGCTATAGAAATGCAAGTTATGAGATTTTGTAAATGACACAAGTGTGAATTTCGAGGAAGAAATTCTTTTAAAGGGGAGAGAAATTTTATTCCCCAAAATATACCCTAATAGGATTAGTGTATAGTGAATAGAGAGATTGAAAAAGGTTTCAGTGTAAAAGAACTATTAATTATGCAATCAAGATATAATCAGTATTAATGCAAAAGTGAAGGGAAAAATGGTAAATTAAAGTTGTGAAGGGAATATGTATGTATTAAAAAGATATGAAATAATTACTTGATTGAAATCCCAATTATAAAACATGTGTCAAATTTGAAAAGTTAAAAGAAAAGTAGGGTGTAAGTGCAAATTAGGGTTGGTAAAATGATGGACCAATAAGAAGACAACACATTGATAACTCTAGTGAATTGCAGGGACTTGAAGAATTATAGAGATTTAGGTATAAAAAGGAGGAAGTGAATGGCCATTCTAGAAAAAGAAGGACCCATTTCAGCTATATTCTCCCTAAACAACCCCTAACTAACCCCTAAACTCAAGTATAACTAACAACTTATTCTTTTCCTCTTTTATTTTTTTCATATGATAACAATTTAATTTGAAGATTTTAAATAGGTGTTTATATATTTGATTTATCCTACATATAAAGAAGAGTAAAAGCAAGGAAAAGGAGAGAGAAAGAGAGATCGAAGAAAGTGATTTTGGTGCCTTAATAAGGTATGGGAGTTATACTCTTTTGATATGTGTTTAAAGATTGATTTAAGTTGATGAATATGATTTAAATGACCTTTAATTGATGATGTAGCTCAGTGATGATGTTATAGTGCATGAAAAAGAGTGATTTGCGTCTTAAAAGATAACATAGTGAAAATCTACTTAAGGTTCACTTGAACCAATTATAGTGTAAAGGACATAACTCTTTTTGTAGATGTCCAATGATTTTAGTTGGAAAAGAAATATAAGACATAAATATACAACTTTGTAGAAGAAATTAGGACCTAATTCTACCTCTAGTGCCTTCATAATGTGACTTAAATTTGAGTGATGTTTGCTGCCCTATCACTAGAAGTAGGCTAGACTATTTTAGTGATATCTCGAGATTTGTATGTCCAAATAGTGTTATTTTTTATATTCTAGAAACTAGAGACATAGAAAATAACTTTGTCGAATGCAACTTTACTTGAAAATTTTGTTTACTAAGTCTAAAACAACATACTAGTTGAACCTAGAAATCCCATCTTTTGAATTTCTAAGGTATAATGGACCTCATAGTCAGCACTAATTTGGTAACAACTGAAAGCCAATATAGAAGTGAATGTGCACCTATCTCACGGTTAGTACATATCAAGCAATTACTATATCCCTCTCCTATTCCCTCCTAGACTTAAATTTTAAGTTCCAAATTATCACCAAAGCATACCTGAACCTTTCTGAATACATTTATAGTGTTTAAAACATAAAAGTAAGAGTAATATATGACATAAAATAAGTGTAGAGCATAATAAATTAGTGAAGGAAATTTAAAGACTAAGCCTTAAAGTATAAGAATTTAATCAATTAATGAACATGAATAGTTATATTAGTAATGTTATATGTTACTAGATTAATGAGGAGCATGTTGTATTGTATCTCTAGTGTACTTGAATATGGATGGCATGATATTACGATAGGATTGCATGGTTTATTAAGTGTATTGACACCATAGTTCTAAATGTATGCAATAAAATATACAAGTAATAAATGTGAGTAAGCTTGATAAATGGTATGCACAGTGTTATATGTTGCATGACAAATGATAACCATGTTAAAGTGTAATTGAGTATAAATTGTATAGTGATCTTATTGCATGCTCTATCGTATGTGTTAAATCTATGATTTTAAATGTGTCAAGTATGATAATCTTGAGTGATTAATGACTTATTCAAGCTTGATTTCGCATAGTAGTGGATAGATAGGCATGCCTATAAAAGGAATAGTGACTGCTGCTGCAAGTGTGCCACCAAAAGGTGATTAGTGTAGTGTTTCAGTACCTATTAGTACCAAGTGACCTAAGACTATTATGTCTCATGTGTTTGATACTGCTCACCAGTATCAAGTGTTTATATCTATATCCACCATTAATGGGAATTTACGCTATAAAATAAGAATAATGATTTGATAATTGAATAATAATGAATGAACAATGGTATAAAAGTATTAATGCCTTAGTGTAATGTTAGTGTTTCCTCTTGATAGTGTTAATGTAATTAAATGTGATAATGACATTGAAATATTATGGAATGAATAGAATTATCACCTTGAATGTGTGTATGTGCATTATAGTGTGATATAGTGTGTTGCTCATCAAAATTATTATATATTGAGAAGTAACATGTTGTGTTATTTGTGTGAGACTTCATTTAGAAGTCTATTGTATTATTTTGTTAAACTCCTACTAAGCCATTGCTTAGCACGAGTATTTTCTTATATGGGTATTCAGGCATAAATTTGAGGAGCTAGTTTTCAGGTTGACATTTGCAGACCTCTAGAGAGGATAGCAAGTGAAAACTAATTTTAGTGTAGAGTTATTTCTATAAATATTTAATGTAAAGGATTTGGACTATATGTAATGAACTAATTTGTAAATAGATATTAAGCATGTTAAATTTATATGTAAATATATGTGTACTCGTACAAGTAATTTAATAAAATAATAAGTAAATAAAAGGTAATAAGAACGAGCATTACACTCTCCCCACTTATAATACCATGGCCTCCTAAGAAGCATAAAGAAATTCACTGAAATAGGTAACACTACAAACTCGACTTCAATTTCGATGGGACCTACTTTCACAATAGCCTTAAACGTCCCAGTGGCTTGCCTCTTCGAGTTGTCATAGGCAGCAATAGTCAGGTCAAACTTACTTAGCATGCTCTTATTTAATTCGAAGGTTGGGATTGCCACCATAAGGCAGACATTAATTGAGGAACTATCATCCACTATCACACAAGCTATGTGCTTACCATTAACCTGGGCCTTAAAGTAAAGAGGAGGATTATGATTCCTACCTTCTGCAAGCAATTTAGCATCAGAGTACACCACATTCTCTTTGGTTCCTCCCTTAACCAAGTCCAGCACTTTAAAGGGTAAGATAGTAGTAACAACAGTAGCCTCACTTAAAGCCTTCATTAATTTCTATTTGTGTGAGGGAGACTGCCTTAATAAGTCCCAAATGCCTATCTGAGCCTATATCTTTTTAAGTTGATTGATTATCTGATCATCCTCAATCTCCTCTGTAGGTACTGCAGCAAGAGTTGGCTGCCTTTTAATCTCATGGGCCACCTTTCCACTTCTTATGAGTGCCTTTACCTCTTTCTCTTCCCTTACTTCCTTCACAAGATCATTGGCTAAACTCCATATATCAATGGACACCAAAGTCCCTTTTTCCTCACTCTCTGTTGGAGTATCCCAATAATCAATCATAGAAATTAACCAATTTTCTTTAATTAGCTCTGTTACCTTAAGGATGGAGCAAGTAACGGCCAAGAACTCGTTCCCATATAGGTCCTTCATCAAATACCACTCAGGTAAGCTTAACCCCATCATATACACCAGAGAGGTGTAACTACCCTTCTTCTTATCCCTTTTCTCAGGATTTGAAATATAGTTACTATCTATCAAAACCTGAATCTTATTCCTCAAATACAGTAATAGTCAGTTAGGTGGCCCATGTGCTAATGGTATGCATAGTATTGATCCTCTCTATGATAGGGCAACCTGACTTTTTACAAGCCTCGACAGTAAAGGCTAAAGCTTCCCTTCTTTAACCAACCTATTCAAAACCCATAATAGCAATTTACCTAGGTTGAAATAATTCCTTTAACTAACCTCTATAGCAAAAATATCTGTAGTCTTTCTTCCTCTATTCTGTCCATTACTATTCTTGATAGCCATATTATTGCTGAAGTTCCTTCTTATATTGTCACTATTAGCCCTTCTGTCTAAGTACTCTTCTTCAGCCTTTGTAGCTATATCCTTTAAGGACTCTTAGTCCTTTAAACCCTTCATCTTCATATCACTTCTCAAGTATGGGCTTGCATTCCTAATAAACAACATAATTTGATCAGCTATGTTAGGTTTCCTTTTCATTTCCATCACCCTATTTCTCTATTTGGTAAGGTACTTATGGAAAGACTCATAATACTTATGCTAGAAAAACTTAAGATCTTTTAGGGTGATCTCCATCCTTGTGTTGTAGTCATACTACTTGAGGAACTTCTCTAATAATGAATCCCAATCCTCTTTAGTTTACCTATCTAATCTACAGAAGACCCAGTCAGACTCAAGCAAAAGTACACCACCCTCAATTTCTTAGATAAAGTAGTCCCCTTCATGATCAAAGTGTACTGTTTGATATGTACTGAAGGATCTGAGGTACCATCAAACCTTGGCAAGTCAGGCATCTTGAACCTTTAAGGCAACAGCTTATCTCTATATAAATTCCTATCTTTAGGGTTCATCCCTTTACTAGCAGACAACAACCTAGACATAGCTTTAATCTTTTCTTTCATTTTTTTAAAAGTTTGATTTTCAGCACTAAGACCTCTCACCTTCATATTCATTACTGGGGGATATGTTATTCATCCTCCTCTTTTATAAAATCATCCTCAGGGTCATGTCTTCTTTCCCTAGTAGGTGGATCTTAAAGCATAGTAGCATCAATTGCAGCAACATTCCCAATGCATTAGCTTTGCTATCTCATGAGCGGGTGTTATAGGCTAAGTTCTAACATTAGGTGTTACAGAAGCCACTATCCCACTGATCATAGCTAACATCCTTTCCTCAAACTCTTACAAACATCTACCCAATCTTCGATCTAAGTCATCCCTTACTATCGAAGGCCCAGTAGGAGTAACATTCAATCTTTTTCTTATGAATAAAAACCTAGCAATAGCGGCATCAATCACTCTTCTAGTTTTATTTCCTTTTTCAATCTCATTCCCCTTTTTATTCTCCATGTCTAACTTGATTTCTTTACTATTTTTTTTGATAACTAGCTCGAACCTTACTTGGAACTAACATCTGAACTTGAATCTAAACCTGAGTCTTATCTTGATAATCTGGCTATGGATCTTTGAACTAGGTGCCTGTCTAACCTTCTGGACCACCTAGATGAGTTTATGATGGCTGAAAAGGTCAAACATTAGGAAAGATGCGTGAACATGGTATATATATGATGCATGAATGCAATACATGATTTGGTTAGTAATCAATCACAACCACACACAAGCATAACAATAGCCTTTTAACCTTATCACTCCCATATAAGAAGTTATGCGATCTCTTTCCTAGGTAGACTTAGCCTATGGGTTAATAGGGTACCTAACGAATACGTATAGTGCACGATGGAAAATCGATAGAATAACCGAATTCATATTCCGTTGCTAAATTAGGGGCATTTAAGTAATTTTACCTTTGTTAGAACTATAAATTGCGAAAACCCTAGGTTTTCATCTCTTCCCTCACACCGCCTTCCCTCTCTCTGTCTCTCTAAAGAAGCAGTCGACGGCTCCTCCCTCACACACTGCCGCTCTGTCTCTCTCTCCAGCAAGGAAGTCGACGGTAGACATCTCGACTTGCTGCAACTCATTAATCATATATAGTGTGACTAACTTTTCTAGATTGATGTTATTATATGTTAACACTTCTAAAATAAATAGATGTTATTACCCTCAAAATACTCTCAATTCCAAGAACGCTAAGATGTCCAGAGCCACAGTCGAGCTCGATTTCTTTGGCATGAAGAAAGAGACCTCTGCCAAGTCTACTTTCCCAAAATTATGCAGCCAGAAAAACTTTTTAGGTTCGTCTTTCGTTGTTCTTCGTTTTTATCTCGTTTTATTCTTCTTCTTCGATTTTGGAGCTATTATCTCCTTAATTTTTTTTTGGGCTTCTTATTTCTTATGTTTGATGTATGAGTGTTGTTCTTATTTCTTTAAGTTGTATATTAAATCCTTCCGATTTTTCATTATCCTTTGTTAGTTGTCATGTTTCCTGTTAAATCCTTGAGGTTTTCCAATTTCGTTAAGTTATTATGATTTTAATGTTTTTCCTCCCAATCTCTGTACAGTCTCATTGCAATTTTTCCATTTCTTATTTCTGAAGTTTTCTGTGTTAATTCCTTACTGTTTTTCTCATTTCTGGAGTTTTCTGTTGAATAATTGCGATTTCAATTTTTTGTTTCTTTTTTGCAGCCATTTCAAAAATGAATCCTGAGATTCTCAAGTCTGTGATTGCCTCGGGTTCTTCCAATCAAAAGCACGGCCATCGTTTCGATTCTAAGAAGTCGTTCTCTGTGCCGTCTAGTCCTAAAGAGGATCCAACTCCGTTTCCTGTTTTACCTATTTATTCTCCTCTACCTAGGTACTGACATGGATTTTATCGTTATTTTTGTGATGGTTTGCTAATTTTCTCTTGTGTTTTTCAGTTATTGAGAGTAATCAATTGAATTTGATTTTTAGGCCTATTTTCGAGAATCTTCCTCAAACAGCTCTTTTGACGATCTTTTATAACAGAATAGTCGCTGTGTTTGATGTTCCTCAGGATAAGGTTAGTCGATTAGGATGAAGATGATTGTGTTAGTCAATAACGGTATTTCAAGATGTTTTATTTCATTTTTTAAACAAATTCGTGATCCAAATTAAGAAAAATATAGAGGATTGGTACCACATTTAGTTAAGAAAAATATTATACTTGATGGAAAAAATTCATTCAAGAGGAGTGAAAAATCTTCTTCTTTGAGTGCCAACTCCTAAATAATGCATATTCTAGTGGAAGGATGATAGGCAATTTATTTCATTTATTTAACTTTTTTGTTTGTATAAAATGAGCAATTAATTCAAAAAAAAATTTGAAATCATATTAAAACTTATGTTCAATTGTCTAAATGACTGAAATTACACTTAGATTTAAAGGAATTGTCTAAAAAAATATTCAAGTATCACACTTTGGGGATAATTTATGCAATAGGTACTTTAACTTTAACTTTATGGCTTATAAGATTGAAGTCACTAAATTTCAATTTGTAATACTAATATTATCTAACTTCAATTAGTTAGATTAATCGGTTTCTATTGATTTCTTCCAGGCACCTAGAATGATTCTTTTACTTTTTCTGACATAAACAGAGGCCAGTAAGCATTTTACTTATTACACTCTCATAGGGGCAAAAACGGTAGGCCCTTCAATCAACATTTTACCAATAACTGAGTTTTAATTATGACAGCTAGCGAAATTAAAGGAAATCATTATTGCTATCAGTTAACTAAAAAAAACTAATAGAAATATATTAATCAGATTTTTTAGTTACAATAACTAACGTGAACTGATTTTAGTGTTATAAATTCAATTGATAACTTCAAACTATAAAATTGAAGGATTTGTTGAGTAAATTAGCCAAATGACAAACCTTATTCTTCATATGCTCATTGAGATTGAAGTTGTAATATTTTTGTCTGTTGAATTACTGTGATTAAATTATTTGCTGGAGGCACTTTAGACCTCATTTATATTTTAGAAGTAGTTGAAATTCGCATCCTTAGTACAGCAGCAGTAGGGACAATTAAGAATGCAATCAGCTTATACATAATGACTTTATACTCGAAAAAATTAAATGATTTTAGCCTGAAACTATTGGAGAGAAAAGGGACATTAATTTCAACCTAACTCATGAGCTCATGAGAAGGTATCGTTTCATCTATGCTAAGCATCTATTTGATTGGTATTTTGTAGCTACTTTATGAAAGGTGCTGGCTTGTGTTCACGTTTCTAGGATAATTGGAATTGGATCCAAAGCAGGTTATTTGAACAAGCTTTATCTTTGCGTTTTGTAATTGATTGATTTTGAATAGAAGATTTGGGTGTGTGTTCAGGATTTGCAGTGGGCTGTTGATAAAATACCAGGGCAGAATCTTCTATTTTAATGTTTATTTGGACTAATGAGACTTGCAAATTAAACTTTAGTTAATGAATTTCTATTTTAGTGTCTACTTCCTCCTAGACTTTCTTTACATGTATTGTGTTCCAAATCTGAATGATATGAACATGTGTTTGTGAAGCAAAAGAATACATGTCTGCAAGTGCTAGTTCATTATCACAGATGTAGAGCTCTGCCATCTGAAATAGTTGCATAGATTTATGCACTACCAGAAATGAAATCAATTTTTCAGGTTATTACATCTAATTCTTTTGGTTGTTTGGTGTGATTTAGCATTTAGATACACACTATGGCTATGATCTTTGTCTAATTGTGTCTCCAAAATTGATTTTGAATACCCTAAAATGTGGTTGACTGCACATGTGTTGTATTGCCATCCTAACATGCATTTAAGGAAGAATAATTTATGTATGGTCTTTACTTGTATCTCTGCAGAAATGGATTTCAGAGGCTAAATAAAATCAAAGATTCCAAGTATGGATAGATCAAGTGATCAATTATGAAGGGACTTGCATAAAGCAAATGGTGTCAGCTGGAACGGGGCCAACATATGCTACTGCCACTGTAAGTGCATTACTTCAGGAATTAAGTCATTTCATTTTTGTTCTTGAGGTTTTGGATGTGCAGATTCAACATAGTTGAGATTATATACTTTCTCTTCCCTCTCTCCCAAAAAAATACAAGAGTACGATGAAGTGAAAGGCTTCAGTTAATGAAACATAAACAAGCTGTAGTCTTTTTGTTACTATTACTATTTTAAATGTCTGATATCCATATTAATGACTGGATGTATATTTGCTACAACTAGTTTGTACACGACCTGAATCTATCATTAATTATTGAGCCCATTTTGTTCGTCACTGTGTTTTGCTAGTTAGCATGTAAGAACGGCATGTACTTTAATTTGTTTCAATTGTCAGATATATCTGCATAAATATTGATTTTCTAACTTCGAAAGTAAAAGTAATTTTGTGTAAAAAATCAGTAATAATTTAGTGACGGAATAGCGACAAAAATTCCGTCGCAAATTTTTTTAAAATATTCGCCGAATTTAGCAACGGATATTTTAATTCGGTTGCTAAAAATAGCAACGGAAATTGGTTTCGGTTGCTATAAATAGCAACGGAATTTCTATTTGGTTGCTAAATATAGCAACGAAATTGATTTCGGTTGCTAAAAATAGCAACGGAAAATATAATTCCGTTGGTAAAAATAGCAACGGAAAATAATTTCCGTTGCTATTTTTACCAACCGCCAAATTTGCAACCGAATGTTCCGTTGCTAATTTTTATTAGCAACGGAAATTTAACATATTTGGTTGCTAATTTTCGTTGCTATTTGCTGATTTTCTTGTAGTGTAAGAAATTCTGGTGAAACATTTCTTGTTCCTTTCCATTTAGTATGGATAAATGTAAATCACATATCACAAGAACAAGTAGCCATGACATTTTGTATAATAAGTGATGCCTTTCTACCACTTAATGATTTTTATTTAGATATTGGTGACTAAATTGTCATATGAGTACCATTTATGGCACCTATACATTTCTTTAACACATAATAAACTATTCAATTAATGAATAAGAATAAATGTGTGCAAATAAAAGAAAAAATAATATATCAAAATTAAGTTCTCTTACCTAAAATATGGGTAACATCTTAGATTTCCTTGAATTTCTAGTTGTACAGGGCCTATGACATGTTTGATCAAGCCAATATCCAAAGTAGCCAATGTCTTAACTACCATCTTACACCATTTATGCACTATGTTAGTTGTATGTTGAAATCTCTCAACTATAATTCTTTAACGTGTATTGTAACATAAAACATTCAATTTCCATTTCCACTCATTCTTCTACACTAAGGTCATGTTTGGTATAAAGTATTGTAATGTAATGTAATGGGTAATGTATTGATTACTTTATTTGTTAACTCAATTTTTTTTACAATGTATTATAATTATAAATATATATGTAATCATCAATACATCAATAGATGTATTCCTTAATCCATAATATTTTGTGGTATTTTTCATTACATTCCTTATGATTTTTTTAAATGTAAATCGTACCGTCGTTGCCACCATCCCTGTCGATAATGTAACACCGTCAAAATCATAACTTGCAAAAGTAGCACTTTTCGACAATGAGCAGTGACATCGGGATAAATAATACTGGCAGAGGATTACCGAAGCCTGTAAAAATTTTTATTATATTACTGAAAAGCACTATTTATGATGAGTCTAGTGATATAATTTGAGATAAAAATAAAGTCGTTTAGGTCAATAAAAATCAAAAATAAAAATAAGTTACAGAACCATAAAGGATTAACCAAAATTTTGACTGGCTAGAAAATATTTTACCGACCTTCAAAATTATTCTGATTGCATGAAATCTCTTGAAATAATATAAATAAATTTTTGAGAGTAAAAAATTAATTTTTGAATAAATTTGAAAAATTAGCTTTCAGATCGGTAATTTAATTTTGGCCTCTAAAATATCCCGAAACGAACTGATTTTGGGCTAAAATTTTAAATACATTCTAAATAATATTTTTGGAACAATTTTGGTAAAAATTTGACAAAAAATTAAATTGGACAAATCATAAGTGGACAGGTGCATTAATCATGACCATTTGATCAAAAACTTAATGATCAAATCATGGCAATTGATCAAGCCATATATAAGCATCAAACATTTAAAATTTCCAACCATTCTCTACTTATATTCTCAATTAAATATAAAAATGTATCAGTATTTATATTGCATTACTAATATAACCAAACATAGTAATATAACCACAATTACATTCCATTTCATTCCATTACATTATCAAATACATTACAATCCATTACCTTTTACCAAACATAGCCTAATATCTCTCTTGTTTTTTAATAAATGCATCAATTTTAGCTTATCAAATAACAATAAAGACTATTTTATCAATATTTGCCATTCAAAAACTAGCATCTTAGTAACTTGATATCAAAAATGCCTTTTTTCATGGTGATCTCCATAACAGCCACCTCCTGGATTTCATTTTTTTAATCCCAATTTGGTATGCAAGTTGACTAAGTCTATATATGGCTTTAAATAAGAAATTAGGTAATGGAACTATAAATTGATTAAGGCATTACTCTCTTAAGAATATACATAAGCTAGTTCTAATTTTTCTTTATTTTTCAAGGTTAAGAAAGATAAAATACTAATTTTGCTTGTTTATATGGATTATGTGGTCTTAGTCGAGAATGATTTGATTGAGTTGAATAGCATAAGGCAACTTCTGCATGACAAGTTCAGATAAAGGATCTACAAAATTTAAATTTTTTTTTGTTTGGTTTTGGTATGGCAAGAACATCGATTGGCATTAATCTTTGTCAATGAAAGTATGCTCATAAACTGTTAGTAGATTATGGATTTCTAGATTCTAAGCCTATTTCTACCCCTTTATCTAATGAAGTAGAAGTTCTTACTTTTTGGAGGATATTGCTGATTATAAAAGGCTCATTGGAAAGTTATTGTACCTAACTAATATTAGGCCAAACCTTACATTTGTAGCTTAGCATTTGTCATAATCCTGCCTATAGATATCTTAAGCTCGACCTTTTTTTCTCCATAAATAGATAATTTCACTTAATACCTATTTTGATTCAAATTGGGCAACTTACAGTCTTACTAGGAATCTATTTCTTGTCTCCTTTCTCACCTCATAAAAATCAAAAAGAAGCAAAGTACTATCAATAGGTTAAGTTCTAAAGCTAAATATAGGGCTTTAACTCTTGTCACTTATCAGATACAATGGTTAAAAGTATTTACTCACTAATTAACAACAAACACTTCTTCAGCCAATATTGGTTTATTATGACAACAATTCTACTTTATATGTTGCTAAAAATCCTATATTTCTTGAGAGTACAAAACATATAAAGATTGATTATCATTTTTATGAAGGAGAAACCCAAATATGGTCTCATCCATTTGTTACCTATCTCTTTCTTGAATCAATTGGTTGATATTTTTACAAAAGCTGAACATGCACCTTATTTTACTGAGACTTACCCAAGCTTAGAGTTCATAGTATTTTCACTCCTAGCTTTAGAAGGGCTAAGTTGATAATTCAGATGATGCAAATGGTGAATATGGGAAAATAAGAGCAAGTAGTTGCTGAGTGCTAGCTCAACTTACCTTGTTGTTTAGCTATGTTTGGTGTTTTTTGTTCTTTGCTTAGTTAGTTCACTTTACAACTCTTTTTCTTCCGTTAAGCTTTCCATATAAATATTGCAAGACTTAATATTTTTGTTGTACATTTCAGTTATTCATATTAAATAAAGAAACTCACACAAATTATAGGAAATTAATAACAATTTTTTTTCATATTTGTCATTAATGAAATGATTAGTGTTTGCTATTGTCATTATAGATATAAGGGCAAATATGAGCTATTTTAATAGCGGCATGATATTTTAATACAAAAAATAAAAAAATGTGTTATTTCACATTGTAAATTTACAATGCATGCATTATGTTTTATGAAAAAATAGCAAGAATTAAAATAAAATAAAAAATTAAGAACTTAATTGAAATAAATCAAGCATTTGATTTAAGTTGGCATAAAATGTGACAAAATGATAAAATTGCACAAAACTAAAAGTTTTAAGATTATAAAAATATAAGAGACACAATTAAGGTCCCTAAAAATTATATAACCAATTTTTATTTTTTTAAATATTTGAAAAGTTATCTGTTCTTATGAAATGACAAAAAAAACCATTCTGGACCCTTCAATCAAATGGATATTTAGGTATTTTCACTCTCAAAACCCTAGGTATAAAAGGAAATAAAAAAATCAATTGCTCTCCCTTTTATTCTCTTTTTTCTCACTTTTTCCTGTCTGTAATAGTCATTGTGATGTGCGCTTGAGCCGTCGCTCATTTTTTGGTTCACTCTTGGAGGCCCGCCTTTAGGGCTCGAGATCATAAGTGGCTCACATTAACTCATAAATTGGCTATTTCGCAATAAAAAGGATCAAGCCTAAATTATTGTTTGTAGCCAACCCATAAAGGAGTCCGCTAATGGGACCAAAAAAAGTAGGTGTTATTGAATCATTACCTAAGAGAATATCAAGAAATGATTCTCGACCTTTTGATCCCAAATAGAGATTGGTGTTCGAAACATCACTCTTATTAGGCATCTTAGTTAGGTATTATTTTATAATTGGATTTTAAGTTTAATCCACTCTCCCTTCTCACATGATGCAAAGCAATAGAATTAAATAAACATCCTAAGCAAATAAAGAAAGCAACAAATAAGTAAAATCTTAAGTTATTACATAAGCAAATCGTCCAACAATGAAAATAAAATGATGTACATATATAAATCGGGATATTTGTTTTGGTTAGGAACATTTGTTCCCTCATGCATATTTTGTAAAAAATGTTCATTTTATTTTTTTTGTTTGGTTTTGGATGGAAGATTAGACATTGGTTTAGGTTTTTAAGAAAAAATCAAGTTATTAGATAAAAACATTTTAAGTGTCTTTTCCTTCTTAATGTGCATAAAAAGACCTTTTTTAATTACTAACTATTACATCTCCAAAATACAAATGCATCCAAAAATACCAAATAAATAATTAAACAAAAAATAACGAGATAAATAAAAATGATAGAATAAAATTATAAAGAAAATAAATGGGGCAGTTACATGAAGTAACGTAATGGGATGATGATGATCATCCAATTAGAAGCACGATTTCCAATGCAAAAAATCTCATAAAACCCTCTAAAGGAAAAGGAATTTACATACTTACAAAAATAATCAAAAAAGGGATAAATAAATTAGTATTGCACAAAAATGCAGTGAAAAAAAAACCATTTATTTAATCAGTACAATATAAAGGAAAATCATATACAGAATTGAATATCATACAGAATGACAAACATATATTATGGGGATCAAACAAATAGTGTAAATACTATAAATGCATGAAATACATATATAAAAGTGCCTAAAAACTAGCCATAGATACCTCTAAAAGGGTGATGAATGCCCATAACTGCACAAGGAATGGGACAAGAAGAAATTCCTACAATGTCCCGTCTATCGCTTTGACAAATGGGCATTCATCGAGGCTTTTTTCCGTCCATCACTCACTGCACATAACATAATGCAGAACTTTAAAGCCAAAAACATCTAAAATAGTTTCTAACCTTAAATACACAAATATTAGGTCCTAAAACATGTCAAAACAGTATTATAACATTAAATCATACACAAAATACACTAAAACTTCAACAAATTACAGGATTATAGAATGAAAGAAAACCTTAAAATTATAAAACAATGGAAGAATCCTTATTTAAATCAGACTATTAACATGCATATTGATCCAGATTCACATCTCATCACATTCTAAGCATGCAAATCAATCAAACACAACATTCAGACATACTTATTATAACAAACATTCATATGGTTGTGCATGGCAATTCTAGAGAGAGAAAGTAAGCAAGAGAGCCTAGAATATTACCCTCAAAAGATATTTTGACTCTAAAATTCTTATAGTTTAGATCTCCACTCCGACTGTATTCTTTGTTTTCAAAAAAAAAATCAAATGAATTACGTGTGTGTTTTATGAAAAGACTGTTAGAGAAAAACCTTTCTTAAAGAGAGAAATTGCTTTTTATTCTCCTCTAAATTTTTCCTCTGTATTCAAAAAGTGATTCCCCTTTCCCATGGAAACCCTAAAATGTTTATTTTTATACTTAGGGTGGAGTTAGAGTCGAATTCCAACTCCAATTTCCTAAATCTGGAGATGTCCTCCCAAAAAATCCAAATTCAAATCCTTTTAAAAGTTTATCTTCCTTTTTTGGATTCCAAAAATGTGGAAAATTCAAAAAAAGTCCCACAGATGGGCATCCCCCATTAAGGGACGGATGTCCTTTAGGTGAAAGTCCTAAAATTCCATAAGTACCCCTGATCTGACCTAAATTGGAGAGAGAAGTTTAGGGATGATCATTCCTCATTTGATAGACAATCATCTATCATCTTTTGAGGCCAAAATCAGGTTTTTCATGCTTTTTTGTTAAAATACTTGAAAATCATAAAATCTTTAGAAAAATATGAGAAAATCACAATCGAAGTTTTGATATATGAACCTATTGTCAATAATACACTATTTTCTCATCATTGGATAATCCTGATCTAGGTTGCCTCAGGTCACGATGTTTACAGTCATCTTGCTCATCTCTATTTTCTTCTTTTCTCTAAAATAAAGCTGATTACATAGAGTCAATCTCCAATCTTAGCTTTATCTCAAATCCTTTCCATTTATAAATTCCTATGGCATCTAAATTTTATCTACTTTCTATTTTGGATGGATTGGCGATCTAGAGAAGACTGAGGCTTATATTTTTTAGATGTAGGTTTTTCATTCTTCATACAGTGATAGATCTAAACCAAAAAAAAGGTAAAAATTATATCTTTATTTTCTTAGTGCTCGGGTTTGCAACTTTTATGAGTTGTTTTTATTTTTTTTATTTTATTTTCTGTTTTAAATATGTGGATCTACAGTCCTTTATTTTTCATCTTTTTGTTTCATTTCAATTTGCAATCTCATTTTTTTATTTCTTTACTTTGAATCTATTCGGATTTGGACATAAATGGACTTCTACCTATGAGGGATGCCTATCTTCTCTATATTTCTCTTATTTATTATACCAATTATGTTTTGCTAGAAAAATAAGGTTTTCTTTTTTTCTTTCTATATTTGATCTTTTGCATGTAAATGGCTTCATTTAGTTTTGGTGATTGTTTATTTTGTTTGCTTTATTATTTTTTATTGTATATAAAAGATATAGGATTTTTTTTTCTTATCTTGACAGGAAAAGAAAAAAATCAATAAATAATTTTATTGCAAAAGTTGTGCTTCTTGTTATGCTTGAAGAATCTGTAAAAAAAATGGTATTTTTCATGATTTTCTTGACTTTTTAAAATTATATTTATATTTCAATTATTTTCTTAAATTTTTTGATGCTATTTTATCATTTTTTGTAATCTTATTTCTATTTATTAGTTTTTAATTAAAAGTGATCAGTGTCTAGCAAGTATATTAGATTAGTTAATAATATAGAAAATTAAGATTAAGACCCTAAATATCATACCTAAGGGAACATGGATTGCTAAGCAAAATATCTATGTTCAAATTAAATTAATCTGAGATTATTTTTCAAGTTTTTGAATTGAAAGTAAAAACTAAACTAAATTAACAGTAAAACATAACAAACGCAAAAACTATATTAGCATAAATTAAATATAGACCAATAACCAAAACACTTTTGCTAAATGAATTATCCATCTCAACTTTCATTATAATGACTCAAAATTAAAAGTAACACAAGTGATTATGGAAAAACCAATTAAATAAAGTTAGATAGCTTATTCAGACTATCATTCTAAGTATTAAACTTTCTTGTTAGTAATAATTTAATACATAGCATAAAGATCCAGTCTTAAACTCCTAAACACCCATTAAATTATTTTTCAAGCAAACTTAACTTCAATCTATTCTTAGTTCAAATTTTCTTAGTATTGATCCACCCTTACCAACGCATAATTACCTCAAATTTAGAATATAATCATGCATCAATACTAATGATTTAATCCAAGAATATGCATATAATAGATCATATTTGAAATCAATAATCTCAATCATTAACTTAATAATAATCAGAGATAAAAATTTGCTCAAACACTAAGAAATAATCAAACTTACATTGAATTAAAGCACAAACTAAGTCATTACACTAAAAGAATGAGGGTTCAAGTTTCCCTCAGCAAAAGAAAATAAAATTACTTACCAAATATGATTAAAATGAAAGAAAAATTAAATTAAAGAAATACAATACTCATGAAACTTCAAACTTGCTCTTAATGGCTTGTAGGAATAACAATAGAAAGCTTGAGTCTTTATAGAATTGAAAACTAAAAAACAACAAAAACTAAACTAAACTACTGTACGAAAACTAAAGAAAACTAGGGTAAAACTAAAGAAAAATTCATAACTATTGCATCTTTAACATCTAACTAGTTGCCCCCCTCAATTCTGGTGCTTTGTCTTACTTTTGTAGCTAGATTATATGCCAATAGAAGAAATTTTATGCCTTGTGACTTCCTAAATCGAGTTATAAAAGAGTTCCAGCTAAAGCGCAAAGAAACACTCAGGAGAGTGGTGGGTGACTGCTAGGTGAGTGATTAAAACACTCAAAAGAGTGATAAGTCACTATGTTGAGTAGTTTTTGGCACTCTCCCAAGTACTTGCTTGTTATCCCTCATGATAAAATCTTGCCTTCTTTCCCAAATTTACAAATTTATCCCACAACTCTTCCTTTCTTCAATTTACTCCTTATTTTCTTCAATTATATATGAAAAACGTCAAAACTTGCCATTAAACCTAAAAACACACAAATTAACTAATTAAACATAAATTTAACTAAATTAAGATTAAATTAACTAATTTAAACATATAAAAACACACTAAAAATATAGGATAATTCACAATTATCAAAGAGACATGACTCTATATGTGCTTTGATATAAGAAATATTTCTTTGTTTCAATTAAATCTTAGAAATTTATTTCATTCAATTTTGAAAACACATATTAAAAAAATTATTTTTTTATTATATATGTGTGTGAAACTGAACACATTTTTTTAAGATGCTGTTTTATTTTCGAATTAGCATGGAAATATTGTTTATAGATTTTTTAGTTTTGATTTTTAAAATTTATTCATTTTGGAATTTTGGCTGGTGCAAGTATATAAAACAAACTCCTTTAAAGGAACTTAAAAAAGAAATGTTATTAAAATCATACTGAGCAAAAAATCGATAAGGCAAAGATTCATGGTTCAACCAAGTTTATTTTTTCTTTTTCATTTTGAAAATACTACTATTTAATATAATTTTATAAATATCACTATATAAAAATATAAAAAGCCAAAAAACCATTCATTAAGCATCCATCTAAAAAAGTAAATATTAGTCATAAATCTCCCAATAAAAAGTCACAAAACATCCTAAACCTTCATCAAATACAAGTTTTAGACATTCATAGAAATTCATTCAACATTATACATGTTTAAAAAAAGTGTGAAGCATGGTGAACAAAATTATTTTCATCACTCATCATCATCTTCGTCATCATCCTTATCCTCGTCATTTTCATCCCCATCACCATTACCACTCCCTTAAGATTCTTTTCCATTAAACTCATGCCCCTCAAGATCTAAAAAAGAAAAAAAATTAAAAGTGATTAAATTTTACATATTTATTCAACATTCTAAACTAAACTCATAATATAATCAAATATAATTAATATTAAAAAATTAAATAAAAAAATACTAGTAACATTAGATTCTCCAATGTCCTTTAAAAATTCTCTTTGAACCACATTCTCAATCTCATCATAATCAAATTCTTCTTCTCCTTTTTTTCATGACTAAAAACTCAGTATTATCAATTCATTCATAATCAATCGGATCAAAAGGTCTCTTAGACATTGATGACCTAATAATTATAACAAAATTACTTTGATGCAAAGAATAATATATATATATATATATATGAATTAGAAATAGCATACCTATTTTTTAGTCGCAAATTGTAGTGAATATAAATCAGGTTATTTAATCATCCATGCTTTAAGCTATTTCTATTCTTAGAATGGATGTGTTTAAACACATTCCAATTGCATTCACACCCAGAAAAAGAAGCAATTTGACTAAGGATTCTGATGGCTAACTTTTGGATTGGAACATCATAACTAAATAATTTCCACCTTTTATATTTTATTGAATATGATCAAAAGCAAAATAGTATAGTTTGCATTAGATATAAAAATTTTCATATAGGACATATGCACATAGTAAAAAGAAAAATATTAATTTTTATCCAATCGAGTGATTTTACTGCAAGCAAGCACTTTAGGACGAGAAAAGCACATTTCACACTCTCAAAGATTCTTAACTCCTCTAACATTTATACACTACTTAAGTCATCCTCAACCTTATCAATCAAGTTTAACATGCCATGTATAATTTTAGACTCCTTACAAAAAGTAGATTAGTCATATTGAAACGCAAGATTCAAGTAATATGTTCTACATAAAGATCTTGGCACAATATGCAAGATTCAAGTATACACAAGATTCAAGTCATAATCCCCATAATCATCAAACAATTACTCAATAAATTCTCATCCAACATAATTTATTTCATTTATTATTTTTTTGCTTCTTCAAGATTTCTTATTATCAAAACTATTGACTAATGCTTGCAAATCATCTTTAGGTTCTTGCAAGCTTTGCAAAGCAATAAAAAGAGTTGCAAAACGAGTTTCACCAGGATGAATAATTTCTCACCAACCATATCGATTTCTTGGCTAATTCAAAGTCACCTTATAATTGTACACAAAAATAATAACTTTAAAAGTAATAATAATAACACTTTGCACTATCAGTGTAGCACCCTCTAAGCAAAACCCTATTTAACTGATAATTTGATTACTATTAATCATGCATATGCAATATATTTGTTTAACTCTCATTTTTCCCTAAATCATGTCATACGGTTCATATACTTATATATGTGCTACTAGTCTATTCCTGTATTGCATTTCATACTTAGTATCATGCATACTATACTATACAAATATTACTTATGTATATCACATGCATGCATACTCTTCTTAGTTTTACTACTTGTGAGTTACAGCATCTCTCATAAGTTATATACATCTTAACATAACTGGCCATAAAGCAAAACATATGATAATACTATTATAAATACATCCTACATCAAGATTAACAGTCGGTAGTTGGCCCTTTCTGATGCAGAGATCGTCTCTAAGCAAAAATCTTGGTAACAGTACCTACACGGATGAATAACCCGTGCTAAGCTATAAAGCTTAGTGGGGAATATCTATAGATGGATGACCACTCACAACGGTCATCAAAATATACATACAATGTGTATAATAAATAACATGTACAACATATCATGTCATTAACAACAAATACTTTAAAGCATAAAATATATTCTCATGTACCTAAACATTGTACCCAAAATAAAATGATGACAAGTATTCTCATTTTCATAATTCATATAGACATCAATTTCCATGTAAACATATTCAAATGAAACATATTACATGTGGGCAAGCCAACAATGTAATCCACAATATCAATCTTAAACTGTTTAATTTTTTTATCAATACTATGAATAACGTTTAGCCTGCCTTAGCTTTATCCGAGGATAACGGGAACTATGGATACACATCGGTATCAAGAAGAAGGATATCCGAAGATATCAGATCTATAGACCCAAATGGAGCCAAACTGTACTACGGACCGGTCAAGCAGACCCAAACGGGGTCGCCTATCAACCCAAACGGGGCTGATCATGATCCAAACGGGGATCATATATACTATAGAACCAATTGGGCCAAACTATGGCAGCTACAATTTCCCTATAGGCGCCTATCTATCCACATCTAAAACTCTATCGCAGGCAGAATTATATTCGTGTTCAATTCACATATTAATACTCTATTCATAGTATACTGTTTGTACATATATAGAGTCTTGTAAAACTATAAGTTTCTTTGGTGCATAAACAAATATATGCACATTTCATATGTCAAGTTATTCATCTTGCTCATCCAAATCTGTATGACTATATCATTTGCATCATAACATATAAGCATGACTTATAATCATCATATCATATACTTGATCATGTTCTCATTAAGCATATCACATGTCCATAGTCATGCTAAAACATCTTCTATCTCATAGGGCAATTACATGCTCATATACTCATATACATAATCATAAATGTACATACCTGTGGGTACATTCGCATATAGTTGACTTATTCTTATGAGCATGTTACCAATATATATATATATATATATATACCTTTATCATCATTCAAATCATGTACTATACAAAATATCAACATGTTTCATATGGGCATATACACATGCCAAGGTCATACTATTATAGTCCCTATTTCATAGCATAAGTACATGTCGAAATGTGCACTTTCATGCCATAAGATTTACATGTGTTTATATATCAATTTGGCATATGACCATCATGCACAAGCCTAATTACATGTATAGGTTAGATATTTCATCACTAGTCTTTATTCATATACACAATTGAATGCATATGTATTCATATAAATCCTTCATTAATAGCCATATTACATGCTCTATCCAATTAACTTTACTATCACATAAACAAATATCTGTCTCAATTTATTAAAAATCATATTATCAAGTGTAGCAACAATCTGCACATAATAGTAAATTATGTTTCTGTGAGCAATTTAGGAAACTAGTCCAAATTCAACCCTAGATTCCATGTACTTAGAGATAGATTTAAGGTTAGGTTTCTTCATATGAAATATAGGTATGAAAGTCTATTTTTCAATGCAAAAAGAATCACTCAATTAACTATTCTGTAGCTTAATTTATGAGCAAAAAAATCCAGATGGTTCATTCAATCGTGAAGGGGCGTTCGACTCGTGAAGAGCTTCACGAGTGAAGCAAAAAGGGCAAACCTCACTACTAGTGAAGGAGTTCACGAGTGGAGAAGAAAGACATATATCAAGACTTGGACTAAAATTCACGAGTGACCCAGGATAAGGAAATGCATGACTCGTGAAGAGCTTCACGACTCGGCAAAACACATGTTATTCTTTAACCTTTCATCGATAAAATCCAGCAAATGCAAACTTAATTTCTGTCAATCTTAACAAAATTTAACAATTGATCCAACATGCAATATGATCAGCCTAATTCCCATACCTTGGCTGACAAATCCTATATCTTCAATCTCTAGCAATATTCTTTCCTTTGCTCCTTCTTCCCTCCTCTTCTCCTTCACAAATATCATCATCATCAGTTTCCAGTACATTTACATTTTCCTCAGTCAACATGAAAAGAAAAAGAAGATAAAGATGATGAAGGGTTACATTAAGAGTTTAATTACCTTAATTAACTGCACTATACTCTTGATTAACCCACAACATTATCATCAAATTGCTTAAGGTAATTCAATGAAAATCAAAAGGATGAAAAAGATGATTTTTTTTTTTCTGGTTTTTCTCTCACAATGCCGATCTCCAAGTCTCACACAGCCACCTCTACATTCCACTAACTCCTTCTATTTATATAAGTGGCAAAATTTCCCTTTTACTCCCTCAACATCTTGCATGCCACACAAATGCCACAAACCTTTATGCATGATAGACTTTAACCCCTCCACTAACTCTTTTTCAAACATTAACCTATCCATTTAATCATTCTTTTAAATTAACCTTGAATTAAATGCTTCTATTCACAATTGGCCACTAATATGCCACAATTACAAATTTACCCCAAATTAATACCTTTTACTTCATTTACACCCTCAATTAATATTAAACCCTACTCTTTTATTTTATTTTCATGCAATTAACATAATAACATGATAATTTACCCCCCTTACTTAAACACAAAAATTATGCAAAGTAAATTAGGGTCATGTTAGGGGCCTTACAATTCTCTCCTCCTTAAGAATTTCGTCCCCGAAATTCATACCTGTTTTGAATAAATGAGGATATTGCTCCTCCATAGCTGTTTCTGGCTCCCAAGTAACTTCTTGTAAATTATGATGTTGCCATAGCACTTTAACAAGTGGAATTTGCTTATTCCTTAGCTGTATAACTTCTCTAGCCAGAATTGCTATAGGCTCTTCATCATAAGTGAAATCCGGCTGTACTTGCACATCTTGAACTGGTATCACATGGGATTCATCTGATCGATATCTGAAGCATAAAAACATGAAACACATCATGAAGTTTAGCTAGTTCCATTGGGAGAGCCAACTTGTATGCCACTGGCCCAACTCTTTGAAGAATCTTATATGGGCCGATAAACCTCGGGCTCAGTTTACCCTTTTTCCCAAATCTCAATACTTTTCTCCAAGGGGACACTTTCAAAAACACTTTGTCACCCACTTGATATTCAATATCCTTTCTTTTCAAATTAGCATATGACTTCCGTCTATCACTAGCTTCCTTCAATCTCTGCTTGATAACTTGCACCTTTTCTTCTGTATCTTTGACAATATCAGGACCAATAACTTTGCGCTCAGACAATTCAGTCCAGTAAATAGGAGTTCTACATTTTTGGCCATACAAGGCCTCATAAGGTGCCATCTCGATGCTCCTTTGATAACTGTTATTGTAGGCAAACTCCATTAAGGGTAGAAATCTATCCCAACTTCCTGCAAAATCCAAAACACATCCTCTCATCATATCCTCTAGAATTTGGATAACCCATTCAGATTGCCCATCCATCTGAGGGTGGAATGTTGTACTGTAACGAAGCTGAGTTCCCAATGCTTGTTGTAAACTTTGCCAAAATCTCGATGTGAATCTCGCATCTCGATCAGAGATTATTGACACCGGAATGCCATGCAGTCTAACAATCTCATTTACATAAAGTTCTGCCAGTTTATCCATAGGGTAATCCATCCGAACTGGTATGAAATAAGCTGATTTAGTCAGCTTATCAACTATAACCCACACTGCATCATGCCTTTTCTGTGTAAGGGGCAATCCTGTTACAAAGTCCATGGTGATATCCTCCCATTTCCACTGTGGAATCGGGATGGGATTCAACAAACCAGAGGGTAACTGGTGTTCTGCTTTTGCCTGCTGACAAGTCAAACATTTGGAGACATATGCTACCACATCTTTCTTCATGCCAGGCCACCAATAACATTTCTTCAAATCCTGGTACATCTTATTCCCACTAGGGTGCATAGTAAATACTGTATTGTCCTCATTCAGTACTGTTCTTCTTAATTCTTTGTCATCAGGAACATACAACCTATTCTGGTAATACACACCCCCATCCTCTTTCACTGAATACTCAGACTGGGTCCCCTCATGCGAAGACTTCAAAATCTATTGCAACCTTTCATCATGTTTCTAAGCATCGATCACTGCTTGCTTCAAACAAGGTCTAACCTTCAACTGTGCTATTAAAGCACCATCATATGCAAGTTTCCATCTATAGCGATGTACAATCATAGCAGCCATCATCTTACGGCTCAAGGCATCAGCTACAACATTAGCTTTGCCTGGATGGTAATCCACTATACAATCATAATCTTTAAACAATTCTAACCATCTTCGCTGTCTCAAGTTAAGTTCCTTTTGAGTGAGCAAATATTTGAGACTCTTGTGATCTATGTAGATTCTGCACTTTTCCCCATACAAATAATGTTGCCAAATTTTTAAGGCAAACACTACTGCTGCTAACTCTAGGTCATGGGTTGGATAGTTCTGTTCATGCGGCTTCAACTGTCTAGATGCATAGGCAATTACTTTACCATCTTGCATTAACACACAACCCAAGCCAACTCTAGAAGCATCACTATACATAACATACTCCTTTCCTGTAACTGGTTGTGTCAACACTGGAGCCTCTGTCAAAAATTTCTTTAACTAATCAAAGCTTGCCTGACACCGGTCAGTCCACTCAAACTTTATGCCCTTTCTCAACAGTTTAGTGAGTGGTGCAGCTATAACTGAAAAGCCTTTCACAAAATGACGGTAATAACCTACTAAGCCCAGAAAACTTCTCACTTCTGTCACATTCGAGGCGGCTTCCAATTCACTATCGCCTCAATTTTTGCTGGATCCACTCTAATGCCTTCAAAAGATACCATATGACCAAGGAAAGAAACTTCCTTAAGCCAGAAATCACATTTGCTCAGCTTAGCATATAACTTGTTCTCCCTCAGAGTCTGTAAAACAATTCTCAAATGTTCAGCATGTTTCGCTTCATTTCTCGAATACACCAAAATGTCATCTATAAATACAACAACAAATTGATCCAAGCAGGGTCTAAATACCCTATTCATAAGATCCATAAACGCTGTCGGTGCATTTGTTAACCCAAATGGCATTAATAAAAACTCATAATGCCCATATCGGGTTCTAAAGGCTGTTTTGGAAACATCCACATCCTTAACCCGAAGTTGATAATAACCCGTTCGTAAATCAATCTTGGAAAACACTCCAGCACCTTTCAACTAATCAAATAAATCTTCAATTCTAGGTAAAGGGTACTTATTTTTCACTGTTACCCTATTTAACTGTCTGTAATCTATACACATCCTCAAAGACCCATCTTTTTTCTTCACAAATAACACCGGTGCACCCCAAGGTGATGCACTAGGCCTAATGAAACCTTTGTCAAGCAACTCCTGTAGTTGAACCTTTAGTTCCTTCAATTCCAAAGGAGCCATCCTGTAGGATGCCTTCGAAATAGGAGCTGTACCAGGTAGAATTTCTATAGACAATTCAACATCCCTATCAAGTGGAAGACTAGGTAAGTCTTCAGGGAACACGTTAGGAAATTCTTTCACCACTGGAATCTCTTGGAGATTCACAATCTCTTTTCTTGAATTAAGCACAAGTGCTAAGAAAGCTTCACACCCTTTTCTCAGAAATTGCTTAGCTTGCATAGCTGTTATTACATTAGCTATGGGTTTAGATCGAATGCACCGAACTAAGGTTTCTTTACCATCAACACCAATAAGAGTTACAGTTTTAGCTTCACAATTAATCACTGCATGATGTCTAGACAGCCAATCCATACCCAGTATAATATCAAACTCCCGAATTGGCAATTCAATAAGATCAACAAGAAATTCTTTCCCTTGAATTACAATAGGACACTGTTTATGCACTCTATTAACAACAACACTGTGACCTAAAGGGTTGGTTACACATATATCATATTCCAGTTCATGCACAGTAGACTCATTTCTACCCATATCCCCAGTGAAAATATAAGAATGAGTGGAACCAGGATCAATCAGTGCATGCATGTCAGAATCAAAGAGAGAGAAAATACCAGCTATAACTTCTTAAGCACTCTGATCCTCTCTAGCTTTCATTGCATAAGCCCGAGTAGGAATAGCTGGAGCTGTGGGTCTGTCAACTAATTTAGAAATGTTCTTGGACTGGGATCCCTGATGCCTCAATCCCCCATGTCCTCTTCCTCTACCTCTACCTGAAGATGGTGCATTATAAGTCCCTCTACTGCCCTGCTGTCCAACACTCTGATCCCTCTTCGAAGGACAATTTACCATGAGGTGATCAGTACCACCACACTTGAAACATGCCCCAGACAATTTCCTGCAACTATTCCAATGTTGCCTAGAACAATGGGGACACACTGGAGGTTGCCCCCCACTCTGTTTTTTTGAAGCTCCCTTTCCCAGCTTAGACACTGTAGAAGATTCTTGTCTCCTGTCCCTTTTTGCATAACTATAGCCAGACTCAGCTGGCTGATTTTCTTGTGCTCCTCTAGCTCTCTTTCCTATAAAAGATCCACCCTTGGACCCACTTCTTCTCTGTTCTCTCTCCCTTTTTGCAATATCATTCTTTTCAACTCACAAAGCTATTGTAACCAGTTGAGTGAAGTTAACCACTTGCAAAGATTTAGACCCAATCAACTTTTCTCTGATACGATCATTCAACCCATCTTCAAACTTTCTACATTTAAAAGCATCAGTTAACATCTCATCAGGAGCATATTTGCACAGGTGACTGAATTTTTTCTCATACTCAACCACAGACATAACTCTCTGTTTCAAGTTGAGAAACTGCTTTAACTTCTCTTGCTTATACACCTCAGTAACATACTTTTTCTTGAATTTAGCTGTGAAAAATTCCCATGTAAGAGGATCCGGTAACTAGGGTTGCTTCAAAACTAACTTCCACCAATCATAAGTAGCCCCCTGTAATAAAGACACAGCACAAGATGCCTTATGACCCACTGGACAGTGGATTTCATTTAAAATTCTCTCTAGCTTTTCCAGCCAAAATTCAGCTTCCTCAGACTGTTCCAGATTAGTGCCTAAAAACTCTTCAGCACCATGCTTCCTAATTTCAGATATTGGAGCTTTAGGTGCAATCATCCTTTGAAGAATTTAAGCCATATCTTGTGATATCTTTAACAATGCATCTGCAGGGATGGCTGCTGGAACCTCATTTGGATTGGATGATGAAGATCCAGGATTGGAGGGATTGGTTCTACCCGGCCTGTTACTTTCAGCCGATTCCTCAAAAGCATCCCTAGAGCTCTCCATCATCGATCTATAAGAAAATAGGGACTTCTGCATCAGGATAACAAAACATTATATCATACTATAGAATCCTAGGTTCATTTTTACCCAGAAAAGGCTAAACCTAGGCTCTAATACCACAAATTGTAGCACCCTCTAAGCAAAACCCTATTTAACTGATAATTTGATTACTATTAATCATGCATATGCAATATATTTGTTTAACTATCATTTTTCCCTTAATCATATCATACGGTTCATATACTTATATATGTGCTACTAGTATATTCCTATATTGCATTTCATACTTAGTATCATGCATATTATACTATACGAATATTACTTATGTATATCACATGCATGCATACTCTTCTTAGTTTTACTACTTGTGAGTTACAACATCTCTCATAAGTTATATACATCTTAACATAACTGTCCATAAAGCAAAACATATGATAATACTATTACAAATACATCCTACATCAAGATTAACAGTCAGTAGTTGGCCCTTTCTGATGCAAAGATCATCCCTGAGCAAAAGTCTTGGTAACAGTACCTACACGGATGAATAACCCGTGCTAAGCTATAAAGCTTAGTGGGGAATATCTATAGATGGATGACCACTCACAACGGTCATCAAAATTACATACAATGTGTATAATAAATAACATGTACAACATATCATGTCATTAACAACAAATACTTTAAAGCATAAAACATATTCTCATGTACCTAAACATTGTATCCAAAATAAAATGATGACAAGTATTCTCATTTTCATAATTCATATAGACATCAATTTCCATGTAAACATATTCAAATGAAACATATTACCTGTGGGCAAGCCAACAATGTAATCCACAATATCAATCTTAAACTATTTAATTTTTTTATCAATACTATGAATAACGTTTAGCCTGCCTTAGCTTTATCCGTGGATAACGGGAACTATGGATACACATCGGTATCTAGAAGAAGGATATCCGAAGATATTAGATTTATAGACCCAAACGGGGCCAAACTGTACTATGGACCGATCAAGCAGACCCAAACGGGGTCGCCTATCAACCCAAACGGGGCTGATCATGATCCAAACAGGATCATATATACTATGGACCCAATTGGGCCAAATTATGGCAGCTGCAATTTCCCTATAAGCACCTATCTATCCACATCTAAAACTCTATCGCAGGCAGAACTATATTCGTGTTCAATTCACATATTAATACTGTATTCATAGTATACTGTTTGTACATATATAAAGTCTTGTAAAACTATAAGTTTCTTTGGTACATAAACAAATATATGCACATTTCATATGTCAAGTTATTCATCTTGCTCATCCAAATCTGTATGACTATATCATTTGCATCATAACATATAAGCATGACTTATAATCATCATATCATATACTTGATCATGTTCTCATTAAGCATATTACATGTCCATAGTCATGCTAAAACATCTTCTATCTCATAGGGCAATTACATGCTCATATACTCATATACATAATCATAAATGTACATACCTGTGGGTACATTTGCATATAGTTGACTTATTCTTATGAGCATGTTACCAATATATATATACCTTTATCATCATTCAAATCATGTACTATACAAAATATCAACATGTTTCCATATGGGCATATACACATGCCAAGGTCATACTATTATAGTCCCTATTTCATAGCATAAGTACATGTCGAAATGTGCACTTTCATGCCATAAGATTTACATGTGTATATATATCAATTTGGCATATGAGCATCATGCACAAGCCTAATTACATGTATAGGTTAGATATTTCATCAATAGTCTTTATTCATATACACAATTGAATGCATATGTATTCATATAAATCCTTCATTAATAGCCATATTACATGCTCTATCCAATTAACTTTACTATCACATAAATAAATATATGTCTCAATTTATTAAAAATCATATTATCAAGTGTAGCAACAATCTGCACATAATAGTAAATTATGTTTCTGTGAGCAATTTAGGAAACTAGGCCAAATTCAACCCCAGATTCCATGTACTTAGAGACAAATTTAAGGTTAGGTTTCTTCATATGAAATATAGGTATGAAAGTCTATTTTTCAATGCAAAAAGAATCACTCAATTTGCTATTCTGTAGCTTAATTTATGAGCAAAACAATCCAGATGGTTCATTCAATCGTGAAGGGGCATTCGACTCGTGAAGAGCTTCACGAGTGAAGCAAAAAGGGCAAACCTCACGACTCGTGAAGGAGTTCACGAGTGGAGAAGAAAGGCATATATCAAGACTCAGACTAAAATTCACGAGTGACCTAGGATAAGGAAATGCACGACTCGTGAAGAGCTTCATGACTCGGCAAAACACATGTTGTTCTTCAACCTTTCATCAATAAAATCCAGCAAATGCAAACTTAATTTCTATCAATCTTAACAAAATTTAACAATTGATCCAACATGCAATATGATCATCCTAATTCCCATACCTTGGCTGACAAATCCTATATCTTCAATCTCTAGCAATATTCTTTCCTTTGCTCCTTCTTTCCTCCTCTTCTCCTTCACAAATATCATCATCATCAGTTTCCAGCACATTTACATTTTCCTCAGTCAACATGAAAAGAAGAAGAAGATGAAGATGATGAAGGGTTACATTAAGAGTTTAATTACCTTAATTAATTGCACTATACTCTTGATTAACCTAAAACATTATCATCAAATTGCTTAAGGTAATTCAATGAAAATCAAAAGGATGAAAAAGATGATTTTTTTCTGGTTTTTCTCTCACAATGCCGATCTCCGAGTCTCACACAGCCACCTCCACATTTCACTAACTCCTTCTATTTATATAAGTGGCAAAATTTCCCTTTTACTCCCTCAACATCTTGCATGCCACACAAATGCCACAAACCTTTATGCATGATAGACTTTAACCCCTCCACTAACTCTTTTTCAAACATTAACCTATCCATTTAATCATTCTTTCAAATTAACCTTGAATTAAATGCTTCTATTCACAATTGGCCACTAATATGCCACAATTATAAATTTACCCCAAATTAATACCTTTTACTTTAATTACACCCTCAATTAATATTAAACCCTACTCTTTTATTTTATTTTCATGCAATTAACATAATAACATGATAATTTACCCCCCTTACTTAAACACAAAAATTATGCAAAGTAAATTAGGGTCATGTTAAGGGCCTTACAATCAGTATATCACCAACATCTTTCAATATCATATGAACACAATAAGTCGTATATGGTGACCAATAAATAAAAGAATATTTCTCCATAAGTTTAAAACCAGTAGCTTTATAATTAAGTTCATTATCTGTTAACATATGAACAATATGGTGAGGACCAACCCATTCCACAATATCCCTAAAATGATTACATAATTTATTTGTATTTGTGTAAATATCAGAAGCATCAATAAATTTGATAAAAGAAATCCCTTTTGGATAATAAACTAAGAAATTGATCAAAGGCCTCTGTCTATTATATGTTCACCCATCTGCTATTATAGTATAACCAATATTAGTCCATGTATTTTTAATATAGTTAACAATCAACTTTAGATAAATATTAGCATCAGTCAATAAATTCACACACAAAGCATGAAAGGAAGGATACTTATATCCACGAGCCATGCTAATTATTTTATCAATAGCAAGTTCAAAATAAGGGGAATTACCACTATTAAAGGGAAAGCATCATAAAACCATAAGGCAATTGCCAAGTTAGTGTGTTTTCATTTTTTGTACTTTGCATACGCACCTTAATAAAAAGTTGGAAAAAAGCACTTACTCCTTTTTGAAAATATGATTCAATCCCAAAATTAGCTTTTTTTTTCCTTTTGTGAAACGTCAAGAGATCAATTATCATCACTTTCAACCACTGTCAAATCCTCAATTAATCCTTTCTTGTCCTTAGCTTTTTGTAAGTTAGAATCTAACATGCTTTTGATTTCATATCGAACATCTAAAGGAACATTTTTTTTTGCATGAATCAATATTGCTTTTAGTCAAACTAAGGTGTTACTTCATCTTATTTATCCTTTTTTTTTGCATGAATCAATATTGCTTTTAGTCAAACAAAGGTGTTACTTCATCTTATTTATCCCTCCACCAGAAATAACTTCTTGACAAAATGCACATAAATGTATCTTCCAACCCAATGTATTTGTTCCTTTAGTGAATATTTGTATGCTATATCCCTTTTTTATCTAATTAAATGTTTCGAAAAAGTTGTAAAAGCTTGTGTTCCAAAAGATAGTGGATTCAATTCTGCCATTATTTCCTATAAGAACATCACAAGTAAAAAATAAAAAGTTATGAAATGAGTTAAAATAAATAACTTCCAAGCAAATTTATGCAACCACTACAAGAAAAATTCATTTTGCCAATGGAAATTACCGACGGAATTGAGTGAATTTTTGTAGGGAAACCAAATTGCCGATGGACTTTAGCGATGAAAAATAGCATTAGAGATCCGGTTGTAGGTACTTTTACCGATGGAAAATTTTTCGCTGGTAAATTTACCGACAAAAATTACAATCCGTCGGTAAATTTACCGACGAAAATCATAGTCCGTCGGTAATTTCGTTGGGAGATGCAAACAAAAAAGTGTCGGCATTTGCCATATTTACCGACGGAACGATATTTTCCGTCGCTAAATTTTCCAATGGAAATAACAAATCCGTAGGCAAATTTCCAATGGAATAATATTTTCCGTAGGTAAATTTACCGACGGTCCATAAATTTTCATCGGTAAAGTTGCCATATGGTAAAAAAATTTGCGACGAATTTGTCCGTCACTATTTCGTTACTAAAAATATTACAATTTTTTGGTCATAATTAATTCAGTTGGAACAATGCCATTGAATAAGTAATTCAAAATTATCGACTGATTCAGATCAAAAATAGAAGAAAAGCAGAAGAGTATGGCACAGACTAATATTTTTGCAATTCAAGCATTCAATTTTGATAAAGAGCTTTATAAAAAAAAATATTTGATGCAATGCTGCAAACCATTTCCATGCTAAATATCTGTCTGGCACTAGAGAAAGGTGACAGAGAAAAGAGAATTATAGGAAAAAATATACTCCACTTTACCTATGCCATATCCAGTAGCTTTCACTGCTCTCCAGATTCTAGCTTATAGCTGCTATGGCCAATGCAACAGACCCAGCAAGAACAAAACCCTATCGAAATCTTCTCCATAGTGTCTTGAGTAAATTTTTGAACCATCCTCTAATTGTTTGCCATCTATGTTAATAAACATTCTCAGCTTTCTTTAAAACAAAATATATGACTAACTCATATTCTGTAGAGACATGTAAACATTATTTTATAGATTCAAGCAGACATACACCACCAACATATAAATTAAAAGAATCGACCATTTCAAGCAAAGCCTTCTTATCACTTGGTGAGCCATTCATATTAGATATGTTGTATTAAGTCTTGGCACATATTAAAACAATCATTAACCCCACTTGACATACAAGAGACCCAGAAGACCATCCACATGTATGCATATCTTAAAACTAAACATCATTTGACATTAATCCAGGCAAGACTTAAGAATTATCAGTATCATATGATATAATGTGTTCTAGCTTAATTCTATTGGCTTAAGTTAAATTATGATTCACTAGCAGTCACACCACAGCAAGGTGGCCAAGCATATGTTAAAAAAATTGATTTTTATTCTACTAATTATATTAAATTCAAGCTAATGGATAATACACTATAATTTATATGTTGTCATATGCCTTGCATTACATATTCAAATAACATATTATCAAAGTGAAACATCATTATATGTTAAAAGAAAATACTCACCTCGTGGGCATATTTAAACAGAAGTCTACTGAAAAGGAATATGACCTAAAGTTCATAGAGAACTCTATTAGCCATCCAATAAGAAGACCAATTGCCAATACAAGAATAATATTGGAAGATCTGCAGAATTTGTCGTGGTTAATTACTTGAGCGCTAGCTGCGTTCACAAGAAGGAAACATAATGGAGATATCTATACCAGTGTGTACCTTGTAACCTTTGTTATGGCCATGAGGGCTGTAAGGATGGCAACAATGGTTTGAATTGTCCTTTTATAGGCTTTATCAATAGTAGTTAGATAGATAAAAGTGCTCATAATAGCCATGAAGGAGAGCCAAAAGTCCATGAACTGAAATATTCCATTGACAAATATGATAACTTATATTAATAAACAAAATAAATACCTCTATTCTACAAATAAAAGAAATATATAAAATACAAAAGAAAGCACAAAATAATTACATACAATATCCATTCTTGTACAAGCAAGCCATGTCAAAAACAGCACAGCTTCATATAATGATGAAACATCTGTATAATGGCATTAATAGCAACCAATAATGAGAAGGAAAAAATTGTTCTGCAAAACCTTATATATCCCTTTGTAAAGCTTAAAATTTTGTTGGACCATTAACTTTCACAAGATGATCTTACATATTTTATAATCCTCCTTCGATATGTGTTTCCTCTCAATATGTATTTCAAAGAAGGACTGTTCAGAGAAATCAATGCAATTTAGTGCACTAGTTTACTTAACATTCCCTGAATTCAATCAAATCATTGATCTTTATCCACAACTTCAGCAAATTCAACAGGAACAAGAATCATCTTTTCTTGAACTTGAAGAAAAATCAATTGAAAACTAGCCTAAGTTAAACGCTAATGTTAGATAATTACTTGCGACTGAGCTAAAATCGACAAAATCTACTCTGGGATTAAAATAATGGCCATATTAAGTTCATGATGCCATGCTGTTGAATAGTCTCTAACAAGAAATTAATAAAACAAATAGTCAAGAAAAGAAAATGGAAGTGTTTTGTATGGTCTTATCAATAGACCATAGAACTTCATAAGAAAGATATCACTATTTGACCTTCATAAGAAAGAAATCACTATTTGGCCATTCACTTTGAGTTTATTTTGACAGAAACAAATGAAACTGAATATGTAATAGAAATTTACCAACAGTTGCCATGGTAATAATGGCAAAATAAAGAGGCTCATGCAAACCAAATCAAACACAGTTTAGCTATAAGCTAAAACAGACAGCCCAAAAAAAAGGAGGCTCATCACAGGTAGAAAACAACATTCAATAAGTAAGTCCAACTTGAAAGAACTAGACTCCAAAGTCAATCTGAATAAGCAACCGGCTAAATAAAAATGTAACATTTATCAGCTGTGTAAAACTTATTGCAATTCAATCGAAAAGAACAAATTTAACAAACACTTGAAATTAAACGGGGAACAAAAATGCATATTATGAATAATCAAACCTAGCACAAACCAAAATATAAGCAAAACTACTAGGAAACTCATCAATCCGAGAAAAAACTGAGGCATAAATATTAAAAACTGAAAAATCATTGCTAACTTTAAAATTTGAAGCCTAACAATAATCTACAAGTCACAACAATAAAATTCATAGAACCTTGAAATAGAAAGGGAAACAAATTGTATCTTCTGCAAGATCACAATAAGAAAAGGTTCATAAACATTGCTCCAAATTAAACAAGTAACAAAAGCTACAAAAGTCTAGATGTCAGGAAGGCTGAAATTACAAGATGAAGTGTTTCAATATAAATCTCTACAGTGTTACATGACAGTTTCTATGGTGCTTTAAAATTGGAACTGAAAAAATTTTCTTCTGCATTCTCAGATGACTAATATCTCAATCTACTGCCTCACAATCAGAAAAGGTGCTATCCATCAAAAGTTCCAAGGAAAACAGAATATAAGATTATATACACCTCTTTACTAACTCCTGTAGCATCAATGACTATATACAAAAGAATAAAATAATAATTCAATGGAAGGATGAGTTTGGGAAGCTTGCCCAAATACACACATAAGCAAACATAGACCAAAAAAATATAGCAAGAATATCAAGAGATCTTGGGGTAATCTGTAAACTGTCAAACCTTCATTAAGATAACACACAAGATATCTCAGATTTGATATCACCAAACATTGATTGAACAGCTCATGCTTGATGCAATTATAGCATGCATCAAAAGAAATTAGCCTATAACACTACAATATAGAGCTGCATTTAGTAACAAATCATAACATGAGAAAAAAACATTTTCATGTGTATTAAAAGGTTTAAACCATCAGGTATTACATTTTCATGTGCGAAGAAAGATTTAGAAACCTATAAGAAAGATCTTGTTTTTTCTTGTAGAATGAAAAATTACAAACTAACATTCAAATTACTAACCATGTGCAACACCAATATGAAAAAAAGGGGTGCTGACCTGAAAAATCAACTCAACTGCTTCGGCATCTGTGTAAAACAACCAAGAAAATAGAATTCTTACGTCAAAATGAATGAACATAGAGGAGCAAAATTACCATATTTGAGAGGAGTCAAGCAGTCATAAGAGATTTCGAATTAAAAGGGGGACAAAAACAGCGTTGGATTGTCCAAAACAGTAACATTGGTAATATTAACAGCACTCATTCTCCAACAAATCAAATTAAGAGCCTATTATCCAGAATCCTCATTTAAAACCCTACCAAAGTTCGGAGAAAGGAAGCTTAAAACCAAATGGAAAGAGTCCAATTCTCATCTTTATTTCTCAAATAACCTAATTTCCCTTCGTGGAAGATTGCAAGGATCCTAATTTAATCCCCAAAATAGGACAGCCGTTTGAGAGTTTAAGATAATAAGCCTTAATTAATTCCACCAACCGAAAGTTTAATAAATGCATCATCATCGGAAACGTACTAGGAGACAACCATATTTGGCGGTTTGAAAGTGCGCTCATAAGCTGGAGAACATTGTGGGTTGACTGCTCCACCTTGGTTAAACAGGCCATCGAAGAAGAGTCCGAAGAACTTGAACAATCGGAATTGGAAAGTGGGGCGGCCGGCGTGGCCTTTGATCAATGCTGGCTCTATCGGTCTCCCCCTCTCGATCTTCCCTCTCTCTCCCTGTTCTCCCTTTCCCATTTCTCTACTTCTTTCCTTTCTTGTTTAATATTTATTCTTTTGTTTTTCTTCCTAAATGTCTACATTCAATATATCTAAAAAATATCAATTATTATATTTCTGTTAATAAAAATATTTATCAATATTTATCCCTGAACCCGTAACCATCCACTTTAAAATTAGATGCCTTACACACTAGAGACATGCTATTTTTAAAGAGTAATTTAAATCTCTTATTATTCTTAATTTTGAAAATTAAATTATTAAATAAAACACTATAAGTTAATCTACTGATACATACCCAATTTAAAAACTATAGAGTTTCGATTACGATAATAGAAATAGTAATTATAATATTGCAAGAATAAATTATAAAGTTAATACTAAATCCAAATTGCATGAATATAGTGCCTATAATGTTTAATTTGTTAGATTAAATGCTCTATTTAAATATAAATAAAATTTAATTATTAAAAAAGAAAATTATATAATAATAGTATTTAAAAAATAAAAATAAAAATCATATAAAAATAGTCATAATTAATTAACTAATTTTTGCCATTGGCAACTATTGTAACTAGTGTTGCTATGATTGTTTTCATTAAAGTTGGATTCCACCATTCTTTTCTATATATTTGTTCTAAATTATTAGTATTATATTTTACTTTTTTATTTTCATGATATTAATTGCCACCTACCAAAGAATTAACAAATCACTTTCTCTCCACTTAAAAGTCTTGTGAAAGAAGCACCAATCTCGTGCATGCTATTAGAATTTTAACAAAAATAGCTTATTAGAAAGCTTATCTATTGGAGGTAAAAATTACATGACCACATCATATTAGATGAATTAATTGTCTTTAATATTGGATAATGACTAATAATGATATGTGATTTTTTTAAGGCAAACAAGCCACTTTATTACTGTGAAACAAAATCAGCGGCAAGAGTTGAAAAAATACAAGATAGGAGATTTATGTCTCAAAACATAATGACATAGGAATGGAGGTTTTATTTATATAAATACTAAATATATTTATTAATACACGTTGCAATTTGAAATACTAAATATTATAAAATCATTTTCTATTTTACAATAAATGATAGGATAACTTATTTAGATATAAATTTATTATTAATATAGTCATTAAATAAAAATTTACATGAATTTAGTTTAGATTAACTTATATAATGCAATTTTTTCAATTTTCCTATGGAATCATATTTTCGTAGAAATTTTCGTTGGTAATTTACCTACGAAAAATTATTTCCGTAGGGAATTTCCCGACGGAAATAGGATTTCGTAGGTAAATTACCGACGAAAAGTAACTCCATCGGCAATTTCCCTGCGGAAACATAATTTCATAGGTAATTTACCTACGAAATCGTATTTTCGTAGGTAAATTACCGACAGAATAACTTTCCGTCGGTAAATTTCGTGAGAAATTTTAGCCGCCAAGTTTACAAATCCGTCGCTAATTTCCATCGATAAATTTGGGCGGCAAATTTTCCTCCATTAATTACGACGGAATTATTTTTCCGTCGCAAAATACATATTTTCAAACATTTTTCCCTACGAAAAACATTTTTCTGTTGGTAATTGCCTACGAAAAATTTTTCGTCGGTATTTGAGATTTTTCTTGTAGTGAACCTAGGTTAATCATCCATGTTCGCTTAGGAAATGATATGTTAGGATATGATAATTAAATAAAAAAATTAAACCAGATGGGAAATAAAATATAGGTATATAATACGTAAATATTGAAAATCTTCACATTGATATGAGGAAGGTTTAGAGCAATAGGTAATTGAATGAGATGCATATGTAAACAC
The DNA here is from genome assembly GCA_037975025.1 of Excoecaria agallocha. Lineage (NCBI taxonomy): Eukaryota > Viridiplantae > Streptophyta > Magnoliopsida > Malpighiales > Euphorbiaceae > Excoecaria > Excoecaria agallocha. The sequence continues at coordinate 69,512,623 of CM075811.1, forward strand.
GACATTTTACTTTAAGAATTCAGGATATTAAAAAATATATACATATATATAGATTTTTTTTCCAGAGAACCTTTCATTTTATGAATTTTAATCCCACTTAGTGTATTATATTGTTGGATGAAAATTAAAAAATATATTTATATATTTTTTATCCAATGTTCAACACAGATTGATGGTATATATACCTTTTAGTAGTCTCATTTGGCATGAACGTAAAAGTTCAAAAAATTTAAAAGCATTTTTAAATTAAGAAATTGCTATGGACTTCATTATTTATTAAATCAACAAATTTTTTAAAAATTCAAACTCTACAAAGAATTCCTCAAAATCCATTAAAGAGAGATAAATTGTACAAAATTTGTAAATTTTTTGTTACGTTTTTTTCTTTTTACTGTAAATTTTTGAAAATTTTATATCGCGAACCACTCCTATCCAACTAATATACTGCCATTGATATTGATTAAAAATCCAAAAGGGGAATTTAATAAAAATATAGGAAAGGGTTCAATATTGCGTATAAAAAGTGAATTTCGGGAACCTTTTTGAAAATACCTTGTGTGGTCCTCTAAATGTTCCTATTTTATAAGGATAATCACAGGGTAAGAAATACTTAATCCTGGCAGGGATCTAATCTGAACAGGATGGGGAATTCCCAAATTTTTCCCATATGGGAATGGGGATGGGGATAAAACAATCTCCCATTTTGATTTCGAAATGGGGGCGGGGAATAGGGTATCCACCCCGCGGGGATCCCCGACCCCAAGGATAATACCAAATATATCCCTAATTTTATAATTATTTACATATATACCATTCTATATAAATAGGGCAAGTAAAACCCTAACTCACTCCACTCTGTCGTTTTTTTCTCTTCTCTCTCACAATCGCTCCTCTCTCTTACCCTCATTCACTTCACCGTTGCCTTCCCCGGCTTCCATTCTTCAGTCATCATCCTTCTCCTCCACTATTATCACCAATGGTGAACCCAATAATTAAGCCATTGATTTCTTTGCTAGTGGTTTTGCTCGCTAGCACTGATATCCCTTTCATTGTGTCTCACAAGAAGGCCACTCTCAATAGGCTCAAATCTGGCATTGGATGCATCTCCATCTCCATTGATATCAACAACCAGGGCATCTCGTGAATTTCTCCACTTATAATTTTAGTTTTTATTTGGAGAGAATTGTATGATTAGATCTAACTCTTTACAGATCTGTTTGATCAGATCTAATTTTAGTTTCTTAGGTTCTTTTTTCAATTGTTTTTTGGGTTTTTTTTCATGTTCATTAATTAGATCCATTTAACTCTTTACAGATCTAACTCTTTATCTTTTAAATTCTTCATTTCTTATTGGCAATACTTATTATCTTTATTTTTATTTGTTTTGTTGTTGTTACAAAGCAATTGAAGCTTTTCAATCTTTTCTTATTGTATCAGGAATGCATAAATCCACAAACCTTACTTTAAATTTTTTTTGTTTGTCATTGATGCAGAACCCTAGCCTATATTTAAACTAGAATGCCAACATACCATAATATTTAAACATACACAAGAATTAAACCCCCAATCTAAAGAACCCTCAAATAATGTATGAATGAAAATGCTTATAATAGATTAATTAATAACAAGAAGAAATAGAATTCAGCATACAAAATCATGCATCCTGTTAAAACTACTTCTTCATGCAACAGCAAGAATCAATTAACAATTAACTCTCACAATAAAAGTTGGCAAAGCTAAGAGATTAATCTCATAAATAAAGATTAATCAAAAGGTCCTCATATCTATAACATTCAATATGTTTAAATAAAGAAAGAAGAAGAACCCTACTAAAATATAACTATACTGGATATTGACTCGATAGAGTGGAAATTCACTTCACCAAATGAGGGTTGACTCAGTAGAGTGGATTTTTACTCCACCAAGTGAGTGCCTCTTGGACTTAGTAGAGTCGAAATTCACTCCATCAAGTGAAGGTTGACTCGATAGAGTGGAAATTCACTCCACCGAGTGAGTATCTCCTGGACTAAACGTATGAAAAACTCTTCTTTTCTTCTTTCTTTGCTTGAACTTCTTCTTTTTTCACTCAATTGCATACTTCTTCAAGTAAACACATATTATATAAAGAATAAACACTAAATTGGTCTTCAAAGCTAAAATTTTCCTCTTTAATTTCTTGCACTTCCATTTTCTTCATAAAACACTTCATATGAGCTTGTAGAGCTTCTTTAAACTTCTTTGACTATGCTTTTGTAATTAACCCTTAGGAAGGAGCTAGTTCATCTTTCTTTGAGCTATTGTGCTTGATTGTGCTCACATCATCCTCTCCCACTTCGAAAGGATTCACCCTCGAATATGAATCACAATCAAATAGAGACAAGTCAAAAAAATTAAAAGTTTCACTTATACCATATACTCACCTGGCAAGTCAATCTTGTATGCATTATCATAATTCTTTCCAGCATTTGAAACGGCCCATCTCCTCGTGCATCCAATTTAGACTTCCTTTGGTTAGGAAACCTCTCTATATACATATGGATCCAAACCTAATCTTCTGATTCGAATATCACTTGTTTACGGTCCTTATTAGCCTGCTTTGCATACATCTTGTTCTTCTTCTCAATATGCTCACGTGACCTATTATGTATTGATTTAACCAACTCAACCTTAGCCTTGCCATCTAAATGAAAAAAGTTTATTCAAAGGTAAAGGCATCAAATCCAAAATAGTCATTATATTAAAACCATACACATTTTAAACAGGTGAAAAACCTATAGAAGTATGAACTGTATGATTATAAGCAAACTCAACAAATGGAAAATATTCTTCCCAAGTTTTAAGATTCTTACCAATTATAGCATGCAACAGAGTTCCTAAAATTCTATTAACAATCTCAGTTTGGCCATCAGTTTAAGGATGACAAATAGTAAAAAATACAAGTTTAATACCAAGTTTACCCTTGAAAACACGCCAAAAACGACTTAGGAACTTAGAATCTCTATCAAAAACAATAGTCCTAGGTATACCATGAAATCGAACTATTTTCCTGAAAAACAAGTCAGCTATATTTGTTGCATCATTAGTTTTATGACAAGCAATGAAATGTGTCATTTTACCAAATCGGTTTACTACAACAAACACACTATCCCTACCCCTTTTTATCCTAGGTAAACCTATTATGAAATCCATAGAAATGTTAGTTCAAGGTTTAGTAGGAACAGGTAATGGAGTATACAACCCTTGATTTAAAGACTTAAACTTTGCCTGTTTACATACAAAAAAGTTGATCACACATTTTTTTCAACGTATTTTCGCACATTAGGCCAATGAAAATGTTCATTAAGCATGTCTAAGATATTTTGCATGCCAAAATATCCCATTAATCCCCTACTATACGATTCTTTCATAAGCAACTCTCCAGGTATACACAGTTGTTTTCCCTTAAAAAGAAACCCATCATACCTATAGAACTTATTAAATGCATTATGTTCACATGCCTTATACATTTCACCAAAATTAGAATCCTGCTCATATATCTCTTTCAAATGCTCAAAACCTAACAATTTAGAACTAAGCACAGAAATTAATGCATATCTCCTAGAAAGTGCATCAGCGGCAACATTCTCCTTACCTTGCTTATACTTAATCACGTATGAGAAAGTGTCAAGATACTATACTCACTTACCATGCCTTCTATTCAACTTACCTTATCCTTTTAGATATTTGAGAGACTGATGATCTGTGTGTATCATGAATTCTTTAAGCAAAAGGTAGTGTTCCCAAACCTCAAGAGCTCTTAGCAAAGCATAGAACTCCTTATCATAGGTAGAGTAATTCAGTTGTTTTCCACTCAGCTTCTCACTGAAGTATGCGATTGGATGATTTTTCTGCAGTAAAATAGCATATATACCAATTCGAAAAGCATCACATTCAATCTCAAAAGTCTTAGAAAAATCAGGTAATTTCAAAACAGTGCAGTACTCAATTTATCTTCCAAAGTATTAAAAGCATCTTTATGTTCTTTACCCTACTTAAAACCAACAGATTTTTTAATGATTTCATTTAGAGGTGCAGCAATGGTAGAAAATTCCTTAACAAATCTCCTATAGAAATTTGCTAAACCATGAAAGCTCCACACTTCACTTGCATTCTTAGGTGTTGGTCATTCTTGGCCTTAACCTTTTCATTATCGACCTCTACATCATGTGCACTCACAACAAATCCTAAAAAAAATAACACTATCAACATAAAATGTGCATTTCTTCAAATTAGCATACAATTATTGTTTTCTTAAAACCTTTAACGAAAGTTCAACATGCCTTAAATGTTCATCTAGGTTTTTGTTGTAAATAAAAATATCATCAAAGTATACAACAACAAATTTACCTAAGAATTCATGAAAAATATGGTTCATGAGTCTCATAAATATGCTAGGTGCGTTAGTCAAACAAAAATGCATAACCAATCATTCATGCAAACCATACTTTATTTTAAAGGTAGTTTTCCATTCATCACCTAACTTTATCCTAATTTAATGATAATCACTTTTTAAGTCAATTTTTAGTGAATATTACAACACCATTCAACTCTTCAAGCATATCATCTAACCTGGGAATGGGATGGTGATACTTTATAGCAATTTAATTGACTGCTCGACAATCAATACACATATGTATGGTTTCATCCTTCTTTAGTACCAAAAGAATAGGTACAGCACAAGAACTTAAGCTCTGTCTCACATGTTCCTTTGCTAAAAGCTCCTCAACTTGTCTTTACAACTCCTTCATTTCCTTTAGATTGCTTCGATAAGCTAAATGGTTTGGAATTTGAGCACCAAGAACAAAATCTATTTGTTGTTCAATCCTTTTAATGGGCGGCAACCTAAGGGACATCTCCTCAGAAAACACATCTTTGTAATCCTACAATATTTTAGAAAAAGACCTAGGCAAATTTGGGTCAATATTAGTTTCAGAAAAATAATTTTCCTTAAACCTCAAAAGTACTAAAGCTCTCAAATCTAAATATGCACTCTTTAATCTCTCTTTTGCATAAAAAAAATTGATTGTTTCGTAACTTTTTCACTCCTTTCAGTTTCTTTTTGCTCACTTTTCTTGTCATTCTTTTTCTTTTTACTAGCTAACTTCTTCTCTCCTGCACATCCCACTTTCTTTTCCTCACTTATGCCATCACTCACCATTGGCCTTTTGTTCTTATTCTTTTCTCTTATGGCCTTTTGTCTCTCGTCTTTCTTTTTCACCTCACTACCCAAATTCCCATTTGAAGTTTGTTAATTTCTTATTTGTTCAAGGTAAGTTTCCTTAGGTGATAAAGGTGCCAAAGTAACTTTATTTCCGTTATGCATAAAAGAATATCTATTTTTATACCCATCATGCATAATACACCTATCAAATTGCCAAGGCCTGCCTAATAAAATATGTCCAGCCTGCATTGGCACTGATAATGATGAATTATATGATATTTTTAGTATGTTTTTAGGTATTTAATTGAGTTAATTTTGTGTTAATTAGGTTGAATTTGAGTTTAATTGGTTAATTTTATGTTTTTGGAGTTAATTATAAATTTTGGTATTTTTCAGGGTTATTTTGTAAGAAAAAGGACTTAATTGCAAAAAGGCAAGTAATTATGGGCCAAAATTGTAAAATTGGAAAATTCATGCAAGATAATTTATCGTGAGGTCCAGAAGTTCAATACATGGCCACATGAAGTACAAAGGAGAATGAGACGTGACCACGTGATGTTATCAAGGTAAGTCCCAATGCCACGTGAAGAAAGAAGCAAAGGAACACATGGCCACGTGATTTTCTTCAAAGGAGAACACATGGCCGTGTGAAAATTAACAAAGGGAGACACATGGCCACGTGTTTTGTCTCCCATGAAGTGAAGGATTTTCGATTTTTCCAATTCAAGAATGATTCTTTTTCTACTCCAATTTGGAAAGTTTGGAAAGCTTCTACAACATATTTTTGCCTATAAATAGACAACTCTAAACACCAAAAAGGGGATCAATTAGGAATTAAAAGAACTAGTAGAGTTCTTTAGTTTTAGTTTTACTTTGTTTTTCTAGTTTTTCTATTTTTCTTTTTCTTTTTAACTTTGTTTTAGTTTTTTAACTTTGTTTTAGTTTTTAAACAATGTTTAGGGAGTAGTTTTTCTTCTTTTGCTAACGGATTCTTGAAAACTTATATTTTCATTGTTGACTTTATTTTGAGCTTAATTTCAATATCGGTTGATTATTTCTTGGTTTTAAGCATATTCTTACCTTTGATTGTGTTGAGATTAATCGTTGGTTAATTGAATAAATAACTAAAAATTGGTTTTGACATAGTTAATGATTTGCATGTTCTTGGGTTAACTCTTTAATATTTATGCATGATTATTATTCGAAATATGAGATAATTATGTGTTAATTTTATTGATTAATACTAAGAGAGGAAGAACTAAGAATAAATTGGAGTTGAATTACTTAAGAAAGGCTTCAATGAATACTTAGGAAGTTAAAACTAGATTTTCATGCTAAGTATTAGATTTGTCTATGATTTTAATGTTAGTGAAAGCCCTAGCCCCAATACATTGTAATAAAACACTTTGGTTAATAAATGAGGCATTTGTTTTATCTATTGCATTCCTGTGCATATCAATTGATAGAACTATCCAAGAATGTTGTTTCAGTTAAAGTTATCATGTGTGAGGCACATGGTTGTAAGACCTTGAAACAAATGAGACTTCATTCTAAATATCCCTAGTCAGTCATTGTTATGGGAATAATAATGAATTAAGACTAGTATGCTCTCTCTGATAAGTTGAGTTCTGTCTTACGGATCATAAAGACAAGAGTGTCAATCAGAGATCATAGATACATGTTAAAGAACATGGTATCTGGATTCGATCCACTCATGAGAACACTACATGGTACAAGTCATAAGTATTTCTCATATGCAAGTTTTGTATCGGAGTTCTTAGACCTAAAATCTCTATGAAACTCTTTATGAATTATTGTGTGCTTTGACATACACCTAACGTGCTCGTAACAGAGTGACAAGTACGGGTATGCTTGGGTATGCATTGATTCATGTTAGAAAGCATGAGAGAAGTGAAGGGATTACCCCTCTCTATAAGAGAGAAAATATCATCGGCCACTTGATCGGTGAAGTGAAAAGTGTATGGCCATACCGAGATGAAATAATGAGTAATCATTATTTATCTGAGAGTTCAGTGTCACTGAAATATCAAGAAAGGAATTAATATTTATAAGGATGACTAGTTCCATGCCTTATATTAATTCTGATATTTATGGGTAAGGGACTATGCAAAATTGCATTAGGTCACTAAATGCCATATGCATTTTCATTTAATTTGGAATGTTATAATATCTTGCTAGAGAATATATATAGCCTTTGAATTAATTCATTAATTCATTGCCAACATTAAATGGACCTATAGGATCGCACACAAAGCATTGGGTTTAAAATATTTAAATAAAGTATTGGGCATTAATTTGGGCTTTTAATTAAAGTTAAATTAATGTATGTAATGGACATTATAAATGCTATTGGACCTTGGCCCATGAGAGAGAGAAATTCGGCCCACATGGTTTAATTTCAATTAATTAATTATCTTGTATTGATTAAGTTAATTGAGTATTAAAGCCTAAAAGAATTTAAATTAAATTAAATCATTTAAATATAAAGTGAAGTGGCCGAAATTCCAAGATAAAAACCAAGGAATTTCGGCACATGCTTATTATATATATTAAGTGATTTTATTTAATTAAATGTCTTGTGTTTTATTTCAAATTTGAATTTTAAATTCAAAGGAGTTTAAATCAATATATATTACTTATTTTTAGGAAGTGATTGAAGTTGAATTAATTATCTTGAGATGGTAAAATTCAGATCAAACACTTGCCAAAAGATAAGGATATATATATGAAAAGAAATAAAACCCTAGAGATATAACTAGATTTTGGCGTGAAAACCCTAGTTTCTCTAGGTTTGGCGTGAACTTATCTCTCTCTCTCACAAAATTCTTTTGGCCAATTTTCACAAGGAGAAAGGATTCTTCCTCATTCTCTTGTGTTCTTGGGTAGTAATAGCAACCTAAGAGAAGTACAAAATCAAATTTTGTAGCTTCAAACCATAGCCATTACACAATACCTTAAAAGAGAGCTAGCAATCTCGATTTTAAGCTGTCGGTGCAATTGTGTGTGTGAGAATAGAATGAGTGGCGTAAAAGGTTGTTCCTTGGCATTGGTGATCAAGATCTAAGGCGGATAAAGTTATCTTAGTTGCTGGTCATCACCAAATTCAAGATTTAAAAGACATTAAAAGTTGTAAGTTTTAAAAACCCTAAAATTGCATGTTTCGATTCTTGTCATGGAATTGTATGGCATGTATGATCATTTTTATCGTTTTTTCGCTGCACGATTACCATGAACATATCATGTCATATTCCATCATTTAATACTAAGAATGATATACTTGAATAAAGATATCTTGCTTTATTACTAGTTTTTCCATAATTACTGGTGTTTCTATTGAATTTAAGTCATTACAATGAAAGTTAAGGTGGATAGTTCCTTTAGCAAGAGAATTTCAGTTATTGTTTTGTTTTTAATTCATGTTAATTTAATTTTAGCTTTTGTTTTATTTCGTTGTTTATTTTATTTAATTTTTGCTTTTAAATCGAAAACATTTGGGAAACAATCTCAAATTGATTTAACTCGTACACAGGTATTATCCTTAGCAATCCATGTTCCCTTGGGTATGATATTTGGGGTCTTAATATATATTTTCCTGTATTACTAGCCGATCTAGTACACTTGCTAGACACCGGTCAAGTTTTTGGCGCCATTGCCGGGGAACAAAGGTGTTGTTTGTTTAATATCTTTGATTAAAGTTGGTCTGAGATTTTTATTTTTTATTTTATTTTTGATTTGGTGATTATTCTTTACAAGAACAATTCTAGAAATTTTACATGATGATGCAAGATGAGGCTCAAATTATGAATTGTTTCTTTTGAAACAACAAATGAATGATCTAGTAAGAGAAAGAGAGGAGATAAAACAATTGCGTGAACAATCACACAATCCTTATTCATCACCATCCATTGCTGAAGAGTTTTACTCTCTTTGGACTTTGAGAGCACAATTGAAAGAATTGAGGAGAGAGAATCAAAAACTGCGATATTCAAAAGAAGCCTGTAGCTCTAAAAATCAACGTCTTCATAACCTACTTATAGGTAAGGATAAGCAATTTTGGGCTGCAAAAGAAAAATGGAGGGCCACACAAGAGGCTATTATCTCCAAAATTGAAGATGTTTGTGACTTGCGTATAAGAAAGGAAAGAGAATTTTATGCTGAAAAAGAGGAGTGGGAGGCTACATTAAGGGCTCAAGAGGAAAAGTTTAGAATTCAAGAAGAGAAAATAAGGGCTCAAGAGGAGACAATTAAAAGTCAAGAAAATTTATTAAAGGATAAAGAGCATGAAATTGAAAAGTTGGAATCTAAGCTAGAACTTTTGAGCACTCAAGGTGATGATGGTAAGGAAAAGGAACCAAATCATTCATTTATGGAGGATAAGGAACAAGAGAAACAATTCATATTTGAGGATAAGTCGTGTGTTTATTTAGAAGGTGTAGGATCTCTTGTAGAGAATTTATCACCAAAGGAGCAAGAAAGGAAAAATTTTCAGGTGGAGACACTGGATTCAGTCCGCTTGAAGGATATATTTAGGCTAGAAGAGCCTGTAGAGTCCCTTATAAATGAGCCAAAGGAGGAGTCATATTTTATTGAAGATATGGAGTTTCCAGCTTTGAAAAACTATGAAAAGTTTCTTCTACTATGGGAGAAAATGAGGAGCAAAGTCCGGAGAGACCTATGTTTGGATCACAAGCTCGACCTCCCAAGAGTAACATGAGTCAAGCTAAGACTCAATAAACCAGAACTTCTTCTCTAACTGTTCTCTTTAATTTTCATCAATTTTTTTTTATGATTTATGTTTTGCATGTTATTTTCAATAATTTGTTTTTCCATTGTTTTTATTATTTTAGTTTAAAGTTTAATGCAGTTTGTTATTTGTTTATGTCTTTTAATTCATGAGTTTAAGATTTGGGTTTGAAAAAGAAGTTACTTCTAATGATTTTTATGCTTCATGATTAAATTGGGATTAGTAAGTGCTTCTAAGGTAATTAAAGAGCTAATATGATTTTTTGAGGTAAGTGAAATTGAACTTATCAACGATTTATGAGTTGGTTAGATGTGAGTTTGATTTTAAAGCTTTATGAACTTTGAATATGTTGAATTAAGAGTGGACTTCAAATGGAATTTAATTAATTGAAAGATGTGCATATTGTTGGCATAATTCAATTGGAGCTTAACAAGAAGGAAAAGGCTTAATTGAGTATGAGTGGAGTTATAATTGGTTTATATGGTTCAAAAATCAAATTTGATGGAATTTGAACACATAGTGATTCAATTATTGATTTACATGAGTGAAGGAGTAATATTGTTAATAGGATTAATTAAAATAGGTTAAAACGAATTAAGGTGAAAGAAATTTAATTTTGTGCTTTAATATGCAGAAAAATGAAGCTCGAGAATGCAGCAGGAAGATCCATACGCGCTCGCATGTCCTTCGCTGGCCAAAAATGCATGCCCATGCAATAACCCACAGTTTCCCCACTACGCCATCCACGCCCACGTGACTCCCTCACCAGAAATTTGCATGGCCACGCACAAGGCCACTGCTTCACCCCATCAAAAATCGCGTGTTCGCGTGTAGTTTATGATTGTCCCTTCGCACGCCCACGTGTTGGCCTCCTTCCCAGTAACAGCTTCTTACACGCCCACGTGAACTTCCCCCTTGGCCATCCAGCGCTCGTGTGAATGGATGTCTGCCTGGCAGTAGTCCTTTACGTGCCCACATGTGATTCCACCTACATCCATGCATGGCCACGCATATGGGTGTTGTATTTATTTTGCTCATTTAAAAAATTCTTTCATCCCTCATTCTTCATTTTTTCTTTCCTTTTATTTTTGCTCTATTACCTAAATCATTTTCACTCTATTCACTCACACATCACTCACTCACTCACTCATGCACACAACTCACTCACTCAAGCACACACCTCAGAGTTTAACTTCATTTTTTCATTATTTCTATCCTCATTAATTCAAGTAAGCACACTATCACTTGTTCAATATTGCACTTTACATGTGTTTATTTCTTGCATTGATATTGAATAACCAAGTACTAATATGATTGCTCAGAATTTGATTTGTTTCAGGGATTCAAAATAACATTTTGTGTAGAGAGTTTTTATTGAGTTTCTCGTTGTTTCAAAGCTTCAAGGGGCACTGCCCCTCGACCCTACCCAGGGGCGCTGCCCCTCAGGAACCCCGTAAGGGGCATCGCCCCTTAACCCCGCCCGCTAACTGGCTAGCAGACCGCCGTGTTATCTAATCCTAGCGCCTTAAATATTATTCAAGTCATTATCTGCAATTTTGATACATCAATTTTTATATACATTCAGTTTAGCATATTATGGATGACTTGATTTTCATTAATATCTTTATGACACATGGCAGGACTAATGGGGACTCTTACGATGAAGCATTTTACACTTCATTTCTTACCCAAAAACACACCTCCTTACTAAGGCACACACACTTAGTTTTTCATTTACATGATTTACTTGATGAGCTTAATTCAACTAAATTGGTGCATGTTTCATTAGTGTTGAATATAAGTTTACTTGAAGATTGATTTTCAGTTATGCAATGAATTTAATCTTAGCTACTTATTATTTGACATTAACTTTATTATTGGCTTTATATAGGTTGAGTTTGTATTTATAATTGGCTTATTTTATTTTGTGCTTACCATGACCAATTAAAATCTTTCTCTTCCTTTTATTTAAGCCTAACCATCACCAATTATCTTTCACTTGAGATTATGCACTGTCCTCCTTGTACTATATGGATAGTATGCATTGAGCACTTAAACAAGTTTGGCCTAATTGCACTTCTTCACTTAGTTACCATGTATATTAAGTCTTGTTTATGGCACTATATTGGTTTTAGAGGCATGTTTGCTTGTTAACTTAATTCCATTGATCTCATGCTTTAGTTTTGGCTTAATTATGGTTCTAAGTGTGGTGAGCTTACATGTTTTCTTGGGCACTAACCTATTTCTTAAAAGTGATGAAGTATGCTAAAATTTTTCATACTTTGTTAAGGACAGCAAGATTTTAAAGAGGGGGATAGAGCTCAGCTAGAAATTGAAGATCCAATTAAGGGAGTTTTTCTTACCTTGCTCATTTTCTTACTCATGAATTATTTTGTTTTAGTCATTTTGTTTTTTGTTCTAGTTGTTTAGTTTGGTTTTTAGTTTGCATGTTTAGTTTTTATGTTTAGTTTTTAATTTTTTGCATGTTTGTTTAGTGAAATCATTTATCATTTATTGAACATTTAGCTTAATTCGCCCTAGTTATTTTTAAAAATTGAACATTTTGAACTTGAATTTAGAATGTGCAATGTTTAAAATTCTTGTTTAGCATTAGAACGAGTATGTTGTTTAATAAATTTTTTGCTAGTTTAATATTCAACTTGACTTATATTTGTTAGTTTCTACATTTTTGAGCACTTAAGACCAGTTTTTGAACTTAAAGAAAAACAATGCATTGAAATAGTTGAGTAAAGAATTTTAGAACACTAGAACCTTCCTCATCACCCTTCAAAGCATACAAGCAACTCAATGCAACTTAGAAAGTGATCTAGGCAATATTTTTATTATTGAGCCATATCTTAACTTATTTTCCTACCCTATATGCATATTTATCCTTTGTTAGCCATTTTGAGCCTAATGAGGTATGCTTAATGCATGCCATATTTATTTTTCTTATTACACTCATGTATTTTACCATATGGCCTAAAAAAGTTTTTACCTTTCCTTCTAGAATTGGCAACTCTAGGATATGATGGATTAATAGGAATTGGGTATGTTGATGGGTGTGATAAGATGTTTCTGATTTTATTGTTAATGGCTATTATTGAAGTCAAGTGAATAGTAAAGTGTTATCTTGTTATTACCCATGTTATATTATTGTACTGCCAACATCAAAGCTAGTGGAAAAAAAAAGAAAGAGAAAAAAAAAAGAAGAAAAAAAGAGAAGAAAGAAATATTGAAATAAAGCTAGCATGTATGGCAAAATCTTAAGTGTGGGATAGTTACAAGGGAAAATTATGACTTCTAAAAGGGTATGAATGGTGAAATTGAGAGAATTTCAAGATTACACTTTGAATTATGAAGGGTTGGAAAAATTTGGCTAAGTTCTTTATTGATTAAGTTAATGGGATGAAATTTGAGAATTATTAGTCTATTTTATCTTAGAGTGGTTATTCTTATTGTTGATCTTTTATCCATTCTTTGATAACCAATACCTTAGCCCCATTACAACCTTTATAAGACCTAAGTGATTCTAAGTTTTATTTTTGAGTTGTTTAGCGGAGATGACCTTCGGGTTCCGGTGCTAAAGGAGAGGCTTATGGTATTTCTAGAGTTTCAAGCATGAAACCATTTGTACACTTAGGTGTACATTCATTCTAAGCTTGACTATGAATTTGCATTGGTGTTTTGAATTTTGAAAATACTTAAAATGTTTTGGTCTTGCACACACATAAGAAACTAACTCATATTATCTTGATTGAATTTATTCTAGTTGAAAATTTTATTAAGTGCTCGTGTTAATTGTTAAACTTGGTTTTGAAATGCATGATTCTTTGTTTAAGTTTGATTATTTTGAGAAGTTGGATTGTTCTAATTTGCTCGAGGGCGAGCAAAGTCTAAGTGTGGGGTAGGCACTACATCACAAATAACCTTAACCTCATCAGTATATCTACCAATAGAAAATGAAACTACAACCTGCTTAGTCACTTTAACTTCTCCACTGCCATTCAACCATTGCAATCCATATGAGTTAGGATGCCTGTCACATTTTAGCCCTAATTTCTCTACCAAAGTAGTGCTAACCACATTAGTGCAACTATCCCCATCTATGATTAGATTACAGACTTTTACACCTATTAAACATCTAGTGTGAAATATATGCTTCCTTTGTTCTGGGCCCTCTTCTTTCACATTCATATTCAAAACATGTTTAGTAACTAAAGCTTCACCCTTAGCAGCATATGCAACACATTCATCATTATCATAACAATCTTTTAAACGTGGTATACTTACTTCACTACCATCAGACTCTTCCCCATTATTAGATTCAAAAATAATTTATCCCCTCTTAATAAATATAGCTTTCTTATTAGGAAAATCAAATGCATAATGACCACATCTCTGATACTTAAAACATTTAATATCCCTATGTTTAGTAAGTTTAGATAAAAGATCAGTAGTACCTTTTTGGAATGACGTACTCTTTTCTTTACTCTTGTTTGCTTTAAAACCCTTCTCTTTGGATGTTGAATGGTCATCCTTCTTCTTTTCTTCATTTTTACTCCATTTTGGATTCCACTTGTTGCTAGAATTAGGAAAAGATCTTATAGCTCTCCTTTGTTTTTAAGCCTTCTCCACCTTTATAGCAATATTCACTAGATCTTCCATCTCTCTATAAGGTTGAAATTCCACCACATTAGCAATTTTCCTATTTAAACCTCCCAAGAAATAAACCATAGCTATCTTTTCTTCCTCTTCTATATTGGCTTTGATCAATAGCATTTCCATCTCTTTGTGATAATCCTTTACTATTTTAGATCCTGATGTAACTCCCTCTAATAATAAGATGGTATAAATCTTCTCATCATCACTCTCTTCATTTCCTCCCAAGTAGTTATAGGTAGTTCTATATTTCTCCTCGTGCTCCTGACTAACTCATTTCACCAAACTGAAGCATAATCACTAAACTCTACTGCTGCTAATTTTACCTTTTTCTCCTTTAGCATAGTTATGATAGTCAAAAGTCATATCTTCCTTTATGTCCCACTCTAAATATATTTCAGCATCATTCCTACCTTTAAAAGATGAAATGTTCATTTTTATTACACTAAGATTGCTATCTCTCCTCTCTATTTTTTTTTCTTTACTTACACTTCCTCTTATGGATTGACTTCCTCTTCATTACCCACCTCATCTAAATTAGCCCCTTAATCAATCCATCGCCCCCTCCTAGTTGTTCTTTTAGAATTAGAGGCACTCTTATGGATTGACTTCTCTAACCTATCATTTATACTTTCCATATCCCTCATAAATTTATCAAATGCACCATGCATAGCTTGCACTAAGTAAGCTACTTCCTCAAATGTCATTCCCTTCTTAGTAAATTTCTCAGTTATTGTGTAAACCTGTAAAAGATGTTAGATAGAAATAACCTCACAACACTCCCTCACATGTTTATCTCTCCACTCTTAATTGATGTCTCACAATTCGCTTCAAAAATAGACTCAACAAGTAATACAATTAAGTAAATTAAATAAGAGAAACAATGAAAACCTAACAAAGACAATAAAAGTACCAACTCTAGAGACAATTGACCAAATTGAATAAAAATTAGAAATTAGTACATTAGAAGAAGATTTTGTGTACTTCAATGTATATAGATGTTTAACAATGTGCAATATGTCAAACTAGGGTAATTGGAACTAATAAATAGCTTAGACACATAAATTGATAACTTAGAATGATAGTAAAATTAACAAAACGGACGCATTTGAATGCGATGTTCACTAAACCTAATGTTTAGTTGAACATAATTTATATAGACTCAACAAAAAGAATCAACAGATAGCATGCAATAAATAACATAAAAACTGAATTTTTAAAAGTACTAACCTTGTATTGATGGCTTCAACCACTTGTGAAAATTTTCTAACTCCAATTCTTGCTGGTTGTTCAACCAAAGAGCTAACACTCAAAATTTATAAGATAAATGCTCAAATATATAAATGGCAATATTCGGATTCAACAAGAGCAATACATTCATAGGTTATTCAATTTAAACTTTACACAGTATAGTAATCCAAATTTGTTCACAAGGCTTTTCTTTTTTATACTGTAATCAACGACAGAATTCAAAGATTTTATTTTAAACATAATTAACGATAGAATTCAAAGAACTAAAAACAAAGGGTAGTCAAGAATTTATCCCTTAGCCTATGCTCTGATACCAATTGATGCGAAACCCTAGCCTATATTTAAACTAAAATGCCAACATACTATAATATTTAAACATACATAAGAATTAAACCCTAATCTAAAGAACCCCCAAACAATGTGTGAATGGAAACGCTTATGATAAATTGATTAATAACAAGAAGAAATAGAATTCAGCATACAAAATCATTCATCTTGCTAAAACTACTTCTTCATGCAACAGCAAGAATTAATTAACAATTAACTCTCACAATAAAAGTTGGCAAAGCCAAGAGATTAATCTCATAAATCAATACTAATCAAAAGGTCCTCATGTCTGTAACATTCAATACATTTAAATAGAGAAAGAAGAACAATCCTACTGAAATATAACTTTCTAAACAAAGAAAATAGGAAATAATTAAAAGAAAACGTAACTATACTGGATATTAACTCGGTAGAATGGAAATTCACTCCACCAAATAAGGGTTGGCTCTGTACAAAAGATTTTCACTCCACCGAGTGAGTGCCTCCTAGACTCGGTAGAGTGAAAATTCGCTCCACCGAGTGAAGGTTGACTCAGTAGAGTGGAAATTCACTCCACCGAATGAGTACCTTCTGGACTATAAACGTACAAAAAAAAACTCTTCTTTTCTTCTTTCTTTGCTTAAACTTCTTCCTTCTTCACTCAATTGCATACTTCTTCAAGTAAACACAATTTATATAGAGAATAAACATTAAATTAGTCTTCAAAGTTCAAGTTTGCTGCTTTAATTTCTTATATTTGTTGATAAGTTCTTGTTTGGATTTTCTGCAAAAAAAAAAAAAATCTATAGTAGAACAATGGAAAGTATTTCATTAGCTACTCGCACAATGGAAAGATATTGAAATTACAATTAACTATGGTAACTATTTACAAAATTAATTTATAAATTATTTATATTGAATTTTGATTTTTCTATTGGCAAACCCATGAGAGGGATACTGGGGGTTAGGAAGCATGTGTATATGTGTGAATAAAATTCTTGTTCTTCGTAACTTTTTACTTAAAATTGGCTCTGCAAATTATATATCGAACATTCAATTCATTTTGGGTAGGATTTATTGTTTCCTTTTTCTTTTATTTTCGTATTGGGTAAGAGAGGGACTTCTTGAATTGAGCTTGTACACTAAATATAAACACGTAATGGATTTTAAGACATATTTCTTTCAAAAAAATTAATCATTATCTCTAACCATATAATTGTCAAAGCCTGAGAACTTTTGGAGATAATAATCCAAACTAGCTTACCTTCCGCAAGTGGACTAGGAGAAAGATATCGTTGATTTAACCTTAAAAGTAAATCACAATTTATCTTACAATTTCTTTTAAAAAATAATAAATACATATTGTGCTATTTATATATTATATTATATTATTAAGATGAATATATGAATAGTTTGTAAGGATGTGAGAATCAAATTAGACCTTTTAATCTTTTTGTATAAACAAAGTTCTTAATTTTTTTTTTAAGGGGCTGTTTTGTGCTTTGCATTATGTGTTTCTATATCTACAAATATTAGATAAAAAAAAATCGACAACCCTTGCTTCATGATTTTCCATCTAATTTATTGAATATGCAGCTTGGTTTTTTCGCATCTCACTCTTTTTT
Source organism: Excoecaria agallocha (assembly GCA_037975025.1). Taxonomy (NCBI): domain Eukaryota; kingdom Viridiplantae; phylum Streptophyta; class Magnoliopsida; order Malpighiales; family Euphorbiaceae; genus Excoecaria; species Excoecaria agallocha. The sequence goes on from CM075811.1 coordinate 69,530,432, forward strand.
ATACACCTTGGTTTGGTTCTGCTCACTCTCTTCATTCTTGGTGGGAGTTAATTATTTGCTAGCAGAAGATGCTATATATCATGGACTTCTTACATCCAAAAATGCACCTCTGTTCCTAAATCCTAACAAAGATTTTTAAGATACTTCATGCTGATGCCAATAACTTTATACCAAAAATGATTAGTTTTGTTTTGATAGAAGTATATGCCAGCTTTCTCGGGGAAATTGATGATGATGAAGTAAATGCACAGTAGTATAAACTTAATCAAGTTGAAAAAGATGATAATGTTGCTGCCAATCCAGATTTTAAACTATTGATTAATGTTTTTAACTTGGCTGATAATTTGTAATTGATTTTAGATTTTTTATTTATTAAATATTATATTTTAATTATAATTAATTGTGAATATTGTATTTCAAAATTAAAAATATATATATTTTTCGCGATGACAGGAAAAATTTTCTCCCCATTATTTTCAGGGCAGTGAGGGTGGGTGCGTTCCCGGCCCCGCCCCGCCCCGCCCCGCCCCATGATCATCTCTACTATTTTGTCACTCTAAAAATTGCTATTAAATCTATTTTTGAGTTTTAATTTGTGAAGCAGTCTCTTTTAATTACAAATTTGGTCTCTTGGCTGTATAATTCACTTAACAGGTGGGCTTGGGCCAACCCAAAATGTGGTTATTGGGTTAATACCCATTTACGTCTAGACTCCTATCAATTGGGCCTTAATAACTGTCCTGAGCCTCCTATCAATTGAGTCTTTATTTAGAATTGAGCTCTTTATTTGTGATTTTATTTATTTTATTTGCTTATATGTAATTTCTTTTTTTTATTTTTAATTTTCTATTCTCCTTTTTATTTAATTATTAAATTCTTGTATTATTTTCAAATAATGCACCTATTTTCCATTAAATAAATAAATATTATTTCATTATATTCCATTTATTTGTACTTTTTATATTTTTATAATTTCTCATTTAATTATTCACCGCATGCACAGAAGAAAAGCGAATTATTAATAAACTAATCATTGCACGAACAGAAATTAAAGAAAAAATTATGAAAGAAACTTTGTTATCATGACAACCTAATATCTTTATAAATAAAATGCCAATTAGTCCAATTTCATTTATTTATTGGGAAAAATCCTCGACAAAATGGGGTATCTACAAAGAAAAATGAATATGAAAACATAACATTACAATAAAAAATATAGTATGCACATTAGGAATGAGTATAAATCAGTTAACCGGTTCACTAGTTTTTTTTTACTAGTTCTTTAATATTAATTTTTTAAAATTATTAACTATTAGTTACTCAATTGGTTTTGAATTTCGTGAATCAATATTTTTTGGTTAATTACTAAAATTTTTAGTATACAGTTATAAAAAAATAGGTAAAATTTAATTCAATCTCAAATGTTCAAAATAAAAATTACAAAACAAACATAATATATTAGCGAAAAATCATTTTCTACTTTCATCATTCTCCACTTCTTATTATTAGTTATTTGATATTTGTTGAATTCGATATTTGTTGAAAATTAGCATATTTAATATTAGGTCAAAAAAATTATATAAAATTAAATGTTAAAATATATACTCTAAAATATAATTAAGAAAATATAATTAAATGTTATCAAATAAGATATAGGCACCGATATATATATAATAAATAACATATATAAAGGTTAATCGGTTATTTCATATAAGTATTATTCTATGAATTAAGAAAAATGATATAATTTAAATAGATTTAAAAATATTATGTAAGTTTTATAGAGAAATAAAAAAATTAGGGTATACAAAAATTATGTAAGTTTTAGAAAGAATGAAAAAGAAAAGTATTAGGTATAAAAATAAAAATATAATATATATCAATGTGGTTGGATTAACATTTTACTAATATTTAAAAATTGAAACTGAAATCATAAATTAAATTATAAATTAAATTTTAAAAATAAAAATAGCAATCAAATTATTGGACCGATAAAAATTGATTTAATTTTTGATAGATTTTGCAAATAACTAAATTTTAAAATTTTTTTCTTACCACCTAATGTACATGAATAAATATATTTAACTTCACATAAAATTTTTCTATATAAATTGAGTATATGCATTTGTTGATATATTAAATTAATAACATTTAATTATTTTAATAAAAATGGCTTGAAATTCAAATTCAGAAACTTATCGTGATGATCTGGTTAATAAACTTATAACTTAAAAACTAAATTTTAATTATTTATATATTTTCTTGTATGATTCATAAAAATGTTATAAAAATTAATTTTTGGTTTATAATTTATAACTGTAAATTTTTTTTATATGATTTGTAAAAGTTAATTATTGCTACAATAATTATTTAAAAATGAATGCATGAAGCCCAAAGAAATTTCCAACTTTATTGATGGAAGCTTATTTGAAGCGCGTAATATTTCATATATTACACTAAAAACTTATCCTTTCATCACCAATGCATTGCCCTTAAAATCTCATCCACGAAATCCATAATCCATTTCCGTCCCTAAACAAAAAATATCTCACTGTCTTCCTCTATAATTTCTCTTCTTTCTCTTCTCCTCTGATTACTTTGTTTAACATCTCATCTTCCACAATGGCCGCTGCAGTCACTGCTGCAGTCTCCTTTCCCTCTTCCTCAAAGTCTAGTTCTCTCCCTTCAAGGACCTCTCTCATAGCCCCTGAAAGAATCACATTAAAGAAGGTAAATATTGCATTTTTACAATTGGGTTTATTGAATTTTCATTGTGTGATGCTGTTTCTCAAATGTGTTTTCATTTTTTTTTTCCTTCATATTCAGGTTCCTGTTTATTACAAAGATGTTTCCTGTGGCGGAGGAGTGGTTTCTGTCAGAGCCCAGGTGACAACGGAGGCTCCTGCTACTGTTAAGAAGGAATCAAAGAAAGCTGATGAAGGTGTCGTGGTTAATAAGTTCAAGCCCAAAAATCCTTACATTGGTCGATGCCTTTTGAACACTAAAATCACTGGTGATGATGCTCCTGGTGAAACTTGGCACATGGTTTTCAGCACTGAAGGTATGGATTCTATTGCTTGCTTATGTTAGAATTTAATAAATCTTTGATCAATGGAGTCCTATTGATTGAATTGTTGATGTTTTTAATGATGAAAGTACAATTGTTGCAACATCATTTTCGTGAAGTGATGACGAAAACATATACTTCAATGTTGAATTTTATATGATGCTTTCTTGGCTGATTATTTAATATGTGAGTTCATTATGTTAGGCTGAAGGGTATTTTTTGTTTTTTATAGGAGAGGTTCCTTACAGAGAAGGGCAATCTATTGGGGTAATACCTGATGGTGTTGATAAGAATGGAAAGCCTCACAAGCTTAGGTTGTATTCAATTGCCAGCAGCGCTCTTGGTGACTTTGGAGACTCCAAAACTGTGAGTTTTTAATCATATTTGATTCAAATTTATTCCACTTTTTTGTTTCCAATGGAAGATTATTCTTGAAAGGATCTTGAGTTCACCTGACATGGCTATTTAATGCACATGTTTTGACATATATCTGTTTAGGAAATTGAGTTGATGATCAAGTAGGCACAAGTTAGCCTTTCTTATCTATTATTTGAATTCATTGTTGGTCTAATCTGGTGATCATTGTTCAGGTTTCCCTTTGTGTGAAGCGGCTTGTGTACACAAATGAGAAGGGAGAACTTGTAAAAGGAGTCTGCTCAAATTTCTTGTGTATGGCTTCAAAACTCTTTTCTTCTTAGCTCTTCAATGATATGCCCTGAGTTCTGAAAGCAATAGCCTCATTTAAATATCTTCAAAATTTCTAGCGAGAAACATTTCATAACAAATTTCTATCATTGTATCAGAAGTCTTCGCTAACAAACCATTTTTTATGTCCTGTTATATTTCAGGTGATCTGAAACCTGGAGCTGAAGTAAAGATTACAGGGCCTGTGGGAAAAGAAATGCTCATGCCAAAAGATCCCAATGCCACAATTGTAATGGTAAGCATCCACATCTTTGTGTTGAACATTAACATTATCATGAATTTTGATAAATCTTTAGCGTTTAGATATACATCTTAAGTAATAATTCCAATAATCAACTATTATTTGGCCCTCCAGCTTGCAACTGGAACTGGCATTGCTCCTTTCCGGTCATTCTTGTGGAAAATGTTCTTTGAGAAGCATGAGGACTATAAGGTAAAAAGAAATCCACCTTGATTTTTCTTCACTTAGAATCATAGCGACAGCTAGTTTTAATAAAAATAAGATTGATTGATCATCTAGGTTGCATGTAATTGTAACCATTGAAATCATTTTGTCCACTGGTAGAGGTCGTCATCTCCAATAAATAGTTATCATTGAATGATTGACTACTTATGCTCCAACTAGAGTCTAAGACTAGTTTGTTTAAGAGAACTTGGAAATTGCCTAATTCCCAAAGTCTTGTATTTTTTAGCATACAGTGACTATTTCCATGACAAATTAATTGTTTACTGTTACAAGCTGTGCACTCTATGGTGTAGTCTCATGGATAATTTCCTCTGAGATCATAGGTCCAGAAGAAATCAAGAAAAATAATGATCATATACACATGCATGTGCAAACACTGCTATCGCTTTAAAGATTAAGCATTCAAGGATAAGTTACCTGCAAACTGGGATTTAGCTGTTAATTTCGTTGATAAATATCAATGTACATCCAATAACTAACTCAAATCTTTTGATACTACTTAGTTCAATGGTCTGGCCTGGCTCTTCTTGGGTGTCCCCACAAGTAGCTCATTGCTGTACAAGGAGGTGAGGCCAATGAATTGACTCATCAGATGCATTCAATGAAACTATTCTGTTAATACTAAATCTGATGCTGAAATTCCTGATGCTGGATGGACAGGAATTTGAAAAAATGAAGGAGATAGCTGCCGACAATTTTAGGCTTGACTTTGCTGTGAGCAGAGAACAAACTAACGAGAAAGGAGAAAAGATGTATATCCAAACTCGGATGGCTCAATATGCGGAGGAGCTATGGGAGTTACTGAAGAAAGATAACACTTTTGTGTATATGTGTGGATTGAAGGGAATGGAAAAGGGAATTGATGACATAATGGTGTCACTGGCAGCTAAAGATGGTAAATACAGAAAGCCATGAATATGATTTAATTAAAATGTGGCTATGATTTATATGTAACTTTCAGTCTAAACACTATCTTTGCTTTGTTTTAAAGGCATTGATTGGGTGGAGTACAAAAGACAGCTGAAGAAAGCAGAGCAATGGAACGTAGAAGTCTACTAATGCGCGGTTCTACTTGTACAAATATCACTTCTTTTTTTATCATTTTTAGCAGTAATCTTGTAATGATTTTGCATGCATTCTGTAGATAGATAATATGATTATAATTTTTCACTAAAATCTTTTTCTTTTGGTTTTTAATAAAAAGTAAACGCACTGTTATGACTGGTGGATAAGCTCTTATTTCTTTGAGGAATAATGGAGGATTTGGGTGAATTCTGTTGGATAATTGACCAAACTTGACTTGTTGAAGCTTCTAAATTTCAGCTCCGTCCCAAATGGCCGACTTAAGAATGAAGTGAAGGACTCTGTATGACTTGTTCTTCCTCTCACTTACCCATAGTCCATAGATATATTATATGGCATTAATGCTTTCTTCCGACTTCTTAAATTATCCAACAAAATTTAAAAGAAATCATAGAATGGAAAAGAAGAAAAAAGACAAGAAAATTTAATACTCGGTCTCATGTCATTTGTCACTATTTTATAATTAATATTAAAATAATCATTAATTTTTTTTTATCTTGTAAAAAAATATTTTGAAAAGACTAAAATACCATCTTTTTATTTTCGACATTGAATTGAAGTGCTTTCTTTTCAGGATCAGTGTTAATTTTTCATTAATGCTACTTATCTCATTTGATAAGGGAACCATTATGATTTATGCTTGAAGATATCGAAATGAAAATAATAAATTGTCTGATTATATAAAATATTGAAAAAGATACATATTTGTTTGTTAAATATGTTTTGGGTTAAAATTATCTTAAACTATTGAAAATGTTACATTGTTACATAATTGACTCAAATTTACCACTAGTAATATTAGCATTTCAAATAATCAAATGAAAATACACATGGCAGACTAATTGAAGTTAAATAAATCCACCATATGTGCACTGTAAATTGATACCATATTATTGCCGTGGAAAAAAAAGGGTTAAAATTTATTATAATTAGACATTTTTCATTTGTTTACTGCAATTCGATTATTTGACAGGTTTAACATAAAAAAAAAAAAAAATTTAATCATTTTTTGAGAGTTAAAATATGATGTCAATCTACCATACACATTTAGTAAGGTTTTGTGCTTTGAATCAGTCCATTATATGTGTTTTCGTTTGCTTATTTGAGATTTTGTTATATTTAGTGCAAATTTGAATTATTTACGTAATAATAAGAATAAATTTATACTATTTTTAATATTTTAAAGGCAATTTTCGCCTAGAACATACTTAAAAAATACATGTGCAAAATTTTTAATTTTTTATAGGTAAATTCAACCATTTTTTCTAATTTATATGAGAGGTCTAAAAAAATGGAGTTTAAAAAAACTAAAAAAAAAAGTCCCAACTAAAAATACCCCATCGTTTTTTTTCTTTTAACATTACCTTTTTTTAAATTTTCATTTTAAGAATGCCTCTTTTTAATTTTACACAAACTCTTCATCTCTTTCTCCTTTCTTATTCGAGTTTTTCCGTTCTTCTTTCCTTCTTCTTCCTGTTAGATACATATGGTACAGTGCTCAGTGGAATAATATTATCCTAAATACGGGGAGAAAACTACTCCTAAGGATCCTTTACCTATTTAATGCAATGCCGCATAATTTTAGGATTTTGGAATTGGGTGGATTATCTGCATATCAGTGTCAACCTGTAACTATTCTTTACTTGGCTAATATCGGAATCACTGTTGGTTGTGTACGTTCTGCGATAACATTTTGGTAATATAGGGTGTGATTTTTAAGTCATCTATACTTAATGGTCTGGTATGATATCTCCCTGCAATCGGCTAGTTTTTGGAGGTGATGCTTGTTCAGTTATTTGGTTGGGACTTCAATGAGTCCCAAATGTTCTCATAAAATTCTTTTTGTAGTTTATTTGCTTGGTGTAAAGTTTTGTGGAAACTTTAATTTGTGAAGTGTTGTATAGTTCCAAATGTTATATGCTCTTCTTTAAGTGTTTTATTATTCTTTTTCAGTTAACAGACAGATATATATTCATAATTTTTACATATATATATATATATATATTCCATATGTTATACATTTTTTGTTCCATTGATGCACATTTGTGAAGCAGAGAAATTTATGCCCTTATATTCATCTCTCTCTTTCTTATTTGGTTAATTGGATCCAATCTGGCATGATGGTTAGTAAATTTAATTTTTCTTTAAGTTAGTTTGGTATTTGGCCACTAAATGATGATTTCCATTATTAGAATTAAGTGGAATTATTTTATCATCCATGAATGGTTTCCTTTTGATCGTACATATCTGTGAGGGACAAGCGGTGAGATTTTGTTTCTGGATTAATGATTTCGTCTCCATGCCAGATCTGCACTTTTGTTGTTGGAGATTTTGAAACTAACTTGTTTGTCTTAATAATCAAATTTTCAGCACTTCATTACGAGCTTATGTGAAATCTGAAAATTTATACAATGGCTTATCAAGCTATAAAATTTGGTATCTAATTGTTGCATACAAAGTATTTGACAAAATGTCAATATGAACTTTTTGCTAAGAGAAAATATTTTACAAAAATAATTAATTTCTAATAAATTTTATTAATATTGTATTTTAATAATTTTTTAATGTAGAGATGTATAACATTCTAGTTTTGATTAAATATAAAGGAGAATGTACCAGTGATAACAAATTTGAAAGCTTTGAAGTTAAACAAGTATTAATACCAAATGATTGTAGCTATGAAAATTTTATTGGTATAATATCATATCAATTAAAATCAATACAGAATATCTCATTTCAATACAAAATATTTTATCAAAGATTTTTCATTAGAAGTAAATGATGAATGACATTATTAAAGAAAAGAGACTCCAATCTTATAGTGCATCCCTTATATCTTATACTGATTGAGAAATGCTAGAAACAACAAATTTAATTAAATTTATGACTTATGCATTTGAATACAAAAAACAGAGCATGAATTGCATTATGGAATTTGGTTGCCAGCTGGTATACCGATCGACATATAAAAAAATAGAATATATTTGCATTATATTTTTTGGTATACCGAACGGTATACCTGGTATATCACCCGATATATCAAATTTTAGAATATATTTATATTCTATTTTTTGATATACCGACCAGTATGGTATACCAAATTTCAGAATATATTTATATTATATGTTTTGATATACCGATCGGTATGCTTAGTGTACCATCTGATATACTTGGTATACCGTTTAGCATACCTAGTATACCATCCGGTATATTAAATTTCAGAATATATTTGTATTATATTGATCGATATATCTAGTATATCATCTGATATATCAAATTTCAGAACATATTTGCATTATATTTTTTGGTATACCACTCGATATATTTGCTGGTATAAAAAAAATAAAATATATTTGCACTTTGAAAATTAGTATGGTAGACATACTGTATAGTATACCAAATTACATAATATAATTTTCTTTCTCAAATTTGAATTTTAATATTATTTTATATTTATACTCTAACAATATAATAAATACAGATGAAGAATCACTATATTGAATTATCAAAATCATCCACTCCGTTGCTGCATGAAACATGCCACAAAATTACTCCCATTTTTCATCAAATCACACACAATTATCCTCGGAAACCCTAAAATGGAGTAGTGGCAGTACAATACCCTCTGAAAGTAACAAGATTCACATGCCTTCCACTGGCAATACCCTTAACTTCATGTATGAAACTAGCATCACCAGCAGCTGTCAAATTCTTACCTTTTGAAAGCAACGTGGGACCCATCAGGCAATACGCTTTTTTACACGTTCCCATAGCCCCCTCTTCCAATAATATTTTTCCTTGAAAAATTCTTAGTTGCCTCTTTGATATCATCCAATGTGAACTTAACCAGAGTAGTGCTGTCAATAATGGACTCCAATCCAGAATTCAAATCCATTTCAAATCCTCTGCCATTGCTACCTCTTTTCTTCTTTATCCTCAAGGTCCCGTACCTTCGCCTCAAAAACCAACAACTGCCAACAATTATCAACAACCCAATGCCCAATCAAGTACAAACAAGCACTTAGTAGGACCTCTATCAGTAGGGCCGAACCTATTAAGAAATGCCCCCACATAAATCACTGGGTAAGCTTGACAATCCGATAAGTTCCCGATGGAATGGCCGGTCAAGAAAGCAGCTTGTTGCCTGGATAAGTTCTCTGTACAAGTGGCGCATAGGGAATCTAGTGACTGATTACAGATACTCGCGAGGATTTAGGAATAAAAGATTCAAATTGTGCCCTCGTAGAGATGTTCATACGCCTTTGAGAGATCCAGCTAGTATTGAATCTGCAATAGGATCAAATATCAAAATTAGAGTTATAAGTATCGACCATTCCCTGGAAAGCTCGCCAACAAGACTCGGCTGAGTCAAGAAGCTGTAAGAAGAAATTAGTTCGTTAAAGATAGTCGGATTGCTGGTTACATCCGGCAGATCAACAACCGTAGGGATAGAAATGGAAATAAGAGATAGTGGACGACGAGGAGAAGACGACGATAACGGCGATGAGGCAGCTATTAAGGTTTGGTTCAAGGCGAGCTTAGCGTTGGAAGATTACTGCTCTTTGAGCTGCAGATCGCGGTAACATTTGGAGCAAAGGTTTTGGGTGGTTGGAGACCCAAAAAATCCATAATTTTTTACGAAAAGACGCGGTGTTTGGCATCTGTGCTCCTCCACCATTTCTCTCTCTCAAATCCGAGGAAAAAACCCACAAAAATCAGCTCAAAAACCACGGAAATCAGCTGAAAAATAAAAATTAATGAAACCTGGTTTAAGATAAACCGATTCCAGAGACAAAATCAAGAGGCGAAAATGATCTTAATATCTGAAAATTTGGAAATGGAAGAAAGAGGGGAAAAGAAGATTGACAAGAAGAGAAAGAAAAGAATGAAATGAAATAAAAAAAAAATGATAATTTTTAAGAAACAGTATTTTTAAAACAAAAAATAAAAAAAGATTATTTTAAATATTTTTAAGTGATTATTATATTTTTAAAAATTAAAATTAAAAAAGTGGTAATCTATAATTAAAAAAAAATAGTTTATATGGACTATTATAGCCCATTTGAAATCCCAAAACAAAACTACGGGAGAGGCCCAAGATGGCGAAACGACAATAAAATCCTTAATAAAACGACTAGAAAGAAGAAAGAGCAATTAAGCTGAGCCGCAATGCCATTAGTCAAGTAAAAAAAGGGGTTAATTAGCAATTAGGGTTCATTTTTAGGATCAAAGTTCTTCTCCCTTATTCCTCCTATATATACACATTCACAGCCCTAAATCTTTCAGATCTAGCATTCCACTGGGAAAAGCCCAAATCTTGTCATTTTCGGGGCTTTTGTTTTAGCTTAGATTAATCAATGGCTCAATCAGTTGCGGAGGATCAGGCGTCGGTGAGATCAACCGGGAGGGTTGTGAGATTCAACGATAAGAAAGGCTTTGGTTTCATCAAGCCTGACGATGGTGGCGAAGATCTGTTCGTCCATCATTCAAAGATCAAATCTGAAGGAACTTATCGTTCTCTTTCTGAGGACGATGTAGTTGAGTTCACTGTATCTCTTTCTGACAATAAGTATCAAGCCATTAATGTCACTGCTCCTGGTGGCGGTCCGATTCAGGCCAGCAATAAGAGAGCAGAGAGAGGTGATGGTTCCGCCAAACGCGGCGGATTAGGTGGTTCCTGGAGTCGGAGGAACAACGGTGGAGGTTACAGTGGCGCCGGCGCCGGTGGTGCCGGTTGTTATAACTGTGGTAGCTCTGGCCATATAGCTAGGGATTGTAATAATCGAGGTGGAAATGATAATAACAATGGTGGTTGTTTTAATTGTGGCAATACGGGGCACTTTGCTAGGGATTGTACCCGGCCAAATAATGGTGGTTCCAGCGGCGGCAGCAGCAACGGTGCTTGCTTTAGCTGTGGAGGGTTTGGGCATATGGCTCGGGATTGTCCTGGTGGTGGTGGCGCATGCTATAATTGTGGAGGATTTGGCCATATGGCTAGGGATTGTACTAGTGCTAGGGGGAGTGGGAGGTTTGGTGGTGGTGCTGGCGGTGGCCTTGGTGCTGGGGGTGGTTGTTTCAATTGCGGGAAGGAAGGGCATTTTGCTAGAGAATGTCCTCACAACTCTTGATCAAGAGTATTTCTCTTTTTTCCAATATATTTGTGGGTTTTGTTAATTGGGGTTTTGCTTTTTTTTTTTTCTTTTTTTTTTTTAAATTTTTATCTGAAATCAATTTATAAATAGGATTGTGTTAATCCAAGTTGGTAATCCTCTCTTTGGTTGGAGGAAATTTTCCCAGTTTGAAGGATACATATGGCGGTGGTTCGGATAAAGAATTAGGCTTTGCTGTCGTCTACTGTTTGTTAATTATAATTAATTAAGATGTTCTCATTTTTTTTTCAGGGGAGGGGACTGAATACTTTTTCATATCTATTGATGGATTGATAACTATTTGTGGGAAGTTAAAATTAGGATATCGCGTGATTATTTGCTATCAGTTCCTTAAGTGCATCGCTTTCTGGTGTCTGATTGGATTTTAACAATAGAAGCTCGTTGTTAGGGTAAGCTTGCTGAATTAATTTGAATCTTCCTCATGATATATAATATTGTCCAATGTGGCATTTAAGACTGCTCTTTTGGGTTTTCCTGAATACTATAATATGGCATTTTGATGTAATCAGGCATTTGATAGCTGGATAAAGGTTAGGCACACTGGCCGTGGGCTTAGCTCATTAAATAGCTTTCTTTTTTTTTTTTGTAAACTCAGACTCGTTAATTTGTGGTTCATAATAGAGAGACTCAATGTAAGCTGTTTCTCTGTGTTTTCTATTGTTCGTTAATGTAATTGATATGATGCTTGGAATTATAAACTCATGTACCATTGAGATGGTGTATCTGGTTTCTGTAGTCAAGATGGTGGAACTTGTTAGGTTTGGATTTAGTTTAGTTCTGAGCTTCTTATGTTAATATGTTACTTATATGCTTGACATTATGCCACTCCTTCAAGCTGGAACACAGATATAGGATCATGCTAGCTCATGTAGTTTCTCATACTCACAGAATGTCATTAGGGAATTTAATTTATACATTTTAGACTTGTATTTAGAGAAACTCATGGAGATTGATGTTATTAGCAGTCTAATAATTTTTTGGATATTGCTTCTGTACATGAGTAATGGTGATAAATAATCAACGCTCGGTTCAAGAATGGCAATTCTTCCATGGATTTTAGTTTAATTTATTGACTTCTTTTCTTTTTGGACTTTTGTTGCCATGTGAATGTCAATGATGGTTGGAAGTTCTCTAGTGTCCAAGTATATATATATTTTTTTACTTAATAATTTTGTTGCTGTGAAGTGATCGCCAGAGGAGATTGAGTAATGAAAAATTGTTGCATGACAAGAGTGGTGCAAAATCACAGAAATGCTCTTGGCCTGCAATAGCAGTGAACATTTTGCGTGTCTAGTAGAAAGTCTGCCTGCAAAGAACAGGTATGTTGCTGATCTTTGCATATTATGCCATATCCGGTTTTCAGAGTTGGGAGATGTACTTTTGAAATGCACATTTCATTCTATAGAAAGTTCAAATATAGAATTGTTTTGGTTTGGTAGTTCCCTTCTTTACAAGTAAGTTAACTCAGTCTGGATGAGGTTGGATTAGGTCTTTGATGGGTGACCCATATATTTGTTGGGATGGTCCTTGGCTTTAATTCGGGCCTTTTGCCTTTTGATCTCACTTTAATTGGCCTTATCATTCAATAATATCATTATAATTTAAGTTAGATCAATTTTTTTCTCCAAAATTCCTATTGCTTTTGCTTTGTGTGTTTATGAAGTATGATATCCGTTATTGTTATTGTCCACAATTTTACTTATAGCAGGCTATATTCAAGCACATCAGTATTCTGTTCGCTCTCATTTTAATCTCTCCCTCCCTCTGAACTAAGGGCAAAGTCTTCTATCCATTGATTAAATCTGTTATGGCAACATGCCATAAGAAAACATTGAGTTATAAATCACTTCTTGTTAGGAATCATTTTAGAGTCGAAATCACTTATTGTTTCAGAGTCGGGCTACTTAGATACCTTTCCGTTTGATTAGGGTTGGCTACTTTGATACTGTTCAGTTTGATTGGATTCGACACTTTTCTGTTGGGTTAGGGTTTGAATTATTATGAATAAAAGAATCATTTTAGAGTGGTGGTTCGGTTGCGCCATATTATACCCTATTTTAACAATCTTTTCTGCAAGGTTTCAAAAAATAAAAAGTAAAAAATGGAGAGAATAAAAGTTCACCAGCAAATTTGTTGATGTTGGTAGATCGTTGGGCTGGGGCGAGTCTAAATCTAATGATGGCCTTGAGCTCAAGATGGTATTTCGTACATGGGCTTGTTTAATATGTTTCTCGCTAATTTTTTTTTTTTTTTGAGAGATATTAAGATTAGGATTGTTGTTCTACCAGAAAAAGATTAGGATTGCAATGGATGCTAGCTGTAGACTTGTTGAACAAGCGGGCTTTAGCAGGCTCAACCTGTCGGGCTGGGTTCAAGTGGTTTTGATTCTTAAAAATTAAAACGTTAAACTCAAGTTTGCTCAATCCTGCAAATGAAAGTGAAAAGCCGATCTTTGCTTGGCCCAGCTTTTATCTAAATTAATAATTTTTAAAATTTAAATTTATAAACTAATACTTATTAATAACCACATCCATTTGTGTCGAATGTCACCCATGAAACTTCTAATTATAATACTAATATTAATAACCACATCCATTTGTGTCAAATTCGGAACTCCGAATCTGCCTAAACAAATTTTTTGACGGGTTCAGGCTAGACCGGACTTCTAGTTAAATTGTATATCCAAGTCCAGCAAAGAATTGTCGATGAAGTGAGCAGGCTCCATGGATATCTAACTCATGAAAAGATCTAGCTAGCTCCAGTCAAGTGGGTTACTTGTGTAACTGAAACAAGTCTATTAAATATATAATAGAAAACCCAAAATATTTCTGAAATTTTCAATGAATAAATTATTGACAACAGCCTCTTCCAGTCTTGCAAAGGGTACAGCCGAACCTCAAAGTTGAACAGCAAATGTACTTTGGGGTTTTATTAACCCTCAAACTTGAATGTTGCATCCTTAACCCGAGTGGGTTAAAAAGAAAAACAAAAAAAAATCCTTTCCTTTGACTATAACAAGACAAGATTCTTATGATATGAAATCCAAGTGGATGTCATAATATTTAAATTTAGTCAATTAGGTGTCAAATGCCGTGGTGATAATTTAAGATGTTGGACAGTACTGTCTTTTAGTGAATTTAATTTTCTTTTGATCCAACCGATCTGTATTTGCCAATACAATTTATTACATCTGACGTACAGTGAATACCGTACCCCCAACATTAATTTGTCCCTAAATGGGAGTTGTAAAGGGTAACATGTACCTTATGTATTGATCTTTGGATTATAGTGCCGCCCTTTCTGTTCTCTATCAGAATGGCTAGCTCATATTCCGCTCACCCCTTTGTATCTACTTCCAATTTAATATCTTCCTATTTTAATAAACTCGTGTAATTTAGGAAAATGTCATACCATATACTATAAATGAATATTATTATTAGGAGATATTTAGGAATTTTTGATTGCCCATTTCTTGACGGTTTGTATTATTGGGACACACAAACATCTTTCCCTTATTCTTAAGTAAACACAAACCAAAAATAAATAATGTTTTAATGACACAAACTGAGTACCGACCTTGCAAAAGGGGGTGAGTATTGGGCTGCTTGTGCTTTGCTTCTATTCATATTTTTCTATAAATAGGTCCCCATTCTCCATACTGCCACCACCTCAATTCCTACTTTTCTTCTTAATCTTTTTCTTCTTTTTATATATAAAATACTAAAACCTTCATAACCCTTACACTGCACTCTTCTCTTCTACAATGGCTGCAACTTATAATAAACCACTACTTCCTCTTTTCTTGCTAAGTCTCCTTCTCATGAGTTCTTCGCTTTCATATTCTTCCACATTCACTATTACCAACGAGTGCAGCTACTCTGTTTGGCCAGGCATACTCTCCAACGCTGGCACTGCCCAGCTTCCCTCCACTGGTTTTGCTCTTCAACCCGGCGAATCAAACTTCTTCTCTGTCCCAACAGGGTGGTCTGGCCGCGTATGGGGTCGGACTCTTTGCACCCAAGATGCCACAACTGGGAAATTTACTTGCCAGACAGGCGACTGTGGCTCTTCTACTATACAATGTTCAGGTGATGGCGCTGCCCGTCCTGCTACCCTTGCGGAATTTACTCTCAATGGAGCTGATGGATTGGATTTCTATGACGTTAGTCTTGTGGACGGTTATAACCTTCCAATGCTAATAGCACCGGAAGGTGGCTCCGGCGGGAATTGCACGATCACCGGGTGTTCCGTGGATTTGAACAATGCATGCCCGTCGGAGCTAAAAGTAATGAGCAGTGGGAATGGAGAGAAAGTAGCATGTAAAAGCGCATGCGAAGCTTTTGGAGATCCGCAATATTGTTGTAGCGGAGAGTATTCGAATCCGAATACTTGCAAGCCATCTCCTTATTCGGAGTTCTTCAAGAGTGCATGTCCTAGAGCTTATAGTTATGCTTATGACGATGGAACAAGCACTTTCACTTGTGCCGGAGCTGACTATGCCATCACATTTTGCCCTTCACCTTCTTCTACTAGGTATCAGTTTTCATTTCATCAAGTCGAGTTTGAATTTTTGTCTGATCAACATTCGCAATTTCACAATTTGAATTATAAAGATGATTCTTAATTAGATTTCGCTATACTAAAGAATATGAATACTTTTATAATTAAAGAATTTAAAATTTTTGCTCCCCAAGGGAGGTGTTCTTAGTCAGTCATGGTAGGACAGATTGAATAAGCTGTCTTTTGGAATATTAGGAGGTCGGAGCCATGTTTCAAACGCCAAATTTTGTTTTTTATACAAATATTTTTATTCAATAAGGTGAGATTTTTTTTCTTTTTCTTTTTCTTTTTTTTTTCTTTATAGGAAAGATTTTATACTATTTTGACTTTTATGGGTACCCATTATATTTGCGGAATTATTACTCAGTATTCACGTGATTGTTAATTTAATTCATCACAAAACTATGCTTAACATGTCTCAATTGTCTTTTTTCTTACTTCTATTCTCTTTTCATATGAAAATTTTTCAAAAAAACATATATATAAAATACGATTATAATTATGAATTTGGTGGATTGAAATTGCAGTGTGAAGTCGGCAAATGGGCAGAATCCTCAAGCAGTGGAAGTTTCCGCCGGCGGCAGTAGCACGTCACCGTCTGTAATTGGCGGTGCTCTCACCATTGTGGCGGCAATTTGGCGGTTGTGGCTACTCCTTTGACTTTACCAAGTCTACAGCAAAAAATGTTGTCATATTATTCTTTTGCAATTGATATGGAAAATTTAAAAATTTTGAGGAGGGACCTACATACAGCCATATAATTATCTTTCGCCAATTCAGTCCAAATCGATGCATCAGCATTCATGTCCATGATTCAGATCGACTGATAGAGACATTGTTGGGCAGTGAGCAGCAGCGGAGCAAAGGATCAAGTTGTTTGCTTAAATATTTATATCAAATTGTTAGTGTTTGAATTTGAAGATATTAAATTATGAAATGCCAACTTTGATTAGCTCATATTCCTTCAACTTTTCATCTAATTCTTTTGTACGTTTATTACTTTATTGATTTATCTTTGCAACTGTCTTTTAGCTTTGCTGAAAGTTGCTAAGTTGTTTAATAATATTTTGTATGGTGTGGGTTACTGCTATGGTAAGTTGATAATAATAAAAATTGTTATTATTTATTTTGCAAGTTAATTATTTTTTTAGCAGTATCTATCCGATGCTCCTCTCCTTTGAATTTAATAATTTTTTTTCTGTGGCTATCGTTTGACGCGATAATAATAATAACAATAATAATAATAATAATAATAATAAATAAAAAGGCCTCATTGATTTTTATAGAATTAATATCATTTTTTGCCATTAAACTTTTCATATTGATCAGAAAATATTACTAAGCAATTTTTGGAACATTTTTTAATAATGTATTTTTAAAAATTATTTACGGAATTGATGCATATCAAAACTTATTTATCATTTTGGAATACCAAAATAAAATCGCTGACACATATAGCAATTTTATCATAAAGCTATCGATGGCACCGAAAGGAGAGAGCCTACAACAACTAAAATTACTACAAATTGTAACGGTTTCAAACTTTGAAACTGTTATAGTCTGCAGCAGTTTCAGATGCTGTAAATTTTCTCTCCTTTTGGTCCACGTGAAACCGCATAACTTTAAAAATGTCCTTGCATGTATTGTCATTTCATGTTGACCCGGGAAGCAATTTTTATTTTGTCATTTTTTAAAGGCAAATGCCCTATATTAAGGGCTCTTCTCCTATCGTTTTTGCCCTTTCCCTTCCCCTTCCCCTTCCCCTTCCCCTTCCCCATACTTGCTGCCTCTCAAGTTTTATGCAGGTAAGTTTCACCAAATTTTTTTTTTTTACTTATTTTGCTATTGTAATATATTATTTTAGTTATTTTGTTATATTAGAGTTAAATAAAATTTTAAAATGTTAATATTAAAGATTAAATAGGATAATTTTACTTGGTAATTATATTATAATTTAAAAATATTTAATATGATTTTTTATAATGCATTAATTTAATTAAATTGTATTGTTAGTCTTTTTTGCTGTGGTAAAAATTATAAGTGAATAAATTAATTGTTAAATTTAATAATTAATTATAGTAAAAAATTTAAAAATATTTTTTAATATTGTTATTTTATTTTTGACAGGTGTTATACGTTTGCTAATTTGGTGATTTGCGAAAAAAGACAAGTAATTCCATAATTTTTAAATTTAAATATGTTATAACAATAGATTTAAATAAAAAATACAAATTTTATTTAAATGATAATTAAAATACAATATAACAATTATTTATATTGTATTAAAAGTTGTCATATTTAACGTATGGTATGAAAATTTCGTATACTTTTTAAGTGTGTACATACTTTTAAGAAAAATCTATTTTCTAATTTTTAGAGAGTGTATTTGGTACTGTATTAGAATATATTTCTAATTAGTTATTCTGCGCATTTGTTTTAAGATTATAAATTGTGTGTTAATTTATCATTGATTTATATGAAAATTTCAATAAAGTTAAAAAAAATTAATTGTATTAGTCATGATAAATCATATTAGATAATTTTTTTAAAATATTAATTTAATACAATATTTAATAGCGTTAAAATTTATTTTGAAGTTATATTTTGTTAATAAATATTGCGACGCGAAAAAAAGGTCATATCTGTATTAAATTTAAATATTAACATTTTTTATGTATATGTAGAAAATAAAATATTCATTTAATTATCCATGTTGTTCTAATATTTGTACTTATGTTGAATTATAAAATTTATTTTATTACATATATTATTTATTATTGGAAAATGTGTTGATTCAGTAATTTTTTTTCAATTAATTTATAAAAGGCATGCATTTAAATTATTTCATCTTTAATTTATGTCATTTAAATTGTATTATTATACGAAATAATATTGATATAGACATATAAATAGTTATTTATGAAAAAAATATTTACAATGCAGATATAACATTTCTTAGTGTATTCTCCTATAGGTTAATACAAAATGGATCAATTTAGAAATTAAGAATATATTAATCTCGAACCAGATGCTATTTGAAATGAAACGGTAAATATATTTTCTTACTATAAATAAATTAAATGAACGTACGTAATTATGGATAAAAAATTGATAATTTATTTATTTTCAAATTGAAAATAATGTGTTAGGAACATGAAAAGCCAGTGTTCACAGTCATTATAAAAATATTGACGAGCGAATAATTTTGTATTTAAAATTAATAGGATTGTATGAAGTTTCACAAAATAGGGTGATGCATGTCAATGTTGAATTAATAACTACACTTGTTGATAGGTGGCAACCAGAGACACTCATATTTCATCTTTCTGTGGGTGAAATCATAATAATACTTTAGGATATTGCTATACTCACCGGCACTACAAAAAAAAATTGATTTTACCGACAGATTTTTACCGACAGAAAAGGCCTTACCAACGGGTTTTTAATGGATTACCGATAGAATTAATCCGTCGGTAAAAGCCTCGTAGGTACCAAATTACCGGCGGAAAAATCCATCGGTAAGAGGTACCGACAGAAACACAAAAAAATTCCGTAGGTAATTTTGTTAAAAAATCCGTCGGATATTTCGTCGGTTTGACTTTTTACCGACGGATTTTCTGTCGGTAATCCGTCGGAAAATTTGATTAATAAAAATATTAATTTATTTTAGAAAAATAGAGACGGATATATCCGTTGGTATTTTGTCCGTAAAATTGAATTATTTATTTTCTTTTTCAATTTTTTTTAAAATTATATATTTCCTGTTCGTAAAAGCAAAAATAAGCACAATACATTCAATACAAAAAAAAATAAAAATAAAATTAAAAACATATATGAATTAACAATTTTAATATCCAAGAAAACTAGTATATATTATAATTATTGTACAAATAATATCAATATTGTACACAATGTCATGCAATACTGTGAAAATTATCTAATTCTAATTTAAAGATGAACGACAATAATAAAAATATATAACATGTTTAAGGAAGAAGATAATGACAATTTAGCTGTTAATAAGAGGCTTTAATCTTCTCATTATTCCATATCAGCCTAATGTATACCTTTGAACTACCAAAAAGGTCCTTTAGGTCTTGCAGAAAGGTCCTTCTTCAGGTCGCAAGATCATCGTCAACTGATGAGCTCTCAAGTAAGCAAACTACAAAACCAATGGCAATCATAGAAATAGTAAAGATATTTTTCAATAGAGAATTGTTTTTCCTCTTTCTTGTTCATATCTAGCATAAGTATTTTCAATTTATTATTTTTATAACAAATAAAAAGCACTGTAGTGCAGTGCTACTACGCTATTAATCAAACTACAGTTTTGAGATATGCAAGGCCATGAGAGATATGCTTGCCATTGTGAGGTCTTCATATTAGCTTAATTTGTTAGTGAACTATACAATTTAAGTCTTATTTTCTTCAATCCAAAAAGTATCAGGAAAAGTAGATCAAATTAAGATAATATTTCAATTTGTGATAAGCATACAAGAACTAACCTATTGAATTGCCATTATTAGAATTGTAATTCTACGAGAAATGACAGTGGAAAACTAAAATGACAGTTATGCTTAATTACTTACAAAATTACTTAATTACTTATAGCGTTATGCTTAATTACTTATAGAGTTATTACTTATAGAGTTACTTATAGAAAACTAAAATGACAATTATGCTTAATTACTTATAGAGTTATGCTTAATTACTAATAGAATTGTAATTCTATGAGAAATAACAGTGGAAATTTGAAAAAATATAAAAATTCATTATTTAAGATACATTAATTGAAAGCTGAGTTAAAGGCCCATGCATTAGCCAGTGGAATTAAAAGAAAAACCATTGAAGAATTACTGCTACCCTATAAAGCCTAAAGTACAAAAAAAATGATAATTTTATTAAGACAATATATATATATATATATATATATATATATATATATATATATATATATATATATATATATATAAACTCAAATTGAGTCAACATAATTTCATTTAAGATATTGAGCAATTGTTCATAAGGAGCAGTGTTAATACAGGATGCAATTAGTTCATTAACAAAATATATCAGTTCATAGACTTAAATCAACAACCTAGCCATGTATAAGCCAAATTAGATCAACAAAAAATGGAGGCTGAATTTCCACTCTAATATTTCAACAAATAAACTTCAAGACTGTGAGAACTACTGCACAAATAAGGGCTGAAGTACTGCACAAAATAAGGGCTGAATATACAGAGATAAGCTAGTAAGCTAAGGAGAAGAAGAGGTTAACTAAAATACAAATACAAGTGATAAAGCAGAGTGAATTTTATCTTAATCAAATGAGCTGTCAACATTATCTAACAAAGACAATAGATGCAAATGCTATAATGAGAGTCCCAATCTTGATAGCCTACATCTACTTCCTCAAACATGAAAAATTTTTCTTTTATATGTATGACAAACAAAAAGTTTATTGCACAAATAGGCCTTCGAATTGATTTTTGCTAAAGCCAGAAATGCCATGGAGCTAGAAAAGTCGAGGTAAATGCTTAGTTAAACTGCCAATGTTAATATTTTATCTTGCAAAGATTAAAAAGAAAATAGAATATAAGCATATTGCTGTAACAAAAGAAAATCACGCAATTCCAAGTTTTTGGTGTGCATTTTCTTTATGAAAAAAAATGTGATATGAAAGCATACAAATGTATAAGAATGTCACAAGAGTTAATACAAAAGCCTGAATCGGAAGCAGAGTTAAGTGAACTAAATCCAAAAAATCAGGTGTAAATATTCTACCCAATGTAAGCACTATATGCCCAACAAGTATCTCAAACTGGCAACTAGTTAACATATAACTCCACACTTGGTATGCCTAAAAAATAATGCAATTCAATAAATGCAGGATATTTATATAAAAAAGCTGCTTTGCCAATTTGAGAAATTTTTTCACGATTGGACCTTTAATTTGTTTGCTTCTTCTACTGTTAGCATATTAGTTAATTACTTGACATATTGGCATCTGTTCAAGGATTGCCACAACCAAATTTTTCACTTCTAATGAGTAATTCTCCAAGGTTTCTCCGCAAGTAAAGAACAGGGCTTTCAATTTACCATTGGATTAAACTAACTAATAACAACAACAACTAAGCCTTAATCCAATACTAGATGGGGTCGGCTATACGAATTGTTTGTGTACGCCCTTCCTTTATCTAATAAATCCAACAATGCAACCTATTAGCTTTGTAGATTACTATGTAATTAGGCGAAAAAAACATAACTTTAATGCCTCTGAATTTGCTATTTAAAAAAAAATGGTGCTTGTTGGGCATAGTTAAATATAATATATAATTTTTTTTCTTAATCAACAGTCAACCAATCATCAGCATTATACTTAAACAACTAAAAAATTGGAATAATTGAAACGTGACAGAGACAAACATGGACAACTATCAACAGTAAATTTCTCCAGACTGGACAGAATCAGCATCAAAAGAAGCGAGGTAAATAATACCTTCAATGGCCTGGATTGTTTAGTTTCAGACCCTTTTGCAGTGGCACTAACTGCCACGCCAGAGGAATCATGAGCTTCAGCCTCTACAACACGATCCAAAGTACCATTGGCTTTGATAGGCCCTTGATATTTAGCAGCATTCTTTTCTTCGTTCCTTGGTGTCTCGGCAGATGGTTTGAAATTAGCTTCCTCAATGACACTCTCATCCTTCAATGCAGCTTCATTCTCTGTCTCCATTTCTTCACAAAATCAACCAATGAATTACTGCAAAATTGCAATAGTAGTATAGTCAAATTGTAGTTAAAATCATTCATACTAAAACCACGATGCCTTGTCCACTTTATAAATACAACTAAACATTTCCTAACCAAGCAAAATACCTTACTATGATAAGTATGTTGAAGATATCCAATGAAAAAATTGCTTGTTAACATCAATTCTAGGACTGAATGCAGTATATATATGTGTGTTTCTTTATTCTTATTTTAATGCTATAAATGGGAATCTTAATTTACTTGTGTTTGTTTTTGTTTAGTTAATAGTCCTTTAGCCATAAGTTGTGTCTGGACACAAAACATTGTCTGTGATGTCTTCTTGTACTTTGAAATTTTCTGCAGGGAATGCAACCACAGCTGGATGGCTCTATTATCTGCTGTCCTATTGAAGTTAGTAACTATGCTCTTGATCAATCCAAAGATGAAAAGGGATTCAGTTGGATAATTTCATTGTCTTTCAGGATCTAAGAGTATTTAGTATTCTATATTTTGTATATAAATAGATATTTTGTTTTTGATATTGTGTATATAAAATACTTGTACAAATAAAATTTTAGATTACTTTTTGTAAATATTATTTATTATTTTAGTTATATACTTCGGTACGTATTAATTTTGTGTTAAATATATTTCATTAAGATACAATAGGACTTGGCTATATACCAAGAAATTATACAACGGATCTTAAATTAATGCAATAAGCTTATTATATTTAAACACATGTATACATTTTTTTTCTAACTTGGTAATGCATAGAACAAATGCATATAATAGCAGATTGGCTTCAATCAAACTAACTAGCAAGCATGAAATAGAAACCAAATTCATTAACCTTTCATCTCTGATGAGCGATGACCAATTGCTGAAGTTGATCCAAGGAAGTAATCTTATATTATATCCCTTGCAAAATATTTGCAAAGACTACTTCTATAAATAGGGATAGAATTATTTTAATTGAACTTTATATTTTAATGGATTCAAAATATTTTACAATGTCATTTAAATATTTTATGGAGTCAATTAAAAAAATAAATTATGAAAATATTTTCGTTTTTTCCTTAATTGAATGGGATCAATAAGCACCACTCTCCTTAAGGTATACGTGGCTACAACCCCGCCCATGACAGATATTTTTCCTTGCAATTTTCTTGCTAATGATTTTTTTTTCTTTTTCCTACAAACTTTGTTATTGCTCTCATGTTAAAAGCATCAAGTTTATAGCAGCCTCATTCTCTAGTATCTCATTGTGTACATCAACCATGAAGCTAATTTTGCTGGGAACCCTTTATCTCACCTTGCTTATGGTTCGCTAAAGACTTTTAACAAGGGATTTCTTAAGTTTAGCTTTTAATATTGATGGGTCGATAGTTTCATTCAACTTTATTTTCTTATATATTTTTCATATAGTCTCGAGTTTTTATTTTTAAAAAAATTTCATATTATTTAAAAAAAAACCTATTTTATACATCATTTTTATACATGTCACATTATTAAATATTTGTTTAGATTTTTTTTCACATTCACTTTAAGTTTGTTTTGTAGGTGGAAAGAATTTTGATCCAAGAGAATAAGTTAAGGTGGAAAATTTTCCGGTGACTCTGAATTAAGGAAAGGTGGAGATTGTTGACTGTTGAGTTAGTTACTTGAAATTCAATAAAAATTCTAACACATGTGAATTTATCCAAATTAAGACTTCGAGTGCGGTTGTTTCTTTTTTGTCAAATTTTATTTGTGACTGAGTACAAGTAGAGACTTCCTATACTTAATTTTGCTGATTTGAAATATTCATATTGGGTACTATATAAAAAGTACTGGTGCTCTAAAATTTTGTTGAGTTGATATATATATATATATATATATATATATATATATAAAGATATATATATATATATATATATATATATATATATATATATATATATATATATATATATATATATATATATATATATATTGTGAAGGAGGATATAAATAGAGGAGCCCATGTGTTCTCAAAGTGGTATATTTTTAATTTGGTTCCAACAGTTTATTCAAAAGAGTTCTAGGGTATTAATATTCAAAAATTTCTCACAAACTGAACCTCATCCAAAGGTAAGGAAGATCAGCACATAAAGAAAGCAAGCAAAAATGAGTGAAAACATCGGAATCCTTCTCCTCTTGTTCATTTTCTCAACAACCAAACATAAACCCAAAACTTGAATTCTTCAAGCACAAGAAAAATAGATCCCACATAGCCCAAAAGAAGCAAACCCACAAACCAAATCATAAAAACTTGCCCAAAAAAAAAAACCAAATATAGGTAAATCTTTACAGAGAGGCCAAGAGTACAAGAAGATGAATAAATAAAAAACAAAGGAAGAGATGAGAAAAGAAAAGCATACCTTGGGTAGTAACAAGATTAGTGAAGTTTTAACTGTCGAAAGGGACGAGACAGCAAATGGGAAAACACAGCACTTAAATGACTTTAAGCTGCTACATCTTTTATAAATTTTTCAATAGCTGTAATAAAAATTGACATAAGAAAAACCCACGTCTTATAACTTACACGGTTGACACATAGAAGATGCCCAATTCAGTAGTAATGCCAACTCCAATCCTCTCTGCTTCTGCTTCAGCCTGCCTGCAATTCAATCTATGCCCTCAATGAGTGGGATTTAAAGGGAAAAAATGAAGAAATGGGGGAATGAAATTAGGGTTGAGAGGGAGGAGCGATTGTGAGGGACTGGGGGAAGAGAGAAAATGCTGAAGAAAGAAATTAGGGTTTTTACTAAAGTATTTATAGGGAAGGTCAAATATGTAAATAATTAAAAATAAGGATATACATTAAATAAAAATTAATAAATAATATATAAGAAAAATCTATTATTAATAGGTCATTAAATAAAATTTTACATGAATTTAGTTTAGATTAACTTATAATTTAATTAATTAATTGACTTAAAATAAATTTTATAATTTTATGATTCTAAATTAAAGTCAGAAAATAAAAATGAATTTTAAATTTTTATAGATTTTTTTCCACCCGAAGTAACAGTTTTATATTTCAAAAATTATTTATTATATATTTTGTCTTTATATAACTACTAAATAATAAATAATTAATAGAATAATACTTTATCCATCTTATCAAATTATCAATTTTTTTTAAAAAAAATTATCATAAAAACTTGTCACTTTGATAAATTTAGTATACATTTAATAATTTTTTTATTTTACTTCTTATTACCTGGTATCCAAAATATTACTTACACATATAAACAACATATTCTCAGTCAATTCAACTTTTGGGGCATTACAAATTGATCAAATATGTTTATTAAATTATTAGAATTGTTGTTCTTTTATAATTCTATATTCTATAATAGGCTAAAATATTATTTTCAAGACTGCACTTCTTAGAAAAAGGGATCTCAGACCATTAGGGATCTTTAAGCCCTAAAATATTTTCTTAAATATTTTATTAACATTAAATATAAAATATTTTATTAAAACATTACCGACGGCTTATCGACGACATGTAACCGTAGCAAAAACTATAATCCTTAGCCTTAAAAATTTCACACATTTATTTACCGATAGTACATAAATCCGTTGCAATATCCGTCGGTAAATATAAAAATGCTTATATTACCTACGAAAATTCCATCGCTACATAAATTAAACGATAAAATTAGTTACCGACGAATGTAACCGTCGGTGAATCAGTCGCTAATGGTGGGTGCCAACTTTTCCTGCCAATAATACCGATGAATTATCATTTTTGTCGGTAAAAACATCGTCTTTTATGAAAATTCATTTTTTACCTACACATTGTAAGTTCGGTCGGTAATCCATTGGTAATAGCTTACTTTTACCTACGGATTATGTTTCCGTCGGTAAAATCCATTTTTTTTGTTGTGCGGGTTCCCCATTAAAGGATGTCCTATGATTGATCATCTATAGCATGATTGGCTTGATTTATGTGGTTGTCCTTTAGGTTATCAGCAATTGATACAAATGTGGGTTTGAAAAAAGCTGCCTCATATTCGGCCCTCATTTATCCACAATTGTGTTCTCGATCAGTCTATACCTTATGGCTACAGGTAAATTTTATTCACTACGAGAAAAATTCATTTTTTTGATCAAATTGAATGAATTTTCGTAGGAAAACCAAAATGACGAAAAAATTTAGCGACGGAAAAAAGCATAAAAGAACCACTTGTAGGCAATTTTACTAATAAATAATAATTTATTGATGGAAAACATAGTCCGTCGTTAAATCCATCAGGAGGTGAAGACCGAAAAATTATCGTCATTTGCCATATTTATCAATGAATTTAAATTCCATAGTTAAAATTATCGACAGAAATTATAATTTCATAGGCAAATTTTTGACAGAATGGTATATTCTGGAGATAAATTTAGCGACGATGAATTATTTCCATCAGTAAATTTGCCTCCTGCTAAAACAATTTGAGACAGAATTACCCGTCACCATTCAGTCACTAAAAATATCTGATAATTCGAGACATATATGTTTTAGAATAATAATAATAATAATAATAATAATAATAATAATAATAATAATAATAATAATAATAATTCTTGAAAAATAACTCATTAAGCCTTAGATGAAAAATATATTTCTATGAAAAGTTGAAGGATTAAGACCTCAAACACTTCAACTCCAAAAGGCTAACAACATATTTAGGCATATCAAGAGTAATTTTAATTAGTTCATTAAATTTGCTGACTGATAGTGCATTCTTGATCTTTATCAGATAGCAATCCCAATTGGATCTGAGCAAAAATTACAGCAAAGATATTTTTGAGTATCATCTCGATTTGGACTTACAGCTTGATGATCAGGTTTCCATATAATTTGTATTTTTATTAAATTTGTGAATCTCATTACAAAGAAAGCAAATTTTCTTACAATATGATGCATGATATATTTTTTTCTATGGATGGATTCGGAGTCCTACAAGTTTGTGCTGCACTTATTACCATAATTTTGCACAATTGAAAATGCCATTTGGACATCGATTGAGCCACTCCTATATTTTAATATTATTGAGTGAAACCATCCTGATTGATGTCTAAAATAATTTGGAATTGAAAATTTGATCCCACTCCCCGCACAGTACGATGATAGGTTGCACTTGATCGATTTAAAAGGGCATACTAATCAACATTGGAAAGTGAAATTTTCAAGTTTTATTAATGAGTGGAATATTCAGCATACTCGTGCTGTTATGGATCCTTCTTTTCATGCATCTTTACATCCAAGATCACAATATATGCAGTTGTTTACATCACACACAAGACAGTGGATAGCCCTGATTAGAGCATCCATCAATGCATTGATATGATTTAATATAATTATTTATATATTTAAATAATAATATTGATGAATTTTAAGAAATTTATTTATTTTCATGTAGGCTGATTATAAGAAATGAATCAGGCACATCGATATTAGTTCATCATCTAATGTAGAAGTTGGTATCCATTTGGCATTGAATAGTATATTGGATACTATTGGTGCTTTTGATAGGCGGTCAATTGATTATCCTAGATAGCTTATTCCTGATACTACATAAATCCCCCCTGATAACCCATCCTTTTGAGGATTTTTGCCAATCTATATGTAGCAGGAGAGGAATGGGAGAAAGATATTCTACAATTCAATCTATTCCTATTCCACCTGGAGTGCAGCAAGGTCCTAGACCTATGCAGTGGGCATATCTTTTGATAACCCCTCCAATTCTTTTAGTTTGGCTTCAGTTAGTAAGCATCAATTATTTGATACTGCAGCTGGACCATCGAGATGTAATGACTTTGAAGTGGGGTCATCCAGATTAAATGTTGATCTAAACATCAGTTTATCTTCAAGAAATCAACAGCATAATGATGTGCTTGCCCAAACAGGCCCACTAATGCAATATAAGTCCATCCCGCATGACCAAATGGGCCCATCATTTCAATAAGGTTCCAACAGCATGCCCAAACGGTCCAATCATTGAACCATGATATTTTTTCTATGAACTATTTAGTGGTTAAAATATAGTTAGTACTTAGGGTTTATGCGACCAACCACTATATTGTAATGGTTATAGTGATGTCATATCAGCGCGACAATCTCCAAATATTGATGAAATAGATAGGCATAGCACCTTGAATCGCAATAGAAGGTTTTGACTATTGTATTATTTGTCAATAATATAAATTAATTGGCTATATTATGTTTAAATACAATTATTTATGTTATTTATATTATTAATTTTTTTCTCATTGCATTTTGTATTAATATTATGATATTAATTTAATTAGTGATTATTTATAGCTACATAATTTATTTCAGGAGATCAACAGAATAATGAAGAATAAAATAAATGGGCAACCTCATTAATAAAATTTAATAACTTAAATGTACTAAAGTTACATTATATATGCAATTGTCAACCTCTGAAATATTGACTTAACAATCTAACATCAATTCTGCAAGTTTTTTTATTGTAATCCACATTACTACACTTGCTGCAATGACTGTAAGTTTTTTTTATTGTTACCCACATTAACACACTTGCTACAATGACTGCAAGTTTTTTTTATTGTGACCTACATCATAGGCATGGTACCTCTTACCAGCCTTGTAAAGCATATTTTTTATTGTTTCATTTTTGAAGTGTGTATTATAATTGTTGACGAAATGCTACAAACAAAACATATGAAAGGATAGAGGTTCTTTCCACCCATTTCTTTCATCCTAAAATACTGCCATTATACTAGTATATCGGTAAGATATTACTGTAATGCTAGCAAGTTGAGTAACATGCTTCCTAAGCATGGACATAAACCAAGCCCAACTGAATTTATTCTTAGACTCAACAACATCAAAGGCAACTAGAAATAACATGTTATTACCATCAACTAAACTTGAAATAAGAAGGGTCTATTTGGATTTTTTAGTTAAGAAGATACCATATATCAATAGAATTAGCATACAGTGAGCCAATCCATCTATGGCCAATTTAAAACTCCAAAAAACCCATTAAAATTGCTTCACAGTGGGGTTTTACATTTCTTTCACCACAAACTCATAAACAGTTTTGAAATTGTACGTTTGTAAAGTAGTTAAAAAACTTGGCAACCTTTGATATGACTCAATATAATTACCAAATACTCTATTATTCTCATATTCGCATACCAAGCCTTGCAGTATGATACTTTAAAATTAAATTGTTGCTTAACAAACGCAACAATAACATCAATAGGTAGGGTGTGTTATTTACTTACTATACCCATGATGTAATTGCAAATAATTTGAGAGTCCAGTTGTTGATGATCCATTGATACATTAGCAACAAGGCATGAATGTGGTCTTTGGAATTTTGTGATAGTCCAAAAAAGACTAGTTCCTTTTCTGGATGCTTTTAACCTCTATCTGCAACCCTAATCTACCTGAGTGCACCATGTAATCCAATAGTATGGCTTGGATTCAACAACTCTCAAATCCATATTTCTCATTATTGAATACTTTTTCATGCAAGATTTTACTTCATTCTTACTGTGAAAAATCCAATGTTATTAAAATTGAACTGGATTGATCGATTGAAACTTTTTAATCAGAGTCGAAGAAGAAAAAGATCGAATTGGACTAGGAAAAATCGAAAAGAATCAAATTTTTGGCCAAAAATGCAAAATGCTACTATTTTAATTAAAAAAAGAATAAAATGATTTTGCAAAGGTTTAGGGCAAATTTTCATCTCACCCTTTCAACTTTTTATGCTGCTGCAGAAGAAAAGCCGAGAAACAGAGAGCCCTGCCACCAACTGGAACCTGCAGCCTCGCCACCAACAACAACTTCTTAGCAGCGTCCACCGCTTGCCCATTCCGGTTAGTTTTCTTCTTTTTCCATTTTATATTTTGTATCTTATAAGGATTTATGCCATTAATGATTTATGCCAAATCCAATCCCTAAATTATTAATCTCACCTTCTTTAGCTGCTCTATCAATCTAATGGTCCTATAAAGAGAAGATACATAAGGTATTGAATATTTTCTTTATTTTTTTGTCTAGATATTTATAGGTGATATAATGATATTTACTTAATTATTTATGAATGAATTATCATATATTCATTTATTATTTAATTTTTTAGAGCTTTTTATCTATATATTTATGTCTTTATAATGATCATCCCTGAAATAAAAGGATTTAATTATCTATTCCTTTATGTTTTCCTTCTTTATGATTGTATATACACTGAAGGATCTCAAATTATCAATTATTTTTGAATTTATTTTTTCCTTTCAAACATTTACTTGTTTAAAAATCCAATGAGGGACCTTACCTTGTTTAGACTCTACATATGAATCATGATATTAAACCAACGATTTAACAATTATAAATTTTTTTCCTGTTATTTTTAATTTTTATATTTAAAAGTATGTATTGAAGTTTATGAGTAAAATTGATATACAATAACAATGAGCTAGTTAATTCTTTGACAATTTTCACTTGGTACGAACTGCATATTGGCATAAATGCTGGAATAATGTTATAGTTATACATTTATAATTTTGATATCTATATAAGAAGAATGCAAACTTGAATTATGAACTGTGCTTGCAATTGATTTAAGGTATAGATTTGAGGCTACAGGTGCTGATGTTACCAATGTTAGCTGCGTTCTTTGAACATTAGGTCTCTTATTCTGAGGTACTTAAGCTTTACTCAATTATATATATATATATATATATATATTAGAACTTGAACATAATGTAAAAGAATTTCAATAGGATGGTGTTGAGGATGATTAGCAATTAATGTAATTTTATTTACTATATTTCAAACTTTTATTTGAATGTTTAAAATTTATATGTAATAAATGTTTAGAATATTTTAGGATTTATTATTAGAATATTTGTGACTTATATTTAATGTTTGATGAATATTTTTTAAAATAAATTTTATATTTTTATATAGTGATATTTATAAAATTAAATAAACAATATTCTTTTTTAAAAAAATAAAACCCGATTAAACCTGATTGGACCTTTTGGATCATAAACCCTTAGCCTTTACGATTATTTTTCCAATTTGATTTAATAACATTGAAAAAATCAAGCCAATAGATAACTCATATACACCATCCCAAGCCTTAAAGTGAACATCTTCAGAAATATCAACTTAGATCACATATCTCCTCAATTGATGCATGGATGCTAATGGATTGGCATATTCAATATGATCAGAGTCTTTACCATCACTATCTGCACTTAAGTTAACAGTTTCTACCTCTACATCATCATTGGACGATCATAATTATTGTATATTGGAACATCTTCAAAATCATCATCGTCTCCTAAATTGTTTGACGATTCATTTCCATAATCTATCGTAGTTGGATTATAGCTTGTCTTCTCATTTGTATCCATATTTTGCGTGTTGCCAAAATGCTATCATATAGTAAGTCAACATCTCTTCTATTAAAAGACTGCCATTGCTGACTAGGAGCTACATCTGTAACCTCTTGAACAAAAGGCTGTTGATTGATATCTGGAATATGAAAAATAGAATGACGTTGACTGTCAGCAGCAATATGAGAAATAGAATGTCGTTGACTATCAGT
Source organism: Excoecaria agallocha (assembly GCA_037975025.1). Taxonomy (NCBI): domain Eukaryota; kingdom Viridiplantae; phylum Streptophyta; class Magnoliopsida; order Malpighiales; family Euphorbiaceae; genus Excoecaria; species Excoecaria agallocha. Next base: position 69,562,877 of record CM075811.1, read on the forward strand.
AGGTACATGGAAAACAAAACATTATTGATTGACTTATAGGACATGAAAAATTGAACAACGTTGACTATCAGGTTGTGTAACATGACTTGCTTATGAACCTGTTTGCCTCAACAAAACTCTTCTCAGCAAAATGACTTCTCAATCTATTACCAAAAAGTGATTTACTAAAAAATCACCAACCCTTCGACTAATTAATTGCTTGGGTGACTCATCCTAGCAAAAGACACCTAGCTAATTGATTGGTATAATTGATCTCATCCCGAACTGACACTAGCCTACCTTCTAAGTAATTCACCATCCTATAAAACATCATCTCTTCGGTGGTTATAAGATCATCGTTGGGTACTTTCATCTAAATTTTGTAATGCATCTCCGATAAAATTATATTGAGAGAATATTTCAATATCTTGATGACTAAATGACTGTGAAGGTTGATTAGGATCAATTTCATTAAGCAATTGATGATAACCTACCATGATATTTTTTCTTTCCACTGACTCACTTGTAAATTGATATTCGTGTCCATATGTGGGTCGACTAGCTCTTGCACCCCGTCACCAACTACAATAATTAATTCCACGAAGTTGTAATTACCATATCTCCTCAAATTATCATAAATTACATTTATGTCTTCGTCATCTGCCAAATAGACCGACGTCCAATATAACGATCCTCAATTGTACATTTGACTTTTGTAAATAATTCTAAAATTCACATCATTGATACCTAAATCTAATTTCACATGAATTTTATGGGATCAATTCAGGTAGCATCAGATATGTCATATTGAAAATCGGACACTCCAACACTTATTTCTCCTCCCATATGCAAATAAAAGTCAGTATATATTGACATCTTTCAATTACCTACAAGTAAAAAAATATTAAAATATTTTACATAATAATAATAATAATAATAATAATAATAAAATAATTATTATTATAACAACAACAACAACAATAACAACAACAACAACAACAACAACAATAATAATAATAATAATAATAATAATAATAATAATAATAATAAGCTGGAACAACAACAATAATAACAACAACAACAACATTAATAATCGGCTATTTATAATTATTAATAAATTAAAATATACTATTAACTGTTATATTTATTTATAATTATCTGCTACTATACTCAGTTCAGTTTTATACAATTTCAATAACATTTATAATAATTATAATTTTTATGTTATATAATTATAATATTGTAATCACACTATTTAGATATAGTAATAAAATAATCATAACAATAATAACACATATTTATTTAATTTTTATAATGGGTTTCTATATATATATATATATATATTACAAAAATATAAATATATAAAAATTAATAAAATACTTTATTCCAATAGCTATATTGTTGCAATTTTTTTAGCTTGTTGGTTGAGAATTTCGATTTACTTTTGCATTTTAATAAATAAAATCAATATTATTATACAAGCAATATAAAATTACAAATAAAACTTTATAAATTGTTACTAACTTTGCATAATAATACTGAAAAAATATTATTGATTTGCAAAATTTATAAAAATTTCACATGTAACATCTGAGAGCAAACAAAAACAATAGGGACAGAGCAAATGAAAATTATTGGGGCAATATTTATATAGGCAGAGGTGGATAATTAAGGGTTCCATTTTGCACTAAAACTGCTGGAAGGTATAGGGACTTCAAACTCTGAAATTGCTACCACTGACAGCGGTTTCAGACTGGACCTTCCAAAGGTTTCAATACAAAAAACAACACCTGCCACAAACATCAGACTGACAATACCAGTACACCTGGCAACAGTTTCGTGCATACATCCTATTTTTGTAAATATTGTCTAACATGCACCAATTCTATAAATAATTTTTAAAAATAGATTATTAAAAAAATGTCCCGCAATTTTTCGAGTTATTTTTGCCATCAATTTTTTTTTTTTAAAAAGGAAAAAGTTGCTATTGTCTCTTAAGGTTAGGAATAAAATAAGTCTATTTTTATAAATTAAATGATAAAAATTATTTATTTTAAAAATACAGTTGCAAATCTTTTTTTTTTTGTAAATTGTAACAATAAAATAACTCGAAAAAAATTTAGTTGTTTTTTCTAATAATTTAAAAAATTTAATGGCAAACAAATAAGCTTAACCCATTTTTATATTGCAACAAGGGTTGGGCTTGGACTTAGGCCTTGCTTGGAATGAATGAATTCCATAAAATTTTATGGAATTCATTTGTAATTCCAAATATTTATGTTTGGAATGCAAAAAATAAAATAAAATAAAATTGAATTCCATGAAATTCATTATGCCTTCACCAAATTCCATCAAAATAGGTGAAATTTACAAATGAATTCCTTATTTTTAAGGAGCCAAGTATTAAAAAGACTATAATACCCTTATTCTATTTTATATATATATATATATATATATATATATATATATATATATATATATAGTGTTTTTAATTTGTCTTTCACCATTTTTCTCAATTTTTCAATCAAATCTGTATTTTGAATGATTTTTACTCTTCTGTTTTTCAAATTTTCAATCAAATTTACCTTGTTTAGAATTTTTCTTTTATATTTTGTAAATTGAATTTTTTGTATAAAATTAGAAAACCCTAATTTAATAAATTTGTTCATATTGATTGATTTATTATTTAATTAATCATGAATTGGAATAGTTAGTGCTTTGTTTGATATAATTTTTATAGATATTATTGGCTTTTTTATATGTACTGAATTGATATTAAGGATATTTAAATAAATAAATTAAAAATAAATTATTTATTTATTTATTCCAAGTATAAAATTAAGGAATTCATTCTCAATTTTACATATTAATTATTTTATTTCAAGCATAAGAATTCATTTACAAATAAATTCTACAATTGCAATTCATTTGTTTCAAGTAAGACCTTAAAGATTATAATTTTCCAATTTGATTTGTTTCTTTATTTTCTTTTTTCTTTTCTTTTTGTCAAATAGATTATGAAATATTAAATATGAGAATATTTAGAGCGTAAAATTAAATGAATGTTCGCAATTTGATAATTTAAATTAAATGCATATCATGAAATTAGAATTTAAAAAAGAAAATGTACAAGTGTACAACCATTGAGCAATAACATTGTGGCCAAAATGGATATAAATGTCCGATGTGTTTATTGGCCCGTGTTCCAAGTGGGAAAGCAGATCGACTTTATACAAATTCTTTTTTCTTTATTGCTTGCACGCATCACTAACATAAGTCAAAAAGCTATTATTTTATTCATAACCATTAAGTATTCGAGGGCTGAAGCCACTTAAGAATAGACCTACAAACAAATGGAATAAAATGTTTCCTTTTAAATTTTTAGAGATGTTATGTGTGTGTGTATATATATATATATATATATATATATATATATATATATATATATATATATATATATATATATATATATTAGTACTTAAATCCAATAACACTGCTTGAGTAAGAAAAAATCCATCACATCTCGTCAAATCCAAAACCACTAATTGAGTAAGAAAAAATCCATTAGATCTCATCTGATCCGTTGGTGATAATAAATATTTGCGATAACATATAAATTTAATTTTAAATTATTTATGTTTAATATATTAGCCTCTAAATGTGTTAAAAATGTCAAATTACTTAACTACAAAAATGCGGTCACTTTATGATGAGTGCGTATGAATCACATGCATAAATAGTAATAAAAAGATAATTATGATATTTTAATATATTAATGGATATTTTGTATAGTTCTTAATAGTAGGGGTAAGAAAATAATAAAATTTTAATTAACCAAAAAACTTATTCGAAACCAAACCGATTTTTAGATTTACCGAACTAAAAATAAGTTTATATTTTTTATTTTTAAGAATTAATAATTAACCGATCTATATATATTTTATAAATTATATTTTAAAATTTACACTTATATTTTTCAATATTTATGTAATTTATAAAAATTATGATATATAACTTTCTAAAATATTATTATAATACATATCTTTCGTAAATAAACACCAAAATTATATTCTTCTTCTTCTTATTATTATTATTATTATTATTATTTTTATTATTATTATTATTATTATTATTAGAACTCTATCGTTAGTTTTATATTAAATATATTTAATTCTTATAATTAATTATGAAAATTTTATTTTTATTTTTTAATATATATTGTATTTAATTTATATTTTTTATAATTTGTAAAGAATTTTTTACTGTGAAAAATAATATTACAACTAGCATAATTTATTAAATTTATATATTAAAATTTTTTAGTGGCTAACCAATAAATCAATTTAAAAAATTGAGTTAAAAATCAAAATCGATATACCGGTTAATTAAAATTAATGGATTGTTTTAATAAATTTGCTAATGGACCGGTTATACTCATTTCTGTCTAGTAGTATTGGTAATATCGATTATATTTTTAATAAATTTAAAAAATAATTTTATATTCAATTAGTTTAGAGATAATAATATGCTAGCCGGTGATATTTTTGGGAGTATGTATTATCCCTAGCGTTTTCAATAAGCAAGTGCCACCTAAATTCTATGAAGATAAAGCCATGACTATAATATCATTGTTCCAAGGTCCAATCAAGTGAAATTAAGTTTTCATATAACTTAAGTTTTATTCCCTTGTTTGCTTTTGATGTAATTTAATTAATGACTTTTCTTTAAAATATGGTTTAAGGGATAAATATGCCTCCTAAATTAATTATATTAATTATATAGACCCTTAAAAAATAAATTATTTGAAATAAAATGATATTATAGTCATGGCTTTTTATAGCCATGTTGATGCCTTTTTTTTTTTCAATAGTGGTTTTAATTTGTTACGCCTCTAGTTGTTGTTTATTCTGACTTTGATCCAATTTTGAATTAGGATTAAAAGTGGCACAATGAGAATATGACAGAGTTAATTGACTATCGAATTAAATTTAAGCCGCCTATTAAGCCTATTTTAAAATATTAAATTTCAGATATTTTCACGGTAATTAAGAAAGATGAAATCTATAGCCATCTATAAATACAAAAAGAAAAAAGTAAAATAAAATATTTCACGTATGTAATCCACTAATAGTTGTGTAATTAAATTTTAATGATATCATAACAAAATAAGAATTATTTTTAATTTAGATAGTTGATACTTTCATAATTTTTACGATCAATCAAAATTAATCAGTTCCATTCAATATTCATTTTTTGCTTTAGAAAATGTAATTAAAGAAAAAAAAAAGAAAGAAAAGAACTGGAATTAGATAAGTGTAAAATGTGAACATAAATTCCTCAAATCTTTTAACAAAGAAATAAGAAAATAGGAGAGAGAAAGTAGCTTAGAATTAAGATTTGGTTATTGGATGATGTTTGGAAGAAAAAAGACTGTGTATTAGAAAAAGCTCTTTCTACTTTTACTGCAAAATCAAAAGTAATTCCGCAAATGAGTACTTAATATTAGGGTGCACTATATATGATACGATTCGAAAATTTATAAATTTTTATATTATTTTAAATTTTTAAATATTTTAAAAATTAAATATTATAACTATCTTAAAAAATAGAATAATTCGGTATAGTTCGGTATAATTTTTCGATTCTTTCGGTATAAAATAATAAAGTATAATATAATTTGATATTTCGAATAATTCAATATTTTTAAAATTTTGAAAAATAAATTCACAAATAATAAATACAAATACAATTAAAATATCTCAATAAATATAATTAAAATTTAAGTCAAAGTACATTAATAAAACATTAACATTCAATAGTCTTCATCTGCATTATACGGATACTAATTTTAGAATCTTGAGTAATATCTAAAAAAATACAAATTTAAAATAATTAGATCACAAAAAATATAAATATTAAATAAAAAATTTAAAAATTTACGCAAATATAATAATTACTTTCAGATGCCTCTAAAGCCAAAACTGTAGCTGATCTTAACCTGTTTTGGCAACAAATAAGAATCTTGGCTGTAATCGGAGTTAAAGAACTTTTAAATTTGCCCAAAGTCTTTCAGCCATTACTAAAAGCTGATTCAGAAGGTACAAATGAGCATTGAACGGCCAAAATATCTCTAGCAACCTTAGCCAAAATTGGATAATTTGGTTCATTTTGACAATATCCACGACCGGGCAAGAATTACAAAGTGAAATGCGCCGGCGTGCAAGGGACACTGAGGGCAAGGCGCGAGCGAGCAAGGGAGAGAGGGGCACAGCCCGCGGGAGCCCAAGGGAGAGAGGGATAGGCGTGGGCGCGCAAGGAAGAGAGAGGCATAGCGCGCGGGCGCCGGCAAAGGGACTAGGATGATTCAATCCTCTCCGTTACAAATATTAGCTGTCAAGATTATGTAACTGTCACTTTATTGATATAAATATTTTTCCTTATTTTTAGATTAGATTCAGCTGTTATTAATGATATAATTTGTTGTAACTTAAGGATTTGATTAGCTGTAACAATTCTATTTAATGGAGAAAATTGCTCAGAGTTTGGGCAAGAAACTTTTACACAAAAGTTTTGTTTTGTTATGGTATCAGAGCCTATCTCTATTCTATTTCTCTCTTGATTTTTTTCTGGTATTATTGTCATCATGAAAAAATCAGAGATAGCTTGTGTCAAGTTCAATGGTAAGAATTATTTTGCCTGAAAATTTCAGTTTCAAATTTATCTTCAAGGAAAAAAATTGTGAGAAATTATTGATGACACGGATAACAAGCCGGCTGATTCAACCCAAGCTGCAGCATGGGCAACCAAGGATGCTCGAGTTAAGAGCTGGATTTTGTATACTATGGACTCGTCCATTATGGTCAATCTTCGTCCTTATAAAATAGCCAAAGCCATGTAGGACTACCACAACAAAATCTATAATCAAAACAGCTCATCTAGACACTTTAGCTAGAGTATGAAATTTCAAATTATACACAAGGAGATCTATCCATTCAAGAGTATTACACAAGTTTTGTCACATTATGGACTGAATATACTAACATTTTGTATGCTTCAGTTCTTGCAGCATCTCTAGAAGTTGTTCAAAATCTCCATCATACTAGTCAAAGAGATCAATTCTTGATGAAGCTCAGATATGAATATGAAGTGGTGCGTTCTAACTTATTACTTCGGACTCCACCTCCTTCCTTGGATGCTTGAATGAGCTACTAAGGGAAGAGCAACGTCACTTGACTCAAACCACTTTAGAACAACAAGAAAAATCCACCAATGTTCTCAATGTTGCTTATGTGACACAGGGAAAACATAGAGCCCATACCATGACCAATATTCAATGTTACAGTTGTAAGGGATATGGGTATTTTGCAAGCTAATGCTCTCAGAAATTTTGTAACTACTGCAAAATTAAGGAACACATAATATCTGAATGCAGGAAGCGTCCACAAAATCATAATCCTCAAGCTTTCACACTTCCACTACCAGACCGGTGAATGAACCTGCAACCGCAACTAATTCTCTTCAACCAGTAGCAGCAGTTTCATCTCTTACCCAGGAGAATGTTCAACAACTGGTTATATAAGCTCTTTCTGCCCTTGGCTTAACTGGTAAAAATACATCTCTTTCTAATCTTTGGCTTCTTGACTGGGCTGCTTCGAACCATATTACATCATCATCTGATAATCTGCTTAATGTAAGAAAATATGATGGGAATATACAAATTGAGACAATTGGTGGGGATCATATTTCCGTCATTGCCAATGGTGATATTACTTCCTCTTCATACTTAAAAGATGTTTTTGTTGCTCTTAGACTATTAACAAATTTGATTTCAGTTGGACAAGTTGTTAAGAATAATTGCAAAGTAATTTTCTCTTCTTTTGGTTGTACTATGCAGGAACTGGAGTCAAGAAAGACAGTAGCGGAGGGACCTAAATGGGGCAAACTTTTTTCTCTTCGGCCTACTAAGTCAGTCAAGCCTCTGAATGTGTTTTCTTTATTTTCCCACTCTGTTCCGCCTGATATCCTGTAATGGCCTCAATATCGGGTTAGCCGTGAACAGTATTTTTCAGGCAAAAAAGTGCACCCGAAAGTGAAAAATATTTTGTTGGACCATTGAAAAATATTGGTTATGGTGAGTCCATATTTGAAATTTGAAGTGAAATAGAAGTCAAATGGACTTTCAAAAATCAAAAATACGAAAAAGGTAGCGAGTCAATTTTTATTATCGGGAAATTGACTTAATATTATATAAATATTTAAAAATAGTAAACGAACTCCGAAAATTACCAAAAATTTCAGTTAAGCCTAAAATAATATATAGATTATTTTGGCTGCAAAAAGTAAATTTTTCTATAACACCGGTATTTTTGGATTGGACTGATAAATTAAAATCGGACTGATAATGAACTCTGATTGAATCAAAAATTTGTGTTTTATCTATTTTTGATGTGATAAAAATTATGAAATCGATTTTAAAATGAATCGGAGCTTTGAAAGTAATAACAAAAGTTTTAGGGACTAAAATAATAAAATTATGGATGAATAAATATATATAAATAAAAAAAAGAGTGTCGGCAAAAGATTGTGGCCTAGTGACCACAATCTTACAAAACAAAGGCAAATAAACAAAGGCAAAATAAAGAAATAAACAAAGACAAAAACCGTGGACCAAATGTAAAGAAAAAAAAAGAAAGAAAAAAAAGAAGGTGCAGCGGCGAACCAAGGAAGAAGAAAGAAAAAGAAAAGAAAAAGAAAAGGAAGGTGAGACCGGCAACCACCGACCGTCCTTCACACCGGCCACCACCGCGATGACAACGAGTGACGTGCCCTCTCGCTTTTACCGGCGTCCGGTCTCTGTTGTGGTGGTCCGATCGTAGTTTTTCTATTTTTTTTATTTTAAATGGGTTTTTGTTAGTTCCGGCGAATCAAGGCATCGGATGAGGACACTGCCACCACCGATTAACTCCCGATGACGAGGCGAGTCTTCCGGTGTATTCCATCGCTCCTCAAATGCCGACGATCGGTAGATCGAAAATGGATTTGGCGGGTGATTCAAGTCAAGATTCCGGCCAACCAAGAAAGAATTTGGGCACGTGACCACCGAAAAATGAAAGAGGAGATCTCGATCTACAAGGTGACAGTGTCGGATTGTCACCGGCGAGATTCCAACGACGCTCCGGCGGCCGATTCGGTGAGCAATTTATTAAGTAAATCGAAGCAAATTCGACCGTTATGGTATGTGACTACGAAATCTTTTAATTTTCCCTTAAATTGTTAAATTTTTTCCTTTAAATTTATTAAGTAAAAATATTGAATTATTGATGAAAATTGAAATTAATGTTATTATTGTTTAAGAAAAAATATTGAATTATTGATGAAAATTAAAATTAATGTTATTATTGTTTAATTAAATTTTAATTAAGCCTAATATTGTGTACAAATTGAGTTAAGGAAATTTATTACGAAATTTTCTTTATGAATCAAAAATTCTCTATGTATAGAAATGAATTATTGTGTTATAAATTAATGAAATTAAGTCTTAGTGTGATAAACGATGAAATAATATATATCTATAAATTGTTATGGAATTGCTAAAAATTTTTATGACTATTTTGGAATATTTATTGAATAATGCAATTGATAAAATAGAGAATTTTTGTTGATTACGAGATATAATGATAAAAGTATAAAATAAATTGCTTATAAAGTTTTAATGAAATTTACGAAAACTTAGATAATTGTTAAGTGTATGGTATATGATGAATTATGTTAAAATAATTCATAAAATATGAAAATATGACAATAACTGTAGAGCAATGATCACATAAATATTTTACACAATTTATGTGATGTATGGATTAATTTATAAAATAAAAAGTATAGTGAATAAATTAACCGTATTAAAATGTTAAAGAAAAAGAATGAATGGTGAATTATAACAAAATAATTCACCAAGGGAATATGAAAAAAATATTTATTTAAAAGTAAATGAATAGTAAACGTATGGTAAATAGTAACCGTATAAATGAACAGTAACCGTATAAATGAACAGTATTCAAAGAAAAAAATGATTACAAAATAATTCATAATTTGAATAAAAATGGTAAATTATTATAAATACTTCACAACCCATATAAGTATTAAAATTTTCAAATAATCGCAAATTCAGACCAAAAGAGTAAGAGATTGACTAAGAGTCAAAAATTGAGCAAAATAACTGTACAAGTATATTTTTGCATTATCAAGCAATAATTTAATAAGTGCTAAGAAAGAAAATAGTGAATTATCCTGACATAATTCACACAATATGGAATATATATATATATATATATATATATATCGAGAAAATAATTAATTAAAAATCGAAAGAATAATAATTATTTGTAGTGACGTAAAAGTGATTGAAAAGAAAAAGGAAACAAAAAGAAAAAGTTATTGTATAGTTGATAGCACTAAAAAGAGTGCGATTGATAAAATGCACTGTTTTAAGCAAAATAAAAGAAATTAAAATTATTGAAGTTTGAAAATCCTTCAGAAAGTTCTTGACTATTTTTGCCCTTAGCAATAGTTAGGTAATGATATTCTTATTCAGGATATAATTGGCTAGCCATAGGAACACCTTATACCGCAGTGCAAGTCATGGCGACTTGCTTTGTTATGGGTAGGAACTTTGATCTCCATAGCTCCAGTGTAAAGTGAAAGTGAAAGTACATCTGTTTTATGTTCTGTGAGACTTGATCTTTCGAGATCATTTCTCTATCTGTTTAGTGGGACCTTTGGGTCCATGTTCCGTATATGCTTTTTAAGATCCTGTCATATTGCATTAGGGGCATATTGAAAGGAATAAATTGGAAGTGTGAAAGTAATTGAATGTAAATATTATAAATGAAAAAGAACTTGACATTGAAATTGTTCCCAAAGGCTTGTAATTAATAAGCAATAATGACAAGAAAATGGTTATAAAAATAAAATATTTATGAAAAGACCCATGAGATTGAATTTGTAATTTGTGTACCAATGATTATTTTAAGAAAATAAAGGGTTCAAAAAATAGTGCTAATTATGTATTTAAAGTCAAATATGACAATACTGTATTTAAGTGTAAAATTATGACTAAATAATAAATTTTGGAAGTAAAGATTAAATGTAAAGTAAAATGGTCAAAAGACAAAACGATTGTTTAGTTAAAATGAAAAATGTTCATTTAAAAAGAAAAGAAAATAAAGATTTGTGTGCAGAGTGATCCAAAATACTTACATCACCTTGCAATAAAGATTATAAGCCTTGAAATTTCTCGTGCGAATTATGGAAAAGATTAAAGTGAATTAAAAGAATAGATAGTGAAAATTGTATTTGAATTACCTAATGGAACTAGGAACAGAAAACTTGCCATTATAGACATGAATATCCATGTAACTCGTTAAATAAAACGACAACTACGTCTAGTGATGCATAAGTATAGGACAAAAGATAAGTAAAAGTAGAAGTAAGAAACGTAAAAGTAAAAGTCAATTTGTAATCGAATCACAAGGAAAGTAGTGTAAAGTAAATTGAAAAGTTTAAGATCAAAGTAAAACGATTACCAAAAATGTTGGTAAACAATGAAAATAGTGTGAAAGAAATTGAAAGTAAATTTCTGATAAATAAAAAAAAAATAGAAGTTTGCATAATTTATGTAATTATGTTGAAATTGGGAAGTTCTAGGATTAGTAGTTACCACTGAGCGTTTCTAGTGCTCAGCACGTAGTGTTTACTGCGTGCAGGTTTTGAAGTATTGATGGAGCTTGATACACGGAGAAGCAGAATGCAAAGATGAAGAAAGTCAGTTGTACTTTTATTTTTAGTATTTGTGGCATGTATATACTTAGACGGTATTTAAGGTAATGTTTGTTAAATGATAAAAATTGTTACTGTTCTGATAATTTTAATTAATGAGTTGTAAATGACTATCATTGATATATGATTTGTTGTACCTCTGAGAGGCTGTGTGGATTGTTTGAATTTTTTTTCAGGAGGCTAGTAAGTTCTAGCCATTGTGCTACCGAAATTTCGTAAATTGAATAAAATATTAAATTGTATCAAAGTTGTTTGGCAATGATTGAAGTTTGAAAAAAAAAATTTTTTACCGTTTACCTCTAAGTTTCGCATCGAAAAATACCGTTCTGATAAGGGTGTTACATATCCAGTCATAGCATGTTAAACTAGGACATCCAAATGATAGAACTCCCTTATCTATGTTAAAGTCAGGTGTGTTAGGCAATAAATTTCATTTCTTTCTGTCAACATTGATTGTTCCAGTTGCAAAATGGCCAAAAGTAAAACTCTTCCTTTCCCTTCTAGTGAAACAAAATCTTCTCACTATTTTGATTTAATTATAGTGATATTTGGGGGATTTCACCAGTTATATCTCATGCTTAATATAAGTATTTTGTGACTTTTATTGACGATCACAACCATTTTACTTGGATCTATTTCTTGCAACGCAAATTTGAAGTCTTTGATGCTTTTCAAAAATTCTTAGCTTTGGTTGAAAATCAATTTTTCAAAAGCATTAAAATTTTATGTTCTGATTTAGGTGGGGAATACATGTCTAAAAAATTCCAAGAATTTCTTCAATAAAAAGGAATCGTTTCCCAAATAAGTTGTCTTTATACACCCTAGCAAAATGGCATCGCTGAGAGAAAAAACGGTCACCTACTTGATTACGTTCGATCTTTACTCCTTGAATCTGTCGTACCACAGTTTTGGGTTGAAGTTTTGACTATTGTTGTACATTTGATCAATCGTACTCTTAAAATGGTTCTTAACAATCAAACATTATATTTTCTCCTTCACCACCAACACCCTGACTATACATATCTCCATCCTTTTGGATGTGTAAGCTTTGTTTTGCTACCTCCTCACGAAAGCACAAAAATTTACCCTTAATCAATCCGATGTGCATTCCTTGGATATTCACCACACCAAAAAGGTTATATGTGTTTTGATCCCATCACTCAAAGAATTTGAATTTCTCTTAATGTCATTTTTTTACGAGCAATATTTCTTCCCTTCTTACCGTGCCACTCAATCCATTCATAGTCAGACTTTGCTTCATGCTTTTGAGGATCATTTTACTACTGATAACAATACTTAATCTGCTTCTATCATACATTTTCAACCTGGAATTGTATATACAAGGCAAAATAGTAATAAGGTTCACACAGGAGGTATTTTCCATTAGTCATCAGCCTAATCACTAATAGATCCTTCACAGTCTTCTCCGGCTCCAGTCCCTAATCTTGAACCTTCCCAACTTTGAAGATCAACTTGCATAATATAGCCTCCCAAAAGGTATGGATATTCTCTTGAAAGATTTGGTTCTCACACATCTTTAGTTGCCACACTGTCATCTATTACCATTCCAAGATCTTACTCAAAAGCTATGAAAATTGATTGCTGGAAGCAAGCAATTTAGGAGAAAATTGATGCTCTGCAGCAAAATGAAACATGGGAACTTGTATCTTGTCCACCTTTAATCACTCCAATTGGTTGCAAATGGGTGTTCTCTATCAAACTAAAATTCGATGGGTCATTTGAAAGATGCAAGGTCAGACTTGTGGTGTTGGAAAATCGACAGGAATATGGGATTGATTACGAGGACACTTTTGCACCAGTTGCCAAGATGACCACTGTCCGCACAATTTTAGCTATTGTAGCTTCTCAAAAATGGGATATCAATTAGATAGATGTCAAAAATACATTCCTTCATGGTGATCTTAAAGAACATATTTATATGCGCCCCCCACCTGGTTTACTAATAGCATCTACTGATGTTTGTCTTCTGAAGCGTTCTTTATATAGGCTTAAACAAGCTCCTCGTGCTTGGTTTGAAAAATTTCGCCCGACTCTTCTTCATCTCTCTTTTGTGCAAAGCAAGTATGATCCTTCCCTATTTTTGCGAAAGACTCCAACTGGTGTTGCTCTTTTACTTGTTTATGTAGATGACATTGTAATCACGGGAACTGATCTTGCTGGAATTGCACAACTCAAAGCTTCTCTTCATACTTATTTTCATATGAAAGATCTCAGAAGCCTTTCCTATTTTTTGGGATTGAAAATTCACAGAACTAGCAAAGGCATTTTTCTTAATTAACACAAGTACCTTAATGACATCGTTCAGCTAGCTGGTTTACACGACTCAACTCCAACTAGTATACCAATATGAAGCTAATGTCAAATACCGTAAAGATGTGGGTGACCTCTTACCAAATCCTACATTATACAGATGCCTCATTGGAAGTTTAGTTTACTTCACTATTACCAGGCTAGATACCTCCTTCGCAGTTAACTTGGTTAGTCAATTTATGGCCTCAACCCGACATTTACATTTGGTAGCTGTCCACAGAATTATTCGATATCTTCATGGCATATCCAACCATGGCCTCTTCTTTCCATCTAACACATCACTCCTCTTTACACCATACAATGATGTCGATTGGGCTGGTTATCCTGCTACGCAGCGTTCCACTACTAGCAGGTGTGTCTATTTGGGCGACTCCTTAATTTCTTAGAAATGTAAGAAACAAGAACTGGTTTCCAAATCTTTCACTGAAGCATAATACCGTGCAATGTCTATAACATGTTCTGAAATTTCTTGGCTACGTGGCTTACTTTCTGAAATTGGTTTCCTTCAATCTACTCCTACTACTTTACATGCTGATAACATTAGTGTTATTCAAATTATGGCAAATCCAGTCTACCATGAACGTACAAAGCACATTGATGTTGTTTGTCACTCCATTAGAGAAGCATTCGACAATGGAGTTATTACGCTTCCTCACATATCTACTAACCAACAACTAGCTGATATATTTACAAAGCCTCTCACTCTTACTTGACATCAGTTTTTTGTAACCAAATTGATGCTGTTTGACTCACCCATATCAATTTGAGAGGGGATGACAATATCCACGACCGCGCAAGAATCACAAAGTGAAATGCGTCAGTGTGCAAGGGACACTGAGGACAAGGTGCGGATGCACAAGGGAGAGAGGGGCACAATGCGTAGGAGCGCAAGGGAGAGAGGATAGGTGCAGGCGTGCAAGGGAGAGAGGGGCACAACGCGTGGGCATGAGTAAAGGGACTGGGATGATTCAATCCTCTCCATTACAAATATTAGCTGTCAAGATTATGTAACTGTCACTTTATTGCTGTAAATATTTTTTCTTATTTTTAGATTAGATTTAACTGTTATTAAGGATATAATTTGTTGTAACTGAAGGATTTGATTAGCTATAACAATTCTATTTAATGGAGGAAATTGCTCAGAGTTTGGGCAAGAAACTTTTACACAAAAGTTCTGTTTTGTTACATTTATCTTCCACCAACTTAAAATATCAAAATCAGGATAATTTTTTACTAATTTATCAATCAAATAAGTATCCAAATCTCTTTGAGACACAACTTACTCCTTATCCTCCTTTTCGAAAAATCGTGCATCAACATCATCATCAATTTATTAGAATTTAGTGGTGGGTATACAATTTTATCAGCATTAACTTCTTTCATTTTTTTTATATTCTTCTATTAATTCATCAAAGTAGCTGTCAGTTTAGAAACTAATTTTTCTGATTCAAGCTCATCATAAAAAGCTGTGTACTTTGAAATTAGAAATTTCATTTTGAATCTAGGATTCAAAACCACAACTATAAAAAGAATGAAATTCCTATTGTTAATTGAACCCAATACTTATCAAATTTCAGCTGTATTTATTTCTCCATTTTTATTAAAAAATCATCACCACTAGTTTGAAGAGATTGCAACAAATTCAAAATATGCACAATCTCATTATTAATGTTAAATATACAACTAAAATTTCATTATTTATGATAATTATATTATTAATTTATACATTCATATACGTATTGTATCAATATTTCACTAAGTTGGTAAATTTCATTATATATAATAATTGTATATAATTATATTATTAATTTATATACTCAATTACTCATATATGTATTGTACAAAAATAAATAAATAAATATTAGTTGAATGGTACAAAAAAATAAATGAAATTAATTGGTAAAATGTTTATATATTCCTATAATTAATTGTGGATTTCAAGCACTTTACCATGTCTCTCAAAATCAATTGGTGTTGGAGAAAATGCTGCCATTGTCCTTACACTCCATATCGCACAAGCACCTATTACATTCGACCATAATTCTACGTCTCACAGGATATTTGTTACAGAACAATTGCTGCCACACTTTGGTCAAAACTATGAAAAAAATGAATTTATATCTAACTTAACCCTAACTGTTGGTTTGTGAATTGAAAATTTGTCCAATCTTTTTATAGGAGATATTTAGTTATTAATAACTAGCCAATGCGTTATTTTTAACACACCCTCCTCATGCTAGGCCAAACACATGAAAAAAAAAATATAGATTATAAAGTTTGTAAGACTAGATATTTGTGGCATTCAATATCGCAGTACTAATAACTCTATTTCATATAAAGAAAATGAACTAAAATTTAATTCAATCCTGAAATTAATTTAATAGATGAGAATTGTCCAAATTTTAAAAAAAAAATTTAATTTTTATAATTAACTGATATGAGAGGGTTAATAAAATTAATAGTGAAGTGTTAAAATTATAAGGTTTCAAATTCATAAATCAACTTTGGAGAAGTGTCATCTAGAAGCAAAGCTAAATTGACCCATTGGACGGAATTTTGAAATAATATGTGATAGAAGTTTTTGTTTTCTTGAAATAACATATTAATTTTTAAACAAATTGATAATTATATTATGAAATTATTGGAAGATGAATAAATTTAATTGATATACAGCAGTGGAGTTATAGTGCCAAAAATTGCTACAATCAACTTTAAGCCTATCTACATTGTGGCTCTTAAGTTAACTTTAATAAATAAAAAAAATTAAAAATATCACTATCTTATGAATTATTTTCATGGAACCAATTCTTGAAGGCTGATGCTGTCATGGGCCCAAATATTTCCATTTAATTTTTGCATAAATTTGATCAATAGTTTCACACATGCAGGACATATATATATATATATATATATATAGGATTTCGAATTTAACGTGAGCTCATAATTTTTGAATTTTTAGAAATATTTCGTGTACATAAATACCAAAAAACACGTCTATCAATATTTTTTTAGTTAAAATTGATATTACTCTAAAAAATCAAAACAATAGACCCATCGTTAGAGGCCCATCACTAGAAGACCCAAGGGATGCATCTCTTAGCCAGTTGGCTAAAAGCATGAAAAATAAGGCCATCTGATCGGACGTGATCTCTCCCTGATACGATAAGATTATCTGACATATACCATCGTCAAATTACCATTATCTATACAATAAGCTATATCTGCTCAAAATAGAACAATTATTCAAGAACATTGTTCAACCTCCTTGAGTTCTATAAATAACAGGTTCATTCTATGAAATACACACATTCTCTCTAGATTTATCCATACTTTCTCTCTCTAAAAATTTTACTCCAATTGTTAACTTAAGTATCAGAATACTAACGCTTAGTACAATCGATCAAGCACCTTTTGCAGGGCTTATAGGCTACAATCCAATCGGAATCAGCCATTAAGAGCACATCGACCTCACTTTCTTTTCTACTAAGGGTTCCGCCCTTATTCTATAAAGATTTCTGATTTATCATTTGATACTTTCATCAAGAGTAGATGCTGAGCAAAAACATTCAACCTCCACATCTCTTGGAAAAATATGGATTCAAAGTCATAGATAAAAAGTCGATCAACAGGAATTTCATAAAAGTCTTCAAGACTACACGAAAAATCCATGAATGATAAAAGAAAAATCTAGGATTGAAAAAAGCAAAAAATAGTGTGCTAGGACCGAAAGGAAGCAAAATATCTTCCTTTCGAGATATCACACAACAGATGCAGGTGACTCCAAGAACTAACATACTGGAACAAGTGTTGGAAGGAATGAAACAATCGTTCCTCACTTTGTCTCCAGATAAGTCAAATAAGGGTCGCTCCTTTCCTTATCTTGGAGAAAAGGATTGACCTCATGGCCCAAGTATTAGGGCCAAAGGATCATCATGAAAGGATCTTTTCTCATAAGTGACATATCCAATCAGAGAAAAGACCTCCCCCAAAGCAATTCTACAAGTGACGTTGGAAAAAGCACACCTAATATTGAAGGAAGACGAAATTGTCTGCGCTAATATTGAAAGGGGATGAAACGTTCTCCCTCCTCAATATCACATATTAAGATGCAAATCCTTACAGTCCTCTCATAAAAAAAGATGTGGAAGGAACAAGGAATCGTATCCATACAATCCGGCAATCTAAAATTTAAGCGCTGACGCACTACAAAAAACTGTAAATTAGCGATGACATTATTTCTATTGCAAATTTGCGATTGTTTTACAATTCCATCGTGAGAAGGTTATTTTTTATTTTTTACGATGAAATAGCGACGGAATTAACAAACAGTCGCTAATTATTGACGAAAAATATGCACACCAAGTTTTGCGACGGAATTAGCGACAAACATACCGTCGCTAATTTTTTAAATATATTTATTATTTAAATTAGTTCTAGAAAATGTAGCGACGAACGTTTTAATCGCTAATTTTGAAGGGAAAATACAAAGCCATATTTTGTGAAGGCTACAGTCGCTAATAGTATTAGATTTCAATAAATATTATTAGCGACGAATTCAACTAGTCGCTAATCCGTCGCAAATAAAATAAAAAATAGTTTTTTCTATTTCATGTATTTTTGATATAGATCCTATGAAATGGTTATTTTATTTTGAAATAGAAATTTTTAAATCATATTATAATTTGATAATAAATTTTTTATCATTTATCTCAAAATTTAAAGTTATTTATTTAGAAAATTTACATTTTTGATAATAATAATAATAATAAATTAGTTATAATTATTATATAATCATATTATGAAAATTAATAAAAATAAATATTTTTAAAATAGTAATATAAATAAAAAATTTTATAATTTATTTTTATTTTTTAAAATTTCGATCAAATATCAAATTATTAGAAATTTTAATTATATATATTTATCAAACATTTTATTTTTTGGCTTGCAATCATATTATATTATAATTGTATAATTATACCATATATTTAACTATATATAATTTACTTCAAAAGCAAGTGAAATTGATATTTTTCTTCACATATCTTAAGAAATTATGTATTCATTATGTTTTATCACATAATTGTCTATAATCAAATGAAAATTAGCATCCAAATAAATAGAATTGGCCGTTCACTAAATTTTAATTTATTTTAAATAAATAAATATGAACTTATCATAATAAATATAAATCTATGTCTAGTTATATGTGATGGTTATGTAACGTCCCAAAATCTGAGAGGTATCATTTTTAGATCTTTGGTGGTTCGATATTCCTTTTCAGACCCATCGATCATCCCCAATCGTCGGTAATAGATAGATCGAAAAACAATTGTTAATGACAAATATTTTATTCTTAATGACAAATTGCAACTAATATAGTTGAAATATCTCAAATATGAGTCTACATTCTCTTTCCACACACACACACTTCTAAACATTATATATCGACAAATTAAATTTTAGAACGTTACATTAATTATAATAAAGTAAATTATATATAACTACAATTAAAAATTAATTAATTAATTATATACAAGTATATAATTTCATAATTATAATAATGTATAATTATTATATCTATTGATGCAAATAAAAATTTTATATAAATTTATCTATGAAATTATCCTCCATTTAATAAAATATTGTACATATGAAAGTAAGGATATTTTTTATTTTTTAAAAAATAATATAATTATCATCCGGATACTATAACCCCAACCCAAAAACAGTGCAGAGGGAGGCCACCTGATACTGGTAGAAAGTGTAACATCCCAACTTTAAACTATCAGAAAAATAAATAAATTGATCCGAATTATGTCTAAATTTGGCAATAAAATAAATATAAAAAAATTAATGAGGCAGAAATATTGTGTTGAATTATTCTTGGATTAGGGGTCTAATTGTATAAAAGAAAAAGAATTGGGTTAAATTGTAAGTGGTGTAAAGTTTGAAGGACCAAAAGAGAAGTTAGCTAAAACTACGTCGTTTTGGTTTTAGCTTATTTTTCTCCTTTCTAAGGAACCAACGTGCTCTTCTTCCCCAAAGACTTCCATCGCCGCCCTCTCTCTCCTTCTACCTCCTCTCCCTTCTCCTCTTCGGTCCGTTCACCGCCAGTCGTAGTATCGTCGTCGCCCTCCCGTCGGAGTAGCGCCGACGCCACCATCTTTCTTTTTCCCTCTTACGTGCGACAGAGTTCGCGGCTCCACCCTGCAAATGCTTCCTCTCTTGCTCAGCCTCCACTTAGATCCACCCCTAATGGTTGCTTTTCTTCCATTAAACGTTAGGTAAGCCTTGATTTCTCCCTTGATTTCAGCTTGTGATGAGAAAATTATGAGAAAGGGGAGAAATTTCAGATTTAGGGATTTTGATTTTTGGGGAATATATATATATATATATATATATATATATATATATATATATATATATATATATATATATATATATATATATATTGAGTTGTTTGGAAACTAAGGAGGAGTAACTGACTAGATTATGCAATTTTGAGCACCTAGGTATCTTTGGTGTAACCTCTAAATTTAGTAAATGGTCTTATTGATTTTAAATATTATGCTAACTTCTGATGTTATGGGGGTTATATAGAAGCTATCTAACTTGATTTTCATTTGATGCAGATTTGGTTATACAATCGAAAAAATTCCTGCTTCAAGCTTTCATTTGTCAGAGGAGAAGTCTTGCCATTTTGCTGTTTCAATGGCTTCTCCATGGAATAATGCTGTTAACATTTTAAAATCTCTTTGCAAGGGACATGACTAGATGGCCGTATTAATTGGCAACAGCAAAATTTATTCTTCTTTGGGTGTTGTTCCTCGATTCTCTGCCTCATCCAGAAAGCAATTGCTTTCTTTCAAGGTATAGTCTTTGCCGCTTTTTGTTTCTTAATTTTCCCTTAAAATTAAGGTCTTTAGTCTAAATTGTGCGACGATCATCTTGTAATGTGTGTTTTCATGTAGCGTGTGAGAACTCATTGTTCCAAACCGCTTGAATATTTGAAGTTCTATTTGTATGTTGTGTTTTGAGCGAAAAGTTGGTTGACTGTTGCAGAAAAAGGTTTTAATTGGAATTTTAGAGAATTGCTTAGGGTGTGTTTACTTACTGAAAATAGTTTTATGTTTTCTTATAAAATTGGAATATTTATTTTCTATAAAAAAGTTAGAAAACGCGTTCATTTATCAATAAATGAAAAACTGAAGTATTTATTTTTTGTATATATGTATGTATATGCATATATATGTGTGTGTATATATATATATATATGCGCGCGCGCATGTGTATGTATACGTATATATATATGCACATATGTAAACATACATGCACATATATGTATACATACATACATACATATGTATATGTATTACATATGTATGCATGTATATGTATATATATGTATATGCATATATTTGCATAAATACATACATGTGTGTATGTACATGTATATGTATGTGTATATGTATTTGCATACATATATATGCATATGTATGTGTATATATGCACATATATATACATACACATACATATGTATGTATGTGTGTGTGTGTCTGTGTATATATGTGTGTGTGTGTGTACATACATATATATATACACATCCATATGTATGTATGTATGCATGTATTACATATACATGTATATGCATATACTTATATATGTATGCGTGCGGGCGCACACACATATATATGTGTGTGTGTTAAAATTATTCAGAAAATTTGAAAAACATATTTTATTAGTTTTCAATTTTTTTTTTTTATTTTGAAAAATTGAAAAATTTATTTTCTGTTTTAGAAAACTGATAAAAATAAACATGATATCTATTTTCTGTTTTTTATGAAAAATTTTCTAAAAAATTGGAGCAGTTTTCTGTAAGTAAACAGACACTTAATTTTCTCAAAAATATGTTCCTATGGCTTAGGATTCATATTTCGTGTCCCCATTGTCTATGCTAATCGAGTCAGTTTTGCAAAAAAATTTTGATTTATTGGAGAAATATTCTGCTTTGGTATTTTAAGCTGCCAATATCTCATCTGTCACAGTATTTCTCTTTTAAAATGTTAGTTTTGGTTACTTAATTTCAATGGTGTGCTTGTCCATTTGCATTCAAATTAGCTTTCTAATGTGCAACTTTGATATTGTTGTAGATCAAGACATGCTCAAGCCTCTACTTATCCTTTTTGTGCTTCCATTTGTCTTAAAATGATTGCAGTCTAGTACTTCTAGTTGATGCTTTTGTGGATGAACTTAAAGTTTGAATCAGAATGTTTTCTTTGTTTGCAATAAATACAGTTTTCGCAGGCATGCTGCAAAAGCAAGACTTTTGTATGAATAGATGCTTCCTGTCATATCCATAAGTTCGGTTGTCATTTTCTATTGGCCTTGACAAAAACATTGCTCTTACAAGTTAGTAGTTATGAAGTGCATTTGCATTTGTGTGGAGTCATATTCTGTATCACTATTGCTTTAATTGTGTTTTTTCTCATTTTTTAGTGTCTCTGTGGAGCAGCTTTTTGTTGCTCATTACATTGTGAGAACAAAAGTTTTGAGACAACTGTATCTTAGTTACTGATAAAAAAAAGGCTGCCATTAGGTTCCTGCACAGTCAAAGCCATCTGGCATAAGGACTGATAGGAAGTCCATGTTTGTAATCTTATTGATAATATTCATCCAGTTGTTAAGATATTCTCTCCTAACCGATGAATATCCTTTGATAGAGATTGATTTCAACTATTGATTGGATAGGAAGAAGCTTGCCTGCTAACCATTCTAGTGGGTGAAAGACATCAATAAAAATTACTGCAGGACTTGCTGGATAATTATTTGAACTTATTCATATGTTTCGCTGTGGTGCGGAAAACTATTTTGGTTGATATCCCTTTGGGCCAACACTAATAATAGTTAACTTCAATACTTAATGCAGGGACATGCAACTATTGCTGAAACTGACCAGCCAAAATGGTGGGAAAAGAATGCTGGACCAAATATGATTAACATTCATTCTACACAAGAATTTTTGGGTGTCTTTAAGTCAAGGTGGAGACAGATTAGTAATTGTTGAATTTTATGGAACTTGGTGTGCATCTTGCCGAGCTTTATTTCCCAAGGTGATCCTTCTTCATTACTTGGCATTTCATCCTTTGTTTCTAGAATTGTTCACTGCTTATTTTAATTGTCTGCATGTTGGCAAAAGAAATTTTTAATGCGCCGTCTTTCTTTGCCTACTTTTTAGACTTTGCTTCTAAAACTTTTAAGCAGATTCTAATTTGCTTCTGGATTTTTGCCTCATTTGACAAGGTTGTGAGAGTGTTAGAAGCCGCCTATTTATTTATGATTGTGCATGCTAGCCATAGAGTTATTTTATTTGATAATTATTTGTTGCAGGCTAAAAAACTAACTTCCTTGCTTGTAGTTTGGATTATGGTAATTTTTCAATTATCGACCCTATGAGCTTCTCCAATGGATTATCAGTCACTGGGCTGAATCTTTCCAGGTTTGAAGGCTGCATTTCATTTTCACATCTAAGTATGTGACCATTTAGGGTTGAGTGAAGCTACAACTGTATCCACTTTAAGTTACACCTGAAGAGAAATCAATATACAACTTAATGATATACCAGCTGAAGATGGATACAAGACAGATCATAAGGTTGTCAATAATACAAAACAATACTAATAGGCAAGATGTAAATATGTGGAATCATCCTTTTTTATTCGATACCATGATCAAGTAACAAAAATAAGCGGTCTGTCCGTCAACAGTATTCATTATTTAGACCTAATATCAGGATATATTGAAAATCAATGTTTGATGATGAAAATCGCAGTATTGTTGTTCTGTTCAATATGATTCCTGTTTTTCAATATTTGATTGGAGCTCATTGTAACCTGCCATGTCCCCAATTGTTTGGGAACTTGTTTCTTTCTGGTGTCAATCTCGCTCTCTCTTCCCCTTCCTTTACATGTGGATCATTTGATATTTGAGCGAATGAACTAATGAATGAATTCAGGCTATTATTTTCTGGTTTGTGCACGTCTATGTGTGTATAAAAATAATTATATTGCTGTGCCTTTTTGGAAAGGGTTTCTGGTGCATGTCACTGATGTATCTTGTGATTGATTGTCCAGCTCTGCAGGACAGCTGAAGAACATCCAGAGATTTTGTTCTTGAAAGTGAATTTTGATGAGAATAAGCCTATGTGCAAAAGTTTGAACGTTAAAGTACTTCCTTATAATTCCACTTTTATCGTGGTGCGCATGGACAGTTGGAGTCCTTTTCATATTCACTAGCTAAGGTTAGTCTCATTTTTGTTATCAACATCTGTTCTAAACCCTAGGAGAAATAGTTTCCTAGCTAACATATCATTATCGATGATATCTTGAAATATCATTTTATATGTTCCATGAGCACGAATTTGGAGTAAATGGATCTTAAATGCACATTGTTGGGGTAGGGTTGATCAACCCAAACTGTGTTATTTAATTCAGCAGTTTGATTGAAACTTGAGATCTGCATACAGAAGGCATGTTATGATTGCTGCAACGGAAAAAGAAAAAAAAAATTAATAGCTTAATTTTCAGTGCTTCGACTGGGGAACTGGGAGATGCTTAATGAACAAGTTTTAATAACTTTAAGATTATGAGTGGCATGCATTTAGCTTACGGAATCATTTTCCATTAGCTACTGAAAATGACCATTACTTATGTTCTTCTCAAAATCATATGCAGTTTCACCATGGAATAATACAGATTTTCTTTCGTGCAAGCTCACCAATATATATATATATATATATATATATATATAATTTTCATGGTCATGATGTGGATCGATCATTTTTCTGTGTAGATGCTTGTAGAAAAATAAATAGGTGCAGACATTATGCTAGGATGTATTTGGACATTAAATGTTAAAAAATTAAATGCATAAAAAAAGGTGCAGCTATAAATTAAAAAAAAGTATAAATGCTACACAATTTAATTTATAGCTCACAGAAAAATAAATAGGTGCAGACATTCAGCTAGGATCTTTATTTAAATTAATCTTAAGATGCTGGAATAATTTTATGTCTATTTACAAGCAGCCGGTTCTTATTTTGTAGTATAATTTAGTGATCAATTTTTAAATTCAATAATTGGAATTAAGTAAATATTAGAAGTGCTAGTTATTGTTTTTATTCTTTGAATTTCTTTTTTCTATTTCCTTTGTTTTGTTGGAATATGACAGGATTCATAATTCTTTAAACTAGTGGATTAATGATTAAATTAATCATGTGAAAAATGTGTTCTCTCTCTGAAAAATGTGAACTTTGTGATTTGACTCTAGAATTTGCCTCTAGCTAGAGTTGTGTGTTGGAAAGCTTTTGCACTTGTCCAAGCATAGCCTTGTATTATCCTATCCTTCAATTATAGAGTTCATTTCAGGGCCCCTATCTGACTTTGAAAAGCAATTTCCTGCAAAGAACATTAGGAGATGATAATATCTTCATGGTTTAAGGAGTATCATATTAAGTACACAAACCATCAAAACATTATCATCTCCTAATGTTTTTTTGTACTCAATATGATACATTTGCTGTTCTGATCTGAAGGTACACTCGCGCAGGTGAGTATTTCATACTTTGAAGTAATTTTATATTGACATGCTTAAATTGAAAATTGAATATTTTGTTGTTGTCTTAATTATAATTATCCTGCTTAGAACACCTGTTAAAAAATATAGAATAGTTGGAATATCAACTTTTTGTTTTTTAGCTAGTGTTTCTATTACATCAACTGTGATACAGAAGTTGTGATGGAACTTCCATCTGAGATATTTACTGCCTTTTATCCAAGACATGGCTCCAAATGCAAGGGGTTAGTTGCATCTTTAATTTCTCAATATTTAGCTCTATTTATGGTTTTAACAGGATGAGGTTTGCCTGTCTTGAATGAAGAAGGTAATTTGTGGAAACTGACTTTTCTAAGTAACTTTCGCTTCTAAACTATGAAATTAGCATTAAATTTCTTCTGATTATTTTGTTAAAGGTACCTCTTTTATTAAAGGTACCTCTTGTTGAATCTTTGAAAACATCGCTTTGGTATTGACAAATCTGTAGAGTATTCCGTATCGCACCTGATTGAAATTTGATTTATGAATAAGTATGTGAAAGTTAACTAGTGCACGATTTGAAAGGATCAAAGCTTATAGTTTTTCATGATAGAGAATTAAGGTATACCCTATGCTCAGTGCATGTCAACAGTTTTGTTTAGTTTGCAAGTTGAAGAAACTTATTTTCATGTTTTTCTTTCTATAACATTCTCTTTTCTTTTAATAGATTCATTATGTATGAGATTAATGTTGAGGTTTCAATATTTGCGAAGTTTTAACAGAAGACAGTTTGTTTCAATGATAGAATAAACGTAACTTTTCAATATTTTTTGGGAGCCGTTCCTATATGATTGTTGTTTATATCAGCTTTTCATTCTTTCCTCTGCTGGATACAGTTGCACAGGGAGTGAATTGCTGAGAGAATGTATAACATTATACATCTACTTTTTTAACATATGCAAATTTCTTACACCAATTATTTTAAATATTATTTTAAATTTTATTTTAATATCCTTATCCTGCAAATCAAATTACATTTCTTACACCAATTGTTTCAAAT
This sequence comes from Excoecaria agallocha, assembly GCA_037975025.1. NCBI lineage: Eukaryota > Viridiplantae > Streptophyta > Magnoliopsida > Malpighiales > Euphorbiaceae > Excoecaria > Excoecaria agallocha. The sequence continues at coordinate 69,589,674 of CM075811.1, forward strand.
ATTATTTTAAATTTTATTTTAATATCCTTATCATGCAAATCAAATTATATATTATCAATTTCATGAAAAAATACATAAAAATACATTTTTTTAGCTTAATCAACACGTGTAAATTTAATAATTATTTATTCTTTTCCTAGCATATAACTTTTTGAGACGTGATGTCCAATTAGTTCGATTGGATATCAAGGGATCTCATTTTTGGCTTATTGTCTATGCTTGGTGCTCATTTTTTGATAGATTTTGGGTCCTATCAGGTATAATGAACCGACTTTTTATATCTTAAAATATGATATTTTTATAGTTATCAGACAAAATTTTTTCTTTAATTTTCACAAAAAAATTTAAAATGAAACAATGTAAAATAGAAAAATGCCTACTTAAATTGGACAGAGGGAGTAATTTAGTTGTCATTCAATATATTTGTTAGATTTTTGTCCTGTATAGTGACTTTAATGCTATAACTTGGAAATGTAATCTATTACACTTGCATTTGTTTAATAAGATCAATGGGATGCATGAGATGCGACGGTCCAAATTTAAGCGCGCATTGAATTACTACTCTATAATTTGGGGGATGTTTTGAGTTTTTTTTTTTTTTTTTCAACTAATGCTTTGGATATTGTCCTATTGGTAAATGCTGGTTCCAATATAATATCAGATTTTAAATTTTAGCCTATGCTTTTTTTTTTTTGGTTTCACACATATTAAGATAATCATTGATTTTTTTTAATATAAAAATCAATAATTTTTTCTTTATAATTTTACCGAAAAGTACTTTAAAAAGACTATATTACCATCTTTTATATGTAATATTTAATAAAGATAAAATATAGAAAAAAATGCAAAAAAAAAAAAAGAAAGTTATGTTAATAAAAATATTAATGCAATGTTGATACAAATAAGAGAATACAATTAAAATAAATAAAATAAATACTATTTTAAATTTATAAATCGACATTTTAAGTGAAACAAATTTTTTCTCAGATAAGTGATGCAGTATTATTTTTTGCAGAATTAAACTCAACATTTTGAGCCGAATCTGAGCTTACCTGAACACCAAATTTAGTGGATGTACCAAGAAATGAATTAAAAGTAAAGCATATAATAGTGCATAGGATAACATAATTAATTAAGTCGATACCTTAATTAATTGGATGAGCATCTTGATTGTCCAAGTTGGAACTCATAATTATGATATGTGCTTAAATTTTTTAATTGCCAATCAAACTATGTTATGAAATTAATATTATTCTTTGTTTCATAGTAATGGGATGGCTACTCTTATCACAATCATAATTTAACCATAATCAATTGTCATTTCGCATGGTCAAATTCATGAACTTTGTCTTTTTGTTTATTATTATTTTTTTTTCCTTTAGCAAATAAAATGGAGACAATTGCATATGTAACGGTGAGAACATAATCCATCACTGGCCTCAGAAATTGCTAATCTGAATTACAAAGCTTTGGAAAGAAACAGCTCTTAATTTCCTGGAACCCATTTTCTTCACTTCTTAAAAAGGTTAAGATGTGGTGAATTTGCGAATTGAGTGGATACCCATCCGAATCTTTGGTCGACCAATGAGTTTTTGAATCAATCATTAATGCGGTGTGCATCCAGCCAAATTACTAATTTTCTTAAAATCTATTCTGTATGATGTAAATTAATCATAGGTTTTTCTATTTCAATTTTATACTTTTACTAAAAATGAAATAATTAATAAAATATAAAGATATAATTTTAAAAAAATTAATGAAAAAAATACGTTTTAATATATTATAATAAGCATTTTATATTTTTATAAATTTGATATCATTAATTTTTTTTTTCTTATTTTACGTGAAAAAAGGTAAAAACAACATTTGAAATGGAGCAGAGATAATGCCATTTTTTCTTGTTAGTCTAGAGATAATTAATTTTTGTGAATAGTAAAGTTTTCAACTACAAAATTATAAGTGCCAAAAAAGACTAAATACTAGCTTAACTTGTGAGTTGTATATGGAATTCAAGCTAATTAGTAATATATGCAAAATATGCATAATATGTATTTTTTTATCATAAATTTAATTATAGATTAATTTCATTTATAGTTATTAAACTAATATCATAATAAGAACTCGGTCTTAAAGAAATTTTTACTTTACAAAATTATCTCAAATTTTGAAATATTATTAACAAAATAACTTTGGTCAGAAAACTACAAATTCAGTATCATAACGTTGATAAAACAAGTATAATTATATCAGATTAAAATATTTAAAAAAATACCGCATGTAACCTTTTAAAACATGTTATGTAAATGTTTCAAATTGATATGACAACTCTTATTAGCATTCTAGTAAGAATTTATAATTTTTTTAATCAAAGTAACCTAGAGATAATATTTTAAAAGTTAAATTATTTTTGTAAAACAATTTTCTTAATTCTCGAAACATTATTATGATATAAATTAAGTAATTATAGATAAAATTAACGTTTTAATTGTGAGATTTTTTTTATCTAATTTCTAATAATTGAGCTCGCTTACTATAAAATTAAAGATCATACAATAATTTTCATTGACAAGGTTGTCAATAACCATGTACTTAATCTACGTGCCAACGAAGTTGGATTCTATTTCTAACTTGAACGAATTGTGGATTTAGGAAGTCAAATTTCTTCACCCATGACATATACTGTCAAAATTGCTTATTAAGAAAGCCCTGGGATCCTTATGAATTTTGAAATTTCATGCGTCAATTTTAAACCAGGAAGTTAATTTGACTTATGATGTTGAATTTTATACTTTTAACTGAAAAATTATAAAATAAATTTTTTTAACAAAAATATATCTGAATTTAAGAAATAATTTTAAAATGTCATTTTTTTCGGATTTTAGGAGTTGCATCAGCCTACTACATAAGATAAGTGTTGCATTAACCGCCATATCACAACCAATAATATGTGAAAATTTAATAATTTATTTATTTATTTTTAATATACTTTTACACTCGACATCTCTTTATTGGTGACATAGTAGCCGTCGATCTTATATCTCAATAACAATTCGCTCGTATAGTCTAATAATTTTATTTTGTGATTTTTTGGTTAAAGGTAAAATAGTTTAATGATCATGGATGAAATTATTACTATATATTGAACAAGAGTATGTACTGTTTCAAGCGGATTAATTTCATTTATAGTCATCAAACTTATACCCTAATAATAATTCACTCATATAAAAAAATGTTATTTCACAAAAATAACTCAACTTTAAAAATTGTACCACTAAAATTACTTTGATTAGAAAGTTATGAATTCGATGTTTGAATATTAATGTAACAAGTCATATTAGTTTAAAACATTCACATGACATGTTTTGAAAGATTTAACATGGTATTTTTAGTTTTTAATTGATGTGACATGCCACATGATTAATACTTTAGTATCAAAATTATAATTTTTCAATTAACGTAATTTTAGTAATAATGTTTTAAAATTTAAAATATTATTTATGAAATATATATATATATATATATATATATATATATATATATATATATATATATATATATATATATATATATATATATATATATATATATATATATATAATTTCCAATATATTGTCAAGTTTCCAATATATATATATATATATATAACACTGTATTGACATTAGAATAAAAGGCAGTGATAGCAGATAAGCCAAAAAAGAAAATAAAGCAGATTCTAGGCGCACTATGAATTGAGAAAACAGAGTCGAGGACAGGAGAAACAACATATGATTTTTCTTGGTGATTTCCTAAAGGTTCATTTTATGCTTGCCACTGTTAGGTGAAGGACCCATTTTCTATTTATGCTTCTTCTTCTTCTTCAATCTCTTCTCTCTTTCTTTCTTTCTTTCTTTCTTTCTTTTATTATGATTATTATTATTATTATTATTATTATTATTATTATTATTATTATTATTATGTCCTTTTTTTTTCTTTATAAATAGAATTGTGTATGTAGCTTATGATTTATATTCTCCACCACCACTGACTCACCCTTCTCTCCCTTCCCATCCACTCACTCACTTCTCTTTGAGCTTTAAGATATATATATACACACACAATTCCAAGTTTAATTAATTTATTTTAATCACTCTTCTTTTTCCCCTTTCTTTGCCCAATTTCACCATGAAATGTGTCCTCATTACTATCATTAACTTCCCTTAATTACTATCATTAATTCTACTAACACTACACCACTTCTTCAATCGTAATGATGACATCTACTTCATTCTCACATTCTTATATTCCAAGAAGCCTTATTTGTCTTGCTTTTCTCTTCATTTTTAAAGGTGAATTAGTCTTTCTTTTTTCTTTTTTCTGGGTTGTTTTTTCAGGTTGACTCTTCATTTTTAAATTTTTAGAATATTTTTCAGGTTGTTTGAGTGCAAAATTCACACTTGTAAACAAATGCGATTACACAGTATGGCCTGGAATTCTAGGCAGCCCAAAGCTAGACACCACCGGATTTGAGCTTCCCAAAGGCAGCTCCCGCTCTTTTCAAGCTCCGACGGGGTGGTCCGGCCGTTTCTGGGGGCGTACCGGCTGCACTTTCGACTCCTTTGGAAAAGGTTCCTGCACCACCGCCGATTGTGGGTCCTCTCAACTCGAGTGTAACGGTAACACGGCTACTCCGCCGGCGACTTTAGCTGAATTCACCCTTGGCTCCGGCTCTCAAGATTTCTATGACGTCAGTCTCGTCGACGGCTACAATCTGCCGATGTTTGTTGACGTTAATGGTGGATCCGGTCAGTGCGCGTCCACCGGTTGCATCACTGACCTTAACAGGAAGTGCCCGACGGAGCTGAGAGTTGAAGGCGGCAGTGCTTGCCGGAGCGCTTGTGATGCGTTTGGGAATCCGGAGTACTGTTGCAGCGGCGCGTATAATTCGCCGTCAGCTTGTAAACCTTCAAGTTACTCGGAAATGTTTAAGAGCGCGTGTCCGAAGTCTTATAGCTATGCTTTCGATGATGCTTCCAGTACTTTTACGTGTACTGGTGCTGATTACACCATCACATTTTGCCCAAATTTGCCCGGGTAATTACTTCATTCATCCTCATATTACAATTATTTTTTTTGAGATTTAAATTCGAGTTCTTAATGCTCTATATTTTTACTAAATTTGGTTGTCGCAAATTTAAATTAATCGAATACAAATTGCATATCTTTTAAAATATTGAGATGTTTTCAGTTTACTAAAGGGAATTGACTATATAATTTTTAGTTTAATTCAATGTGTCCGATCCATGGACGTGAAATGGTAAGTAAAATGCGTAGATGTACAAAATTCAAAATGGAAGTGGTTAATTTTATTATGGAATATGTTAGATATAGTAGTAAAAGGGAATTGGAGCCCTGAAATTCATAAAATGTGCAGTCTAAAATCATCAAGTGATGAGTCGGAAAGGCCAACAGAAAGTGGGACAGGGGTAACAGATGAAGCAGGATCAGCAAATGCAGGGACAGGAGCAGTAGTGGAGGCAAATCTAGCTAGTTCATGGCTAGCAAGCTTAGCAACCGGAGATTCAACGCCAACATCTGCTTTTTCTCTTTTCCATTTTTCTTTTGTTTTGGCCTTTTCATCTCTCATTCTTTCACACATTTTCTAATTATAATTAATTTAATTGTCCCTCTTTTATGAATTTTCAATTGAGGCCAACTTTCAGATATGTTTCTATATAGGAAAAAAAATTAGATAATATGGGGACCAATCAATTATGAATGTTGACATATCCACTTCCCAAATCCTGCATATTTAATGTACTTTTTACACATTATATTAATATGCAAAACATTTTAATATTGTTTTAGAAATAGAACACATATATTTTTTTAAAGAATATACATTGTGTGTTATAACTGTGTATCTTAAGATACATATTATTGAATAAAAAACTTTATTTAACGATGTGTATTGAATAAAAAAATAAGTTAATTTTGATTTAACGATGTGTATTGCAGCAAGGGGAAGCGTAATAATTTTGTTTTCTAGTGACCTCTCAGCTAAAAGCAAAAGGAATCGCTTCTTGGGGTTATTTTCATTTGGAGGATTAAAAATGAAAATGTGAAACCGAAAAAAGTGTATACTTTTAGACGTGAATCTGACTGTGGGGAACGGTGGAAGGCCACTTTGTGCGAATCCCAAGCTTTCTTACTTAAGAGTATAATCCAAAGCTTTCTAAATTAACTATTAATTTAGTTTTCTCGTATACAGCCAGCACATGAGCATTTAAACTGTCGAATTATTTATATTTATTTAATAAAATGATTTATATATATGCACACATTATTGAGAATATTTTTATTTTTGTTGAGTTTAATTATGATGAAAAAAAAAAAGTGATGATCAAGCAAAATGGAGTATTTAACACAAAGCAAATAAAAATGATATGCAGAATCAAAATTATTCAAAGAACATTACACTTTTTGTTGGCCAATTTATGGAAAGGAAAATCAATTTTCATTGTGCTAAGTGGATTTCAACAATAAAATAATTGTTGAGCTTTAAAAGTAATGAAATGGAATGACAGTAATTTTTTTAATAGGTTATTTTGAATTCGAATTTTGAATATAAAATAATTTTTAAATAATAATAAGCAAGGATTTTTTCTTCTCATTGTAATCCCTGTAAAACAGGGCAATGAACTTCTTAAATAATTATTGAGATTTAATCTTCAAAATATGGTTATGCTTTAGCAGAATCCTTGGAACCTTTTTGTAAGATATTTGTGGACAATGGTAAACTTTTTTACACAGCTTGGGTCTGGCAAGTAGTTACTGTATGGAGATATTTAAAAAGCATGATATATTTGCGGGTAAAATAGATGTGAAATTGAATTAAAGAACAATCATCACTTTCTTGAATTGTTTCTCAAGATTGATCAATTGCTGCTTAGTGGAATTCTTAAAAGGAAAAGATAAGGATTTGACGATTTCCCATCATATTTCTTTATTACTTTATTTTTATGATTAAATTTTTTTAAGACTTGGGATAACAGCAAGCAAGAAGTTAGTGCATGCGTATATATTAAGATCACGTTTGGTTTATTGGATTGCATATTGGATAATATAAAATAATACAAGCAAATATAAATACGATATTTGAAAAATTTTTTAAAAAATTAATGTGGGGATAATATAATATAGTATAAATCTTATTATCTCACATACACTGCATAAAATAATACACCACAAACCTTTAGATTTATGTAATACAGTAAACATCATATTAATACTAAATAACGTCCCACCACCATTATTGTTGCTGCCACCACCACCACCACCACTATATAGCCGTTGCCACTACCACCGCCTCCACCACCACATCATCACCGCCACCACTGCCATTGACACCACCACAACTACCGCCATCACCATCGCCCCCACCACCATATCGCTGCCACCACACTGCCACGCTACTGTCGATACCGCCACCATCACCATCGCCGCCGCCACCCCTGTTGTCACTGTCGATAACACCACCATTACCAACATCACCATCACCACCAGCCTCACCACCATATTGCCTGACACCACTGCCATGCCATTGCTGACACCACCACCACTACTGCCATCACCATTGCTACCACCTCTGCTGCCGCCACCACCACCACCACCATCACCGTCGTAGCCACCACCGCTCTCCTCTCGCTACCACCACCACACCCTCGCCACCTCTACCACCATCACCACACCCTCGTCGCCGATACCACCACTACTGGCTACATCGTCATACTACAGACGCTGCCACCGCCACCGCCACCACCACCATCGTCGCTGCCATGACACTCCACTCTACCTTTGCCACCGCCACCACACCATCATCACCACTACCGCACCACTGCCACTACAAAAAAACTGCAAATTAGCGATGGAAAATTCCGTTGCTAATTACCTCTTTTCCATCGCTAATGTAAATTAGCGACGCTGCGACGAATAGTCGCTAAAAGGCTAGTTGCGAATATATTAGCGACGAAATTCAGAATCAGTCGCTAATTTAGTGACGACAAATTTCGTCGCTAATATTTTTTATCGCTAATTTATATTTCTTATTAGTCACAGAATTATAATAATAATATTTAGCGACTACGTTTTTCGTCGCTAATCCATCGCTAAATAAATTCTTAAATTAGTCCAGACAAATATAATAATAATTTTTTAGCGACAAATTTTCATCACTAAACCGTCGCTAATAAATATTCATAAAATAACATCACAAATAATGCAAATTTCATCGCAATTCATTTATATTATTATTATTATTATTATTATTATTATTATTATTATTATTATTATAACATTCAGAATTTAATTTATATAAATAAATTTCTCAAATATTATTAATTTAAAAAATATAATATCATAAAAGTAAATTAAATTGTGCAATACTTTACAAATAATTAGAAAAAATTTCAAACTAAATAATACTACTAACAAATTTTTATATAATTGACAGTTTTTTTGTAGTGTGCCACCACTACTCAGTCGTTGCCACAACTACCACTGCCATCACCATCACTACAGCCACCGCCGCCACTACCATTATCACATTACAACCAAATCTTCAAGCTTATAATATTGAATGTAAAAGTTAATAGCTATTATATAAAAATTATATTATAATTGATAAATTCTTTAATTTTGTGATCAAATATTTCGTGAAATTCGTCATTTAGATTTCTTCATTTTTTATCTAATTTTAATTTTATAAATGCCGATCTTTCTAATAATATATAGCCATTTCTCATTAAATTTTTTCATTTTTTAATAAAAATTTGACATATTAAAATTTGTATTTTATAGTTATAAATTTTTATCTAAATTAGTTATAATAAAAAATAATTTAATTGTATCTATTTTTAATTTTTTTAAAAATAATATATTACGATATTATACACCAAATACAGTATATAATAATACAGGATAATACAATTTTGTATCAAACATTGTATAATACAATACAGACTAATACTTTACAAGCTAATACTATATAAGCTAATATTATATAGGTTAATATTATACATGCTGATACAATACAGTAAACCAAACGTGTCCTAATAGTCTATTAAGTGGTCCTAATCTGTATATAAAAAAAACTCAAATTCACATGTGAATTTATGAGAAAACTCTGCTCTTTATACTTGATAAAAACATAAATTTAACTCGTCTTGCCACACTTCCAAAAAACAACTCAAATTCACATGTGAATATATGAGAAAACTCTGACTCTTTATATTTCATAAAAATAGAAATTTAACTCTCTTCTTGCCGCACTTCAAAAAAAAAACATTAAATCAAGGTAAAACCGAGTCCTAAGAATTTTTTTTTTTATTTTATAGAGAAAAGGAAACTTTCATTAACAAATAGAGGACATTATATCCAAAGCAACAAGATTAAGCAAAAAAGGTGGACACTCTTCAATCCAAGTGAGTTTCTCACAAAACTCATAATCAAATTTTGCTAAAGCATGAGCAACCTTATTAACAGATCTAGAGGGAAAACACCAAGAACAAGAACAAGAGGATAATCTCCTACTAAGGGCATGATAATCATCAAGAGCCATTCCAATCCCATTCTTGTGAAGAGTACATGCATTCAACTTATCAATAATAGATTTACGATTCGACTTAACCAGCACATGAAAGAATGATAGGTCATAGGCAAGGTTAAGTCCAAAAGAAATTGCAAAAGCCTCAGATATAAAAGGGACTCCAATCTCGATAAAAGCTTTTGTAAGAGCATGCTAAGACATCTTTATTATTGTCTATAAAAATGCACCCAAGAGCAATCTTACCATTTCCAAAAAAACCAACATCACAATTCAGTTTAACAAAGCTAGGAGGTGGTGGAAAGCATCTTGTAAGCGATGGTTAAGGACAGGAAGCTCGGCTAGTAGAAGATGGGTTGGATGCAAAGTGGGATATCATTGGTTGCGAACTAGACAAAAAAGCAGTAAAAGCTGTTGCTACTGAAAGAATTGACCAAGTTCAAAGCCAAAAATACAGTACTTGAAGGGTCAGCAGGCAAACCTTCATGGATTAATTTATTTCTTGCTACCCAAATGCAATAACAAATAGTGCAGAACCAAGTTATTTCTTCTAGAGAATAACAAGCCATAACATTAATAAGCCAAAATTCAAAAGAATTACCAGCAATGTTGCAAAGATGAGTGAAATTGGCTTTAACCCAAACGTATCTCATCACCTGATAATCTTGGCAAAGGTGAACAATCGACTCCTCTAATCGGCAAAAAAACAAACGGGACAAATAAAAGGGATTCTTCTTTGTAAATCAAATGTGAAAAAAAAAATCTAAAGAAGCTCTCTAAACGAAATTGTAGATTTTTGGAGGGATAGGGAGCTTCTATAAAGACTTTTAAAAGACATAGTCATTAAATGAAGAACTTGTAGCCAGGTCAGATGCCTTAAAAGCAATCTTATACCCACTCTTCATCATATACTCCCTCTAACTATGATAAAACTATGTAATAACATCGTTTCAATCCATAGAACTAACAGGGATTATCTTAATTATGTTGAATTCCAGCTACAAAAAATTTTAAGAGATAAACTTCCATTTTCAATAATGATTATCATGGTTAATGAACTTTGCCACCTTAGCATCTAGGGCAATACTGTATAGTTTTGAAATAATAAGGCAGGTGCTATGTTGGGGTATCTACTTAGTCACAAAAAAATGCTGGTTGAATGACCATTGCCAACTTGCCAATAAATACCTTGAATTAAAATTTCCCTTCCATCTAAAATGCTTTTCCAAGTGTAGTTGGGAGAGCCACTAACTAAAGCATGCATAAAATCACTCTTGGGTTAATATTCACCTTAAGGACACAGGCCACCAGTGAGGAAGGATTATTAATCAACCTGAAACCTTGTATTGTAAGCAAAGCTTTATTAGAACAAGCAAAATCATGAAACCCCAAACCACCATATGCTTTGGGCTTACATAATTACTTCCAGCTACATAAATGAAGTCGTTTCTCATTAACTCTTTGATCCCACCAAAATTGATAGATCGTGGACCCTAATTCATCATAAAGTCCCAAAGGTTAGAGAAAACATTGCATCACATGGGTGAAAAATAGCTTATGCAATTGCCTTGATAAGTAATTCTTTGCCCACCTAAGATAAGAAGTGCTCTTTCTAACCCTAAAATCTGGTCCAAAGTCTATTTTTGATTTTGCTAAAAATAGCTTTCTTAGACCACCCAATTGCTGTGTAGAGACTAAGACATAATTTATGCGAAAACACATTTTTCACTCCAAGATTACTAGCCTATCTGTTACCCAATTCAATCGAAACATTTGCACTATAAGACAATGCTAATTTATAAAGATTAAATTTTTAGCTAGATAACTGTTCATATCATTTAGGATGCTAGCAATGTTATCCACTTCTTGATCATAAGCCCATAAAAATATAATATAGTCATCAACAAACATCAAAAAAGAAATAAAGGATGCCCCGCGACACATTTGAATACCATGGATTTTATTGTTATGACTGCCGAATTTAAAATCCCAATAAGACCCTTAATTCATAGAAGAAATAGGTATGGAGATAATGGATCTCCTTGCTTCAAGCCTCTAGAAGGGGTAATGCAACATGTGGGATCACCATTTGCCAATACTAAGTAAGTAACAGATGAGATAAACCTTATAACCATAGAAAACTATGTATTAAAAAAATTCAAGTTCAACATAATTGCTTCAAAAAATTTTCATTCCACCATGTCATATGCTTTTCCCATGTCCAACTTTATAGAGAGAAATTTTCTATTAGTACTCCTACTTGTTTAAATGTGATGGAAAACCTAATAGGCCATGAAAATGTTATCTATGATGAGTTTCCTCGAGATAAAAGCACTTTGAGATTCATCTATAATGGCTCCTAAAATCATCTTGAGCTGATTAGCTATCACTTTGATTGCTATCTTGTAAATAATGTTGCACAGACTAATTGGCCGGTACTCCCCAATTGACTTCGGGTCTTTGGTCTTGGGAATAAGGAGATATTGTTATGGTTAAACCCATGGCGTATCACTCCTCTAGGGAGGACATTAAGCACAATATCAATACATCTTTATCTATAATGTTCTAATAATTTTGGAAGGAAAAAATAGGGTAAACCATCAGGTCTAAGAGCTTTAGTAACGTACATCATTTTGAGGGCGTCTAAAACTTCATTTGCTAAAAAATGACTATCCAACATTTGATTCATAGAAGTAGTCACTTTTTTAGGGACAAATTCAAGATCAATCAAAGAAACTCCATTGGACTTAGATGAAAAAAATTAGTGTAAAACTGAACAATATAGAAATTGAGCTCTTTACCTTTTAAAGAAGTCCCTTGGGAGTCAACAAGGTTGTTGATGTGATTAATTTTGCTCCGTTTAGAAGTTGTGGCATGGAATATTTGGTATTACAGTTACCCTCACATAACAATTGAACTTTGCTACGCTATTGCCACATAATCTTTTCTCTATGAACTACCTTGTAAAATTCTGATTTTAAAGATATTCAAAGACTACAAGCTTCATTATTTCAATTTTCACCTAACTTACCAAGCTCAAATTGAAGCTGTTTCTTCATTAATTTAAGGTTGCCAAAGACTTCACGACCCCATGATGAAAGCAAATCAGTACATTTTTAAATTCAGCACCCCTAACTCAAGCTGGAATCACCCTGACCCTCATTTATAACTACAACAAAATTAGGATCTCAGGCTCATATGACTTTGAATTTGAATCTCTTCTTAGGACTAACAAAAAAAATTAGCATAATTAAGATCAAAAGAAATTGAAAGATGATCGCTACCTAAATGCAAAATGTGCAACAATTATTATAATGGTGAAATCGATCTAACCAAGTAGCTGATGCCAGTCCCTGATATAATCTTTCCTCTATAAAATCTGTCCCTAGTCTACAATTATCCCATGTGAATGGGTATACTAAGAAACCAATATCCTACAGCTCACAATCAATATAGCAGTACAAAAAGCATTAACCATAGCCTGTAGTCTTAATTAAGTTGCCTTTAGCCTTCTCATCACGCCTTAAAATCTCATTAAAATAATCAAGGATTAACCATGGAAATGAAGATGTTGCATGTTATTGTCTAAGCAATGTCCAAGAGTGACTCCTATGCTGCCAAATCGTTTAACCATAAAAATCTGTCAATCTTTAGGGTAAAATATTATCAGATTACAACACACTAAAGTTGATGTGATGATGAGAAAAGCATAGCAAATTCAACTGAACACTATCATTCCATAAACAATCCAAACCACCACCAGAATTATTGCTCGAAACATAGAAATCATAAGTAAAACCCAATTAACATCTAGTGAAATCCATCCTTTCCTACCCCACTCTAGTCTCGATCAAGAAAAAGACTTTGGGAGAATGTGACCTGACCAAATGTCGCAGGCATGAAACTACATAGGCACCGTCGAGCTTACGACAGTTGTAACTTATGCAACTCATGGTTTTGGGCAACCTTAGCTAATGCTGGGTTTGTATAAGAAATACTTTGGGAGAAGTAAATTTCTATAAGAAAGTTAGACTTTTGATTTCTTTACAGGATTAATAGCAATATCATTTTCCTTGTTTGAAGAAGATCTTTTCCATGAATTGGCAAGCAATCAAGACTACAATCAGTCCCAACATATGTTTTTTTTTCTAAGCCTTTTCTAGTCCCTTTACAATTAGCCTTCAATGTATAAAAAGATTACACTGGTGGTTTAAGAGTTGCAGTATTCTGACAAGTAATTCTGTCGCTAGTAGTATGGTGCAAAATTATAGTGCTTTGTTGGTCATTAGAAATAAAGGGTTTAGAAACAAAAATATTAGAAGAACTGGAACCTCTAAATTTTTACCAAATATTTGTTAAAATTGTTGGGATGAATTAAAAATATATTTTCTTCAATTTTTAAGTTATTTCATATCTGTCAAAATAAAGGAATGCATATATTGATCCTATATCAAGATATGTATATCTTCATCTTTTAAGATATAGGTAGTTAAAAAAAATTTTTTTTTGACCCATTATTTTTAACAAATGCTTGAAAATATCGGATATATTGGAATACTTTTATTTTCTTTCCATCCCAACCTTTTTAAGGTTAACAAACGTTACCTAAGAGGATATTGCTATAGTTTTTGGTTTAATTATTGCATTCAAAATGTGAAGAAAATTAACTTAATACCAAATTTAAAAATTAATTTGTAATATGAGAATTGTCTAAATTTTTATAAAAAGTATTCAGTTATTACAACCAATCGATGCAGGATACTTCATATTTAATACATCCTTCTCATGTCTAGAGTCGAATGCATGTGAGAAATTTAAAGCGTGAAATTTGCATGATGCCATGTGAAAAAAGCCAAGTCAGGTCTAACTAAACTCCAAAAGATAGTTTGTGAGTTAAAAATTAGTCAATCCTTTATAAAGAATATTTAATTCTAATAATTAGTCGACGTGTCATATTTTATATTTAACACAAGATTTAAATCAAAATTACAAAATTTTCAAACTTAAGCGTTCCAAAATTTTATAAATTACAGTCTCAAACATATGAGTTCAACTTCAAAACAAAAGGCCTATAGACCATTTTTTTAATGACTCGTCAATTTATATATTCGGTCTATCGAAAACTAAATTGGTTAATGACAATTTAGGTACAATTATGCACCAATTCATTTCGTCAAAGAGAACACAAGAAGTACCAGGAAAAGGATGTTAGAATCATATATACAATGTTATCTATTAATGTTGAGAATTCACACTAAATAATCACAGGAATATTAACAAGACAAACAAGAAAATCTAGAAAACACAAGAGTTTAATGAGGTTTGGCCAATTTACCTACGTCCTCAGGAGCGGCTGTTCTTTTATTCCAAAGAAAAAGGATGCCCAAATTAGGTTACAACTTCAATATTTATACATAACTCTCTTAGTATGAATTTACATAATTATCCCGTACCATATACGCTTTAACGCGCTCTCACAAACCCACTTGAACTCAAGCATATTCACACACAACTTAGATAGATTGTTCCTGCTCTCGTGATTGGACTGTCTACTCTCCCAAATGTTCAGCTTCGACTGGACAGACTCACTCAGCCCTTCCGATCGGCATCCCCAAGTGGATAGATTCACTCTGACATTCCAAGCAAACACTCTACTCTCATTCATATATCCATACAATATACAAACATACTAGTTATATATATATATATATTCAAAATTATTTACTAAAATAATAATAACTCTAAATATAAAATAAAAGATATTAATTATAAAATCGTTCTACCTCAATTTATGTGATCCCAATATCTTTATGTATATGCCATTTGAAATTTCTTCTTCATATCTTGAAATCGTCTATTCCTGTGCGCAGTCAACAACCACACACTAAGCAACATTGTCACTTAATAGTGGATACAACTACTCAAAATTTAATTCGATTAAATTTTATTTCCAATTTTTATTATCTTTAATATCTTAAGCAATTCTATATTTGACTAACTTTATCTTCTAATATTTTATTGATTTGTTATCACAGTTTTAATTTAAATAATGCTTGTGCCCCTATAATTTTTATTATTATTTATTGGTCCTTGCCTGTCTCTTCATTTAAATTGTCATTCTTTTGTTATTTTATTTGGCATTCTATATTGGTTCGCTATAATTTATACAGTAAGTTTCCACCAGTCAAAATTCATTAGTTGTAACATTCCATTTCTATTTTCTTTCCAATCTTCTTCTCTCATTCGTTATTAAGTATTTTGTCGTAATTCATTCTCCTGTTATTTTCTTATTTTCTCTTATATTTTCGATAAAGTTCTTGCTTTTGTTCGAATTAGAATTTAAATTTTCAGTCTAGCTATATCAATATTCCGTTAATTATCTTCTCAAAACTGCTAGTTTATCATTTGTTTTTTTTTAATATTTTTTGCTATGAACTTTTATTTTCTTTCAATTTGATCCTTAATTTCCATTCTTAGCTCCATTTTACAATTTCATATTTTATTATTATTTTTTGTTCTTCCTTTGATAATATTATGATTTCATTCATCATTTATAAAAAAAATTCATTTAATTTCTCTCTTTACTTTTTCTTGTCTAAGTTTGATTACCTCTTTTAATATCAATTTACAGTTTAACAATCGGATCCTTTATTTTTTTTTCTTTTCACTATTTTACTTAACCAAATTCTGAATTTATTTCGTTGTCTTTACTTTCTCTTATACTTAATTTTTTTCACTAAATTATTTATAATCCTCAATTGGATGTAAATTTTCAATTATGCCTCTGGACTCACTACTCATTGTCCTTAAATTTTATTTATTCTTTATTTTAATTCCTTCGACCTTCTTTACTTTTCTTTATCCTTATTATATATCTTTCTTATTTAACTTCATTTCTTTCCTCGTTAAATAGAAAATCACAAATTAAATTCTTGTAATTTCCTTCAACTATATAAATCTATGATTTATTCTTAATATACTCATAATTTACTTTAAATCTCTTTATCACTCATTCTTTCTAATTAATTACTCAATTTTTCCGAAGTTGACTTTTTCTTGACCAATTGTGACTGGTTTAACTTCCTTTAGCCTTTATTTTAAATTAAGTGTATAAATTGAAATTTAGATCCTAAAATTTCTTTTTTGGTGACGAATTACATTTTGGTCCTTAAGATTTATACTATTGATGATTTTATCCTTCTTAACTTGTCTATTCAATTTAATTTCTTTAATTGCTATATTAATATTCAAATTTACGATTTTCTCTATTTATTTTCTTATTAAATTTTATTTATTTGCCATGCTTCATGTAAAATTCTAATTAAGTCCCTGAGTTAACTTTCTCTTCAATTAACTTACATTTTGACTCATTTGACTTTATTTAACTTTTATTTAATTTCCAATGTACAAATTACATTTTACTCCTTTGAATTTCTCAAAGATGGTAAATTTATAATTTTGTCCCTTAACTTTTGACTAATTATATTTTTGTCCCTTTTTGTCTTATTTAGCCAGTTTAACTTCCTTATTCACTTTTTTTTTGCTTCAATTGGCCAATTTTACCCTTATTTTATCACATAATTACGGTTTTGCTCTTACTCATCACATTGATCTTATTTTCCACATTATTTATTATTTATTTACATTTATGGCATTTAAGTTATCATAATTACTCATTTATCCCAGTTTCATACAAAATTATCATTTTGCTCCTAGTCGTGGACAACCACGAACTAGATAAACGGGATATAAATACGGTGTACTAAAGGGATCGTACATCTAGGTACGACACTAAAGCCTCAGTACTGATACATATAATAAGTCAGCTATCCTATCTCATATATCATAGTCATTTTTTATAATAACTATCACATAAACTTATGGTATCCCGCGAAATAAATTCCTATGGCTAGCCATACTATCAAAAAAATTGGAATTTTCCATTGACACAAAGGGCTTTATTAAATTTTATTTCTTATCACATTTATGCATTATTATTTCTCATTATTCTATTTTAGTCACATCATGCTCTCAAACATATTCAATTGAGCTCATCAATCGTGCATTCATCACATTGATGCTCATTACCTGATAATTGTGAATAAACTATAAAATTTACTCATACTCATCATTCGGCCATCAATAGATTTTTTATTCCATTATGAATTGTTTCTCCTTCCAACTTCATATCATACATAATTTTCTATCCATTTATAGTCATTTCATGGTAACTTGAAATAACTACACCTGATAAATCCCAAATTTCATTAACTTTTCACATTATATAACTATTGTGTAATTAGGGTCCTTCCTTATTATTATTTTTTTCACTCTAGTTAACAATATTACATTTCTTGTGCTTTATTTTACCTAATTATTATTAGCTTTTCAACAAAATATCATTTATACATTTTACATCCCCTTATATATATCGGCCATTATATATATTTTTCGGCTAGTATTTCTTGTATCTTATATTACTCAATTTTTATTAAATACTCCAAATAAGTTAACCTATTATGTTTTATTAATTATATGTGTCTAATTTGATCAATATGTAATCTAGTACTTTTAATTTGTTTTCTCACATTACTTATGTTCATCTTACATTAATTCACCATATTATTAATTTATATTAATTTATTTCACCCTTTTTGTTCACCTATGTATATAACCACACAATGTTAATATATATATATATATATATATATATATATATATATATATATATATATATATATATATATATATATATATATATATATATATATATATATATATATATATATATATATATATATATATAGTGCACATTATGTTAATATGTATATTTAACTCAACTTATTCTAATTATACTCCTCTAAATTAGTATAACATATTTTATACTTAAAGTACTATTTAATATCAGTTCTTCAATTCAAATAAAATTATTTACAATTTGGCCAACATATAATTTTTAACACTCACAAATCTCTTCATGCTTTGTTTTATGCTATTTATATTTTCTAACACCAATTTATATTAGTATATATATTAATTAACACTTAATTTATTTTAATGTCTTTTTGTTACCCTTATGAACACCATTATGTTTTATATATAATTCCATACCCATATATTATTTTTAACTCAATTCCATCATAACACATGTATTTATCATTAGGATGTTATAATTGCTCTTCATTCTTAATAAATCACCATATTTCACTTAGGATTTTCATGGGCATCATTCGGCATCAATTAGCTTTCCATCTAATTACTTGTTTTTTTTCTTTTATTCTCATCTATTTCATGTTATATCATTATTTTCTATTATTATCTCAAATTATTTCTCATTATTTCTTAAATTCATATAATTGCCTAATATAAAATTCAACATATAATTCAAAATTGAAGGAAATTAAGTGTAGTTTGTATACACATACCCATTAGCATTGATCTCTACATTTTTTCTACATTTTGTCATCCTTGGGTTTGCTAGGCTAATCGTCGAAGCTTCGTCAGAGGCTCACTGGAAAGATACCTACAGTGTCCACTTGAAGATCCAGGCTAAGAGGTCCCAGGTAGTTGATCACGCACCCAATGGCCGTCTGAGTCGGCTGAAATCTTGCTCGAAATGCTAATCGCTTACTTTTATTGATCTGCCGGTTATTGGTGTTTGAGGGTAGAGGAAGGTGCCGAAATGATCACCTTTGCTCTGGTGACTCGTCGATGCTTTTAACCTTTTCGATCACCATCAAAATCGACAAAAAAAAGGAAAAAAGTGGAGAGATATGGTGGTGGAAGGAACCAGGAGGAACGACGCCACCGAAAGAGATGATGACTCTAGAGGGAGATCGAAGGACGGTGGCGACGGCGGTCCGAGCCTTTTCACCAGCGTCGCAAGCGACGGTGCTCGAACAACAATGCCAGCACCGCTCCCTCCTCCTCTGTTCACATTTCTCTTTTTTTAACTTCTTTCTTTCTTATTTCAATTTGTGACCTCATTAATTTTTATGATTTCGATTTTTTATGTGGTCTAAATAGTTCTTCTAGAAAACTCTAGAAACGTACTAAGATATTTACTCATTATTATTATTATTGTTGTTGTTATTATTATTATTATTATTATTATTATTATCTATTTATATTAATTTTTATAATATATTTTAATTAAAAATTATTAAATTAAAACCCAAAAGTAATGCTAACTTAAATCGGATTCTTAATAATTAATCCCTACAAACTGGTACCAAAAGGTACTATTTACCAACTATAATCAATTTGAGTTTTAGGGCGTTACAATACTCCCCCACTAAATAAAATTTCATCTTCAAAATTTATCTGAATAGAAAAACTGTAGTTACTGCTACTCATATTTTCCTACGTCATGATATGTTCAGAACACTATAATAGAGCATGTGTTTGTTTCTTAATTGATTACTTCATCGACTCGAATTATAAGCAGTCTTTCATCAATTAACAAGTCTTCTATCTAATGATAACTGATCTTCTATTACCCTTTTTAACCAATTTGTCACTTAACTACATCGCTCCTCTAAACTCTTGTTTATTATGATTTTTGTTGTTTAACTATGATATTTGATTTCTGTACATAGGCTCCTTATTAAGAAAAGGCACATATTTACTGTTTATTCTTGAATGATTTAATAACTAATAGAAATCAAACATCTCTTTTATCTCAATGGGGCCTTAATTCGATGTAACTGACGAAATCTATGCTGTGTTTCAGCTATAACCCCTCACTAATATAACAAAATTGCCACTATTAAAATCGAATACAAAGCATATAACTCTATGACTATACAATAACAAATGCATATGTAGACTATGAAAATACGTGGCCACATGACTGAACTGTATTTATGTATATCGTATGTCTATACATGGACAGAAATACAAATGTATACATAGATGACTGATGCATAATATTAGTGGCGGTGTATACTAGCTGGGTTAACGAAATTACTCAAAAGCGTTATCTCATAACTATCGAGGTAACTTTGGTCCTCAATCACAAATTTACTTATTTATACTCAAATTATCTGAGGAAGCTTGCCCTTTCGAATTCACTCATTCCATATGGCATGTACATAAGTTACTTGTAATAATTTCCTTGCTTACATACCCACTCCGATCTTAGGATCACCTAAATCAGGCTCTGATACCATTAATTATAACACTCTACACTCATTCATATATCCATACATTATACAGAGATACTACTCAGATCTACATATATATATATATATATATATATATATATATATATATATATATATATATATATATATATATATATATATATATATATATATATATATATATATATATATATATATATTCAAAATTATTTACTAAAATAATAATAACTCTAAATATAAAATACCAAACATTAATTATAAAATCATTCTACCTTAGTTTATGCGATCCCAATATTTCTATGTACATGCCACTTGAAATTTTTTCTTCATATCCCAAAATCGTCTGTTCCTACGCGCAGTCAACAACCGCACGCTAAGTAAGCAACATTGTCACTTAATGGTGGATACAACTACTCAAAATTTTATTTGGTTAAATTTTATTTCCAATTTTTATTATCTCTAATATCTTAAGCAATTTTATTTATTTGACTAACTTTATCTTCTAATATTTTATTGATTTGTTATCACAATTTTAATTTAAATAATGCTTATGCCCCTGCAATTTTCATTATTATTTACTGGTCCTTGCCTTTCTCTTCATTTAAATCGTCCTTCTTTTGCTACTTTATTTGAAATTCTATATTAGTTTACTATAATTTATACAGTAAGTTTCCACCAGTCAAAATTCGTTAGTTGTAACATTCCATTTCTATTTTCTTTTCAATCTTCTTCTCTCATTCGTTATTTAGTACTTTGTCGTAATTCATTCTCTTGTTATTTTCTCATTTTCTCTTATATTTTCGATTAAGTTCTTGCTTTTATTCGAATTAGAATTTAAATTTTTCAGTCTAGTTATATCAATATTCTGTTATTTATTTTCTCAAAACTGCTAGTTTATCATTCATTTTTTTAATATTTTTTGCTATGAACTTTTATTTTCTTTCAATTTGATCCTTAATTTCCATTCTTAGCTCCATTTTACAATTTCATATTTTATTATTATTTTTGTTCTTCCTTTGATCATATTATGATTTCATTCATCATTTATAAAAAAAAATTCATTCAATTTCTCTCTTTACTTTTTCTTGTCTAAGTTTAATTACCTCTTTTAATATCAATTTACAGTTTAACAATCGGATCCTTTATTTTTTTTTTCTTTTCCCTATTTTAATTAACCAAATTTTGAATTTATTTCTTTGTCTTTACTTTCTCTTATACTTAACTCTTTTTCACTAAATTATTTATAATCCTCAATTGGATGTAAAAATTTCAGTTAAGCGTCAGGACTCACTACACATTGTCCTTAAATTTTATTTATTCTTCATCTTAATTCCTTCGACCTTCTTTACTTTTCTTTATCCTCATTATATATCTTTCATATTTAATTTCATTTCTTTCCTCATTAAATAGATAATCACAAATTAAATCCTTGTAATTTTCTTCTATCATATAAATCCATGATTTATTCTTAATATACTCATAATTTACTTTAAATCTCTTTATCACTCATTCTTTTTAATTAATTTCTCAATTTCCCTGAAGTTGACTTTTTTTTGATCAATTTTGACTGGTTTAACTTTCTTTGGCCTTTATGTTAAATTAAGTGCATAAATTGCAATTTAGAATCTAAAATTTCTCTCATGGTGACGAATTACATTTTGGTCCTTAAAATTTATACTATTGATGATTTTATCCTTCTTAACTTGTCTATTCAATTTAATTTCTTTAATTACTATATTAATATTCAAATTTACGATTTTCTCTAGTTATTTTCTTATTAAATTTCATTTATTTGCATGCTTCATGTAAAATTCTAATTAAGTCCTGAGTTGACTTTTCTCCAATTAACTTACATTTTGATTCATTTGACTTTATTTGACTTTTATTTAATTTCCAATGTACAAGTTACATTTTAATCCTTTGAATTTCTCAAAGATGGTAAATTTATAATTTAGTCCCTTAACTTTTGACTAATTACATTTTTGTCCCCTTTTATCTTATTTACCAAGTTTAACTTCCTTATTCGGTCTTTTTGCTTCAATTGGCCAATTATAACCTTATTTTATCACGTAATTACGGTTTTGCTCTTACTCATCACATTGATCTTATTTTTCACATTATTTATTATTTATTTACATTTATGGCATTCAAGTTATCATAATTACTCTTTTATCCCGATTTCATACAAAATTATCATTTTGCCCCTAGTCGTGGACAACCACGAACTGGATAAACAGGACATAAATACGGTGTACTTGAGGGATCAAACATCTAGGTACGATATCAAAATCCCAGTACTGATACATATAATAAGCCGGCTATCCTATCTCATATATCATAGTCATTTCTGATGACAACTATCACATAAACTCAAGGTGTCCCGCGGAATAAATTCTTATGGCTAGCCATACTATCCAAAGAACTGAAATTTTCCACTGACACAAAGGGCATTATTAAATTTTATTTCTTATCACATTTATGCATTATTATTTTTCCTTATTATTCTATTTTAGTCACATCATACTCTCAAACATATTCAATTAAGCTCATCAATCGTGCATTCATCACATTGATGCTCAATATCAGATAACTATGAACAAACTATAAAATTTACTCATATTCATTATTCGGCCATCAATAGATTTTTTTATTCCATTATGAATTGTTTCTCCTTCCAACTTCATATCATACATAATTTTCTATCCATTTATAGTCATTTCATTGTAACTTGAAATAACTACACATGATAAACCCCAAATTTCATTAACTTTTCACATTGTGTAACTATTATGTAATTAGGGTCCTTCCTCATTATTATTATTTTTTCACTCTAGTTAATAATATTACATTTATTATGCTTTATTTTACCTAATTATTTTTAGTTGTTCAACTAAACATCATTTATACATTTTACATCCTCTTTTATATATTTAGGCCATTATATATATTTTTCGGCTAGTATTTCTTGTATCTTATATTTCTCAATTTTTATTAAATACTCCAAATAAGTTAACCTATTCCATTATATTAATTGTAGGTGTCTAATTCGATCAATATGTAATCTAGTACTTTTAATTTGTTTTCTCACATTACTTATGTTCATCTTACATTAATTCACCATATTATTATTTTATATCAATTTATTTCACCCTTTTATTCACTTATGTATATAACCACACAATATATATATATATATATATATATATATATATATAGTGCACATTCTATTAATATTATTATTTAACTCAAATTATTCTAATTATACTCCTTTAAATTAGTATAACGTATTTTATACGTAAAGTACTATTTAATATCAGTTCTTCAATTCATATACCATTATATACAATTCAGCCAACATATAATTTTTAATACTCACAAATCACTTCATGCTTTGTTTTATGCTATTTATGTTTCTAACACCAATGTATATTAGTATATATATTAATTCACACTTAATTTATTTTAATATCTTTTTGTTACCCTTATGAACATCATTATGCTTTATATATAATTCCATACCCATATATTATCTTTAACTCAATTCCATCATAACACATGTATTTATCATTAGGATGTTACAATTGCACTTAAATCTTCATAAATCACCATATTTCACTTAGGATTTCCATGGGCATCATTCAGCATCAATTAACTTTCCAACTAATTACTTGATTTCTTCTTTTATTCTCATCTATTTCATGTTATATCATTATTGTCTATTATTATCTCAAATTATTTCTCATTATTTCTTAAATTCATATAATTGCCTAATATAAAATTCACCATATAATTCAAAATTGAATGAAATTAAGGGTAGTTTGTATCCACATACCCGTTAGCCTCAATCTCTGCATTTTTTTTACATTTTGTCATCATTGGGTTCGTCGAACCAATCGTCGAAGCTTCTTCGGAGGCTCGCCAGAAAGATACTGACAGTGTCCACTTGAAAATCCAGGCCCAGAGGTCCCACGAAGTTGATCATGCACCTAACCGCTACTTGAGTCAGCCGAAATCTTTCCTAAAATGCTGATCACTTCCTTTTACCAATCTGTCGGTTGCCAGTGTTTGAGGGCGAAGAAAGGTGTCGAATGATCACATTTGCTATGGTGACTTGCTGATGCTGTCAACCTCCCTGATCACCGTTAAAATTGTCAGAAAGAAGGAAAAGAGTGGAGAGTTATGGTGGTGGAAGGAACTAGAAGGAATGATGCCACCGACAGAGACGACGATGCTAGAGGGAGATCGAAGGATGGTGGCAACGATGGTTTGAGCCTTCTCACTGACGTCGCAAGCGGCGGTGCTCAAATGATGGTGCCAACATCGCTTCTTCCTCTCCATTCGCGGTCCTTTTTTTTAACTTTTTTCTTTCTTATTTCAATTTATGGCCACACCAATTTTTATGATTCTGAAATTTTTTTTATGTGGTCTAAATAGTTCTTATAGAAAACTCTAGGAACCTACTAAGATATTTGCTCATTATTATTATTATTATTATTATTATTATTATTATTATCTATTTATATTAATTTCATAATATATTTTAATTAATAATTATTAAATTAAAACTCGAAAGTAATGCTAACTTATATCGGATTCTTAATAATTGATCCTTACAAACTAGTACCAAAAGGTACTATTTACCAACTATAATCAATTTGAGTTTTGGGGTGTTACACTCTGCTCCATTCTAGAATCTATCTCTCAGCTAATATATGAGTCATTCTTAACAAATCTCTACCTTGGCGAATATCAAGCCCCTTTAGAGATAAAACCATGAAATTTCTCACACACTTGAATGGGTTGGGCAACCATACTATCTAGCAACTACAAACATTTAACAAGTCCAAGCAATGTATGAACTTGTTGGTAGTAACTGGTTTTGTCAACATATCAGCTGCATTCTTACTAATGTGAACCTTCTGTAATAGTATCTCACTAGATGCAATCAATTCTCTAATCTTGTGACATCGCACGTCAATATGCTTAGTTTTAGCATGGTAAACTTGGTTCTTAGCCAAATAAATAACACTTTGACTATCACAATGCAACTGGACTCCACCTTGCTCAATGTTCAGTTTCTTTACTAACCCAATAAGCCGTAATACTTCTTTAGCAGCTTCAGCTACTGCCATGTACTCTACTTCGATTATGAATAATGCCATAATAGACTAAATTATTGATTTTTAACATATAGGCTCACCACCTAGAGTAAAGATATGCCCGATCATTGACCTTCTATCATTTAAATCACCAGCATAGTCTGAATCCACATATCTCACAACATAAGGATTATCTTGTTGACTCCCAAAGACTATTTTATACCCGACCGTACCCTTCAAATACTTAAAAATCCACTTGACTGCTTTCCAATATCGCCTACTTGGTTTAGACATGTATTTGTAGACTTAACTGACCGCATGAGTCAGGTCGGGTTGAGTACATACCATTGCATACATCAAACAGCTGATCGCACTGGCATATGAAACCTTTCCTATGTCTTCGTTTCCTCTATCTGTCTTAGGGTACTGATCGGATGAAAGCTTAAAATGATTTGCCAATTGAGTGCTTACTGGTTTTTATTTGCTTATCTTGAACCTATCTAATACTTTCTCAACACAGCCCTATTGAGATAACCATAATTTTCTTGAGCCTTTATCCCTGTGAATCTCCATTCCTAGAATTTTCTTTGCAGCACCTAAGTCTTTCATATCAAATTCCTGGCTTAACAAAACTTTCAAACCAAGAACATCTTGCATATTCTTTAAAGCAATCAACATATCATCAACATACTGTAACAAAAAAAATAAAAGAACCATCATCAAGGCTCTTAACATAAACACAACAATTGTACTCACATCGCCTGTAGCCGATCTTAATCATGTAGGCGTCGAATCGCTTGTACCATTATCTTGGAGACTGTTTCAACCCATATAATAATTTTTTTTACCTGTAAACCAGATGCTTATGTCCAAGTTGAGTGAACCTTTCTAGTTAATGCATGTAAATCTACTAATCTAGATCACCATGCAGAAAAGCAATTTTAACATCCATCCTCTCTAGATGCAAATCCCAACTAGCTACTAATGCAAGTACTACCCTGATTGAAGTATACCTAATTGAGCCTTGCTACCAATTAAGCCTGGAACTTTTTCCTTTCTTTTTCTGATACTGTTGGTTTTCTTTTGTATAACCACTTGCATTCAATAGCATTCTTTCCTTCAGAAAGTTGATTGAGCTCCCATGTATGACTTTTCTACAAAAACTCCATCTCCTCAACCATTGCACCCATCCATTTCTCTTTCTCATGGTTAAAGATAATGCTTTGAAAGGTAGTTAGATCAACATTACTTATGAAAAGTGCAAAAGAGATCATGTCTTCAAAATTCAGTCTTGTCGATGGCTTTACATTGGTGCATCTCTCTCTATCTCAGGCTAGATTATAATCTTGCAAATTGTCAGTATTAGAACCACCAGTTGTTGAACTTGAACTTTCAACCTGGTCGGCTACTACTAGATGCCATTCGGATAAATTCATCTGCACCATCTCTGAATTAAAGCTTTCTTCTGGCACCTTATCTTGGGTTTAGCTGCAACATAAACTGCTCATCAAAGATGACATCTCCATTGAGCACTATTTTCTTTGCATTTATATCCCAAAACTTATATCCTTTGACACCTTTCTTGTATCCCAGAAAAATATACTTCTTGGACTTTGGATCAAGTTTTGATCTTTTCATCACCAGGTAGATGCATATAAGGCAGGACAACCAAAGATGAGCAAGTGATCAAAATCAACCGTATGATCTATACATACTTCTTCTGCAACCTTGGCCACCCAATGATGCATGTAGAGATCTATTGATAAAGTAGCACACCATACTCACAGCCTCTGGCCAGAAGCTTTTAAGAAGACTGGCATTCAATCTCAAGCATCTTGCCCATTCGGTCAATGACATGTTCATCTGTTCGGCAACACCATTCTGTCGTGGTATCTTGTGTATCAAAAAATGCCTTTGAATCCCATACTCCTTACAAAATTTTTGAAATTTAAGTCTGTGATATTCAGTGCCATTGTCCGATCTCAAATACTTGATCTTTTTACTAGTTTGGTTTTCCACCTCAGCCTTCTATAGCTCAAATTTGGCAAAAATTTTTTGATTTATGTCTTAAGAACTACACCCAAACATTTTTAGAAAAATTATCAGTAAAAGTAATATAATACTGAGATCCACCTAATGACAATTTCCTTATAGGATCCCACACATCAAAATGCACATAGTCAAGAATTCCTTCGATTTTGTACTTACCAATCGCAAAACTGACTCTAGTATGCTTTTCAAGGACACAAAACTTATAAAAATTGAGCTTGCAGCTTTGAACACCATGTAATAAATTTCTTTTATGCAATTCAATTATTCCACATTCACTAAGATGACCAAGACGCATGTGCCAAAATTTTGTATTATCATCATATGACTTAACAAAATGAACTCCACCTACAACTGTACTCCCTAACAGTTTATAGATATTCCTTACAGTTAGCTTTCCTTTCATCACAGTCAATGTACCATTTACAATTCTAATAGTCTCCATATCCTCATCTATTTTAGGAATGAAACCATTCTTATGCAAGGTGCCTAATGAAATCAGATTTTTTTTTTCAAATCAGGTATGCCTAACATCAAATAATGTTCTAACAGTACCATCATACATCTTAATTCTAACTTCACCAATACCAGCAATATTGCAACATCTATCATCACCTAAATAGACATAACCAGAATTAACCGACTGGTATGATGTGAACCACTCCCTGTGAGAAGTTACAAGATAAGAGAATCTAGAATCAAGAATCCATGCATCCATGAACTGAGTTATTGAAACAGAAAGTATATCTCCATCACTGCCATCTAAATTTTCACTCTACGCCACATTCACCGATTTCTCATTGGTCTGCTATTTTAGCTTTAGACAATCTTTCTTCATATGTCCTAGCTTCTTGCACTTATAGCAACAAAATATTTTCTTGCCTTTTGACTTTGATCTAGAATTTTGTTTTCCAAAGCCCTCCTTATCTATGTTTCTTTCACGATCCTAATTATCCTTAACATATGAACTATCACCATGAGAGCTTTCTCCAGCATTCTATTTTCGCTGGTTATGAGCCAACAAGGCTGCAATAATCTCTTCAACTTTGATAGCTTCTTTCCCATATGTAAGAGTCATCACCAGTTGTTCATAAGAAGAAGGAAACGAATATGATATGAGCTTGAAAAGCTCATAAATAGTGTGCATGTGTGTTTATTTTTATTAAGTATAGTATTTAATATTTTGGTATTTTATGTGTATTTTGTTGGTTTTATGTGTTTTATGTGTTTTTGGTTATTTTATTTGTTTTATAGGAGTTAAGGAATCAATTTAGAGCTTAAATGGGCAAATTTGGAAGCAATAATAAAGGATTGAAGAAGAAGCCCTATCACGAGCACAATTGGTGTCGCGAGGGCGACAAGCGATGCATGTCTAGGGCAAGAAATGAGGAAGAGAAAGGTGAAAGAAGGAAGCGTGTCCTATCGCAATCGCGATAGAGGGCGGTTATAGGCAGTTAATTTTGAAAAGTCACCTAAAAGGACACCAAGGTTCACCAAGGGTTGCATACCTATGGAGAGACACTTGAAGGGACTTGATATTTGAAAATCTATAAATACCCTAGGAGTTATAATCAAATGAGGGGGAGATCTATCATTTATTTTTCTTATTTGAAAATGTAATTGTAGGATAATAGTTGTAGGTTTTAGTTTTATTTTTATGGCTTGAAGAGAAGGCAAATACAAGGAAGAAGACTACATTTGGTGAAAGGAAGAAGGGTTGAGAGATCCCCTTCTTTTATTTCTAATCTTTACTTCTTCTTTGTTATTATTATGAATTCTTTTTAGGAATTTGAATGTTGTTTTTCATATTTAATCATTTCTCTTTCGTTTATCTTTAAATGTAGGATTTACTATTAAAACATTATTAGTATCATTATAAGTTAAGGAAAACGACCTTAGATGGCAATTCCTTCTCTGAAAATCATCATAGTGGTTATAAGTAAGAGAGTTAGCGAGAACAACATCTTTCTGAAAGTTAATAGAAAATTTATTATCAAAGCATAGTTTGAGAGATCATATGTGGAGATAGTTGTTATAGGTTGGTTTTTATTATTTGAATGTGTGTTTATGTAATTCTAGTCTAAATGCGAGAGCTACGATTTAGAACCATAAATGCATGTTTAAGGCATAATCTAGTCTAGATGAGAGAGTTGCGACTTAGAACATTATTCCAACTTGGCTTACATGATAAAGATTGAATTATAAATAAGAGAAAAATATCAAATTCCATATTTGTGTATATGTTATATTCATTATACTCATAAGTCTTCTCTGATCATCATCAAAGTAAAATAATATTTTATCTAGTATAGTGTAGTGTTAATAATAGTTTTAACTTGCAAATTAATGAGCATTATAAATAAGATTAAAATCGAGTAGTAACAGTGTACAATGTTAATCAACATTCCTCATGGGATCGATATCTGAAGTACTATAATCGGTACACCGTATACTTGTTGTATTTAAGCTTTTAGTAGAAGCAAATCAAGTTTTTGGTGTCGTTGCCGAGGAATGCTTGATTAAATTTATTGTCATTATGAATCTTGATTTATGATTTTGGATTACAATATTCAATTATTTTTGTTTTGTATTGTTTTTATAGGAGTTGTTTGGTTTTGTTTTTTTATATTGTTTTATTTTTAAGTTTATTTGGTATACTAACATAGATTATTTTTTTTTATTCTATAGGCTATATTACTACGCATTTCATTATAGATTTCAGAAAAAAAAACTACACTAAAAAACTAATAATTTTTCGTCATTGTTGTGAACACGAGGTCTATCGTGAGCGCGATGCCAAGGAAGTGACACCTAGTGGACCGGCTATGTAACGCTTCCTTTAACTCCTACTTTTTAATTTTATTTTTGTATTTGTGTTTTTGCATGTATCTTTTTGTTTATTTTTCTTTTAAAGTGTGTTTTGTGGTGTCTTCCTTACACAATGAGGACATTATGTCCTTTAAGTGTGGGGAAGCTAGTTGCTAGTTTATATATAGGTGTAGTTATGGAGTTTTTCTTTTTGAGGTAATCACCTAGTAGCATATGTAGGCGATCCTTGCGTAGTTAATTATAAGTCTATTGGATACATTTACTAACTTAGAATTAAGGATCTTTTAATATGAGTATGCTTCTATGGATAAACATGTTTAGGTAAAGTACTTTGGTATAAATTTCTTTTAAGCCAAGTTTCTTTGAGCATGTTCTTTAAAATAGTGAGTTTTACATGATGTAGAGTTTTGTCATAGCCATGGTGAGCTTTTGAGCCTTAAAGATATTAATAATTTTTGTTGAGAGAATTCCTCTTATATTCATTACTCTAGAACTTATGTTAGATAATTTTGAGATCACATTTAGTATATAATATGCATGAAAAATGATAAGGGTATTAGAAATAACCTCTTTTAGCTTGCTTAAACTACTGTCCTTTTTGACTTTAGGTAGCCATTTTGAGCTTATCTCATTTTATTCATGCGCTTATGTTTAGCCTTAACCAAATTTTTGATAAATTGAGCATTTTTATGGAGAAAAACTTGTGTGGAAGATGTAGTAATATTTTGATGAGTAAGATAAAGTATTGATATTTTATAAGCATGAATTATTTATGAATTATTTTTAATCCCTTAAGTTAAAGGTCCACTAGTTGCATATCTATATATTAAAAAAAAAGAAGAGGAATAAAAAATAATAAAAAGAAGAAAAAGGAAAACTACTACATTAGTTTGCTTTAAAATAATGAGGATAAAAGTAAGAGAAGCAACTAGTTGAAGTTGAGCATGATGTGAAAACTAGTGGAAATTGAAGATTGTTGTAAGGGGATATGGAAATTTCATTAGGAAAGATAGATATCATGCTTTAGTTTTTGCAATACGAAGTCTTACTTGTTTTAGTACTTGCTATGTTTCTCCACATAAATGAGCTACTTAATCGAAATTTTTATTACTTTAACCTAAGCCAAGCTACAACCCTTTAAAGACCCTTTTAATTTTTATGCATTATTCTATGCTAGTGATAGAGATTATTATTTAATACAAGCCTTTGGTATGTGGTGGTACAAGAGGAAGTATGAGTTAAACATAATCCATTAAACACTTAAGCGATGTGAGGCACAAATTATAAGAGAATAACTTTATATATTGTACTACTTGCTAGGTTAGAGTGCATGTTGTAAGAAATAAAGGTTTTTAAGAGCTTTATATATTTGTACTTTACATTCTCTTATTTATCTTATTGGGGGCATATGAGTATTAAACCTTATAGATCCAAGATTCTGTTTTGGTATTTGTTGATATTGACTCAATAATTAATATGTTAAAGAAACCTTGCATGTGTTAACTTGTGAGAATCTCAAGAAGGACGAACTCCATATTCTATGTTTTATGTTTTATTTATATGTTTAGGCTATGATATTTTCTTATGCATCTTGAAGATTTGCTTGAGGACAAGCAAATGTTTAAGTGTGGGGAATTGATATGAACTTGAAAAGCTCATAAATAGTGTGTATGTGTGCTTAGTTTTATTAAGTATAGTATTTAATATTTTGGTATTTTATGTATATTTTGTTGCTTTTATGTGTTTTGTATGTTTTTGGTTATTTTATTTGTTTTATAGGAGTTAAGGAATCAATTTGGAGCTTAAATGGGCAAATTTGGAAGCACTAATGAAGGAGTGAAGAATAAGCCCTATCACGAGCGCGATCGGTGTCGCGAGGGCGACAAGCGATGTATGTCTAGGGCAAGAAATGAGGAAGAGAAAGGTGAAAGAAGGAAGCGTGTCCTGTCTCGAGCGCAACGGGTATTGCAATCGCGACATAGGGCGATTATAAGCAGTTAATCTTGAAAAGTCACCTAAAAGGACACCAAGATTCACCAAGGGTTGCATACCTATGGAGAGGCACTTGAAGGGATTTGATGTTTGAAAATATATAAATACCCTAGGAGTTATAATCAAACGAGGGGGAAATCTATCATTTATTTTTCTTATTTGAAAATGTAATTGTAGGATAATAGTTGTAGGTTTTAGTTTTATTTTTATGGCTTGAAGAGAAGGCAAATACAAGGAAGAAGACTACACTTGGTGAAAGGAAGAAGGCTTGAGAGATCCCTTTCTTTTATTTCTAATCTTTACTTCTTCTTTGTTATTATTATGAATTCTTTTTAGGAATTTGAATGTTGTTTTTCATATTTAATCATTTCTCTTTCATTTATCTTTAAATGTAGGATTTGCTATTAAAACATTATTAGTATCATTATAAGTTAAGGAAAATGACCTTAGATGGCAATTCCTTCTCTGAAAATCATCATAGTGGTTATAAGTAAGAGAGTTAGGGAGAGCAACATCTTTCTGAAAGTTAATAGAAAATTCATTATCAAAGCATAGTTTGAGAGATCGCATGTGGAGATAGTTGTTATAGGTTGGTTTTTATTCTTTGAATATGTGTTTATGTAATTCTAGTCTAAATGCAAAAGCTACGATTTAGAACCATAAATGCATGTTTAAGGCATAATCTAGTCTAGATGCGAGAGCTGCGATATAGAATATTATTCCAACTTAGCTTACATGATAAAGATTGAATTATAAATAAGAGAAAATATCAAATTCCATATTTGTGTATATGTTATATTCATTATACTCATAAGTCTTCTATGATTATCATTAAAGTAAAATAATATTTAATTTAGTGTAGTGTAGTGTTAATAATAATTTTAACTTACAAATTAATGAGCATTGTAAACATGATTAAAATCGAGTAGTAATAGTGTACAATGTTAATCAATATTCCTCGTGAAATCGATATCTGAAGTACTATAATCGGTATATTGTATACTTGCGGTATTTAAGTTTTTAGAAAAAGCATATCGAAACACAACAAAATCATTGCTCTGTCTTCATCCTTAATACTCACATCAAGCCAAGATAAATCTGTGATTATTTGATTTAAGATATTCACGTGCTGCGCCAAATCTGAACCTTCCTGGATCTTCAGGCCATACAGCCTTTGCTTCAGATACAATTTATTCGTTAGAGATTTGGACATAAACCGACTTTCCAATTTCTTCCATATTTCTTCTAGAGATGTCAGATTCATTACATGATACATAATTTCATCTGCCAGACATAACTTAATGGTTCCCGCCACTCGCTGCTGCAACTCTTCCAAATCTTCATCCTCTATAGTTTCCGATT
The DNA here is from genome assembly GCA_037975025.1 of Excoecaria agallocha. NCBI lineage: Eukaryota > Viridiplantae > Streptophyta > Magnoliopsida > Malpighiales > Euphorbiaceae > Excoecaria > Excoecaria agallocha. Next base: position 69,623,729 of record CM075811.1, read on the forward strand.
TCTGGGACCACAAAGCCTTCAAGATCCCTTGCTGCGTTAACAAATCCTTTAGCCTTGTTTGCTACAATCCGAAGTTACCTTATTCGTCAAACTTCACTACTTCGAATTTTGCACCTGACATAGCCATCTCAACCAGTCTCTGATACCAATTGTTTAGAATTCATGCTAAACAATCATAGGAATATTAACAAGAAAAAAAAGAAAATCTAGAGAACACAAGAGTTTAACGAGGTTTGGCCAATTTGCCTACGTCCTTAGGAGCGGCTGTTCTTTTATTCCAAAGAAAAAGGATATCCAAATTAGGTTACAACTTCAATATTTATACATAACCCGCTTGGTATGAATTTACGTAATTATCTCGTACCCTACATGCATTAACATGCCCTCCCAAACCCACTTGAACTCTAGCCGTATTCACACACAACTTAGACAGATTGTTCCTGCTTACTCAATCAGACTATTTGCTCTCCCGAGCATTCAGCTCCCATTGGACATACTCACTCTATCCTTTCGACCGGCTTCCCTGAGTGGATAGATTCACTCTGACATCCCGAGCAAACACTCTGCTCTGCTTCAGAATCTATCTCTCGGCTAGTATATGAGCTATTCCTAACAATTAATAAATGAATAAAAATAGCAGCTATTTTTTTAATAAATAATATAGCAATTAAAACTAATTAAGATCCTATTCAAGTAAAATTATGCACTATTAAAATTTTATTATAATTTTCTTTTATTTTCCAGATTATTGAATTATTTGATTCATGACATATATTGCTCAGCCTCAAATTGAAATAGTTTATATTCTTCTCAGGACGCAGAATTAGTATTCTTACATGTGAATCTTCGTATTTCTGAAATAACTTAAAGCATTACAACCAACCTACTGAGACGATTGTGATTTCTGTCATTTTAATTCTAAATTATAGTCAGTAATATGTGCAATCAAATAATGGAATGCCATTATTAGAAAACTACAAGTAAATTGGAAAAGTGGATATAATCAATAGTCTGATGAATAAATTTGAGTTGAAACATGAATATTTTAAAATTTTAAGGATCATATACTTATTAAATTATGATTCAAGTTGATCGCTATAGACGTATCAATATAAACAGGTACAATTTAAAATCATTATATTTTATCTTTTAAAGTACGTTTAAAATGAAACTACAAAAATATAAATGAATCATAAATGTGTCATAAATGAGTTATAAATAGGTTGGCTTATATGTGTTCATAATGTATTATTTTTTCTGTTATGCTTTAAGTGGTCACCTTCTCTTTGACACCAAAATTAACGAAATGATTAAAAGATCTTGATATATATATATATATATATATATATATATATATATATATATATATATATATATATATATATATATATATATATATATATATATATATATATATATATATATATATATATATATATATATATATATAAAGGTATTAGCACTTAACTAATTTATCCTTTTCTAATTTCATGTATACCATTTAAATTTTACATAATTAAAGTTATATTTATTACTTTAATAAATTTAGTGTTATATAATAAAAAATAATAAACATGTAATTTTTTTTTCAAATTATGGAAAATACAAGTAAAGTGAAACAAAGCAAAATAGAGAAAGTAGCTACTTAAAATGGGACGAAGGGAATAAGTTGGATTGAATCACCCTGTGGATCAAATAAGTCAATTATAAACGAATCGAGTCAGATTTGGATCATAAAAATGATAGATCGGACGGAATTTATGGGTTATGCCTTTAAAAATTGGTTTGAGAAGTTGGAAATTGTGGCCTCATATATGAAGAGACAATCAAATTATTGATGTTCACATTCTTGTGCTAAGAATGAAATGAAGGAAGGTGGTGGGTTGTTGGGACCTATTGTTGATTCTGATGTAAAGAAGCCAACATAAGCACAATCCAAACTGGCCGCCCATGTTTGTTGGGACCTATGTTGATTCTGAGGTGAGACTTGATGCTTAACCAAAATTGTGTGGTGCTGAATTTCATGGTTTTCATAAATGTATCAGATAAACAGGAGGTTTACGGATTAAAATTGAATGTTCAATTGTTTCATTATCAAGCCAGTAGAAAATTAAATCAACTAAAATATAAATTGAACCAATCGAAAATTAAATTAACTAAAATATCAATTTTGATGTCTTCGATTATAACAAGTTATAATAAAAATTTCAAGATACTATTGGATAAATCAATTTTGTTACTGAAAAACCTGCAAAAACAGTTTCACTCCCAGAGTAAAACAATACTTCATGCCAACCCACATTCATTTTTTCATCTGCAGACATAGCATATTCGTTTGCACATTGAAAAGAAGCAGATAGAAATAATTTCTCCTCCTCCAATGAAAAGGTAGTATAATTCATCAACAGAGCATCATATAGCTTTTTGACATTGTTCTCAATCATCCTTTACGTGGAAGGTCTTTGTTTACACAAGGAAAGCAACATCTAAAACACCTTTACGTAAAACTTAGATGCTCACATGATGATAAGGAATCTCCTTTCAAAAGCTTCAATGACCTATTGTACACACAAGTTTAAAAAGCTTTCATATAAAAAATTAGAAATCAGAAACAGCATTTCCTTTTCAATTGCCAAAACGCAAACCAAAGAGGACCCACATAATGTAGTAGTAGGGAATGTAACTTCAGTGATCAGGTACCGATCGAAAGGGTAAACTAGAAAGAGCAGTAGAAGCTGGTGAATTGTTGCCTACCCCCAATAACTGATGCACTACCCAAGCCCACCAATTTCGGTCAAAACATGGGAAGTTCTTCCAGGAAATGGATATCAATGAATATAAATATATACAGATTTTGAAGGAAGATAAGCTCCAAAATTTCATAATGTTATTCTCGCCAATAATGGATAGCAGTGATCTTTTTCATAGCTGGGCCATGAATTATCACCATTCATAAACTGTTGATGTCGCATCCAGATTTCTGTGTCGTAGTTCTCTATTATAGAAAAATGCAAGCCACTTTCTTCAATTTTCTCTAGAAACTTATTCAATGAACCTCCTCTTTTGGGGCTGAAGAATATTGCTTCAGAGTTCCCATCATTTCTCATTAAGTGTTTGATCGTGCGAGCAAGGCTACAGTGGAATTCCACAAAAAATGCGCTGCCAAAATGACATATTGAGTTACTGAATATGAAAGATGATAAATTCACCACAGAAAGGAAAAATAGACCTCAAGTTTTCCATTTATGAATACATGTCCCTATGCAATTTGTATTGGGTACAAGCACTTTGTGGAAACTATTTAAGGAACCTAAGAGATCTGGACATATTCAGTCCATCAAGGACTGGTGAAATTTTTTGGCCGAATCAGATTGAGAATTGTTATCAATATCATAGGAACAAAAAAGGTATCAAATAAGAGATGTGAAATGTCTCATGCATGCAAACTTGAGTTGAGGGAGAAACTTTCTCTGTATACAACTAAAAAGATAATGGGGAATATGGAACTTGAGTACAAGTCTGAAATATATTGATCCAGTTATTCACTTTCTTGCATAAATAAAAATGCAAGGGATAATGCAATCGTATTCAAAATGGAAAGTTAAAGCAAAAGAAGCTTACCAATCACTGGCAACTATGACATCAAAAGCATCAGATGTATCTGAGGCTTCCTCCTGATCCCAGTGCAATGTCATGCTCTTCACTTTTGTATGACCAAATACTCCAGAGTTAGCTTCTATGTTATGTTGAATATCTGAAATGTTAAGAACATCGTAGATAAATCAAAGAAATAACTGAAAAGGAGAGAGAGAGAGAGAGAGAGAGAGAGAGGAGCTTTGTTATTACCACATAAATAAATAAATAAAGTATGAATAAAATAGTCATTCAATGCTGTAAAATCAACAAATTATCTACAAGGAGCACATGCTTCCTTTGGCAGGAGCAAGTAACCAACACAATCTAGCACTAATTCAATGATATAAGCTGTGTCCTAAAAAGAAATTACATCTCCAAACAAAGGTGTCCAGAACCATAATATAAAATAACTAAAACCAGAAATCATTCTCTTTTCAGAGTGCAATTGGAAACATATTTTTGGGGAATAACAGTAAAATCTAAAACAACCAATGATATTCAAGCCATCTATTCCGGAAACTAGGTATTTTCTGCAATAAAATGTATTGGTACCACTACATCATGCAGCAAACAATGGTAGTTATACCAAGCATAAAGGTTAAAGTTGCTATTGCACCAAAACAACATCCAACTACCATGCCTCACCAACTTATCCAACCACATAGCACCCTATTTGTCTGGGCAACAGCAGCATAAGAGTTACATTTTCAAGGAATTGAATTTGACATTGAGCAATAACATTCTATGTCAATAATAAAGATTCGCAAAGTCAAACATACAGGGATCCAAGGTTAAATTTCCTAGCCTAAGAGTTACATTATAGAAAGTTCAGGGATTTGAATTTGACATCGAAGCAATAACATTATAAAGATGTGCAAAGTCAAACAAATAAGGCTCCAAGGTTGAATTTCCTACTGCATTAGTATTGAGGTGAGAATATTCCTTTGCATGGCACATATTAGAGAGAAGAAAGCTTTGTGAGTAATTATCTGATTAGTTAATAACCTCAAGTTATTTTCATATCATATAGTTCCTATGTATATCAACCAGTAGAATGTGCAAATGGAAAGGATACAATCAACCACTTGAGGATTTCCATCAGAAATTACAACTTCAGATGCCTCGCTAGTTGCAGCAATAACTAATCCAGCCAAGCCATAGCCTGCTCCTAGCTCAATAACTCTTTTTGACCTAAAAAATTGGACAAGCAGTTGAGATATACCATGTAAGTAGACTGAATATGTAAAAGAGAAAAAGAAGAAGAAACCAACAAGACCAAACTATGGCATGAAATTTTCCCTGGTAAACAGTCTTCTTAAGCAGGGAAATACTTTGTTACCAACCTGAACATGGTTGCATGTGACAAACAAAAGTAAGCAAGAACATCTTCTGACGGCCAATGACCTATGAAAAAAGATTATTTAAAAAAATATCAGCATAAAAATGATAAAGTAACAAAGACGTGCAGCTAAGTATAAAAATCTTCTTGAATTTTCTCCAGCTAACATTTAATTTTGAATCTTCAGTTCATAAAACTAACTTTAGGAACCAGTTGATGGTTGTGGACACCAAGTATCTTTACAAAATTGTATTTAACTGGCTACAGAAAACACACAGCCATGGCAAAATTTGAACTGATATCAGGAGAGAAAAAATGGAACTTAAGGAAAAGCAAAGTTGTTTATCTTCTTGGCCGTGAATTTGATGTTGCCTATTTAAGAAAGGCATTCCACTTTCTGAAACACCAATACTGGTGCAGATTCCCTCAATCATCAGCAACCTCCTTGAAAGTTACATGGCCCAGATAGAATGGAACAATCCCATTGGGGAAAGCAAATTGTGGATCTCTGTTCTTGGAGATAAATCAGGTTGCTACTTGGACCAGTGACAGGTAAACAGGTTGAGTTCAATACATGTCTAAGTTATACTATGGCCTACAATTCCAGTTGTCTTAAGAGAGCCTGATTCTTCGCAAGAATGCAAGCAAATGGTCTCCTGAGGAAAAAGGAGCTATATTACCATCAATTAATCTTAATCTAAAGAAACAATGTTCTGACCTCCAAAATTTTATCAAAATAAAACATGTTCGTGAAGTAGCCCCAACATTCAGTCTCAAGAACAGGCACCATTCAATTAGATCGGCTAATCAATGCACAGATAACTGATGGAATCCACAATCTGTTTAACTTACAATAAAAAAGGTACAGTATCATATTAAGGAAATGAAAGTTGTGGCCTTTTCATTTTAGTTAAACTTTGTATGAAACTAAACTAAATCATTAATCACACGCCAAAATTTGTAATACATTAGTACTCAAATCCTTTAATATCCATATATCTAGTGGAAATCAGTGTGACGGGCTGATTATCTGATATGCATAATAACTTTGGCGGAACTGGAAAAAAATGTAGGGTGAGTGCGGTTCAGTCAAATGTCAGGTCCAAAACATTTGGTCAGGTCTGAATTCTATTAGGGTGAGCACAGTTTGATCAAATTCGATATCAAAAATTTTCCAGAACCTTATTGAATCTTGGTCATTTGAAAAATTAAAGGATTATTGAAAAATAAATTATTCATACTGAATTTTATTGAAAAAATCAGTATAGTTCAATCCAGATATTCAGTCCTTTTAGCAAAAACAGATTTAATACAATTTTATTTGGGATTCTATGTCCTAAAACAAAAATATTTTTTAATACAAGGGTGGAGTATTATAATGCAAATCCAAATAGTAAGTTTAATATCACAAAGTTTAATTACAATTGTCTCAATAAAAGCATATTTACTCTACTTATGAATGCATAAGCGTATTCCATAATGTTCTCATAACATAAATAAAATGTGGCATGATTGTGAGTTCATATTTTTTTTCCACCAAATATAGATAACATATACAAGTCATGAAAGTGAAAACAAAATCATAAGTACATTTTTTTTTGATGAATAATATATTAATTATGTAAGTGTTGGAAAAATATAATTTATATAATCATATAAATAATGCTAAACCATAATTACATTACTAATGAATTATATATGTTAATTGATCTATTTTATTAGAAGTACATTTTAATATAAAATCTAAAGATATGTTCATAATAATGGAGAATACATTAATATTTTAATATGTATATATAATGTGTAAAACATTTCATAAGGCAATAAGATTATATTGCTATTAATTAGTTTATTACTTAACAAACACACACACAGAGGGAGTATATGAATATGTATATGTGTATATTAGATTCACACGCGCGTGCATGCAAACACATATATAACATTATATGCCTTTTGCAAAAGTATATTGTTATTCACTTAATTTTTATTTAATATTAAACAATTCAACTTTTTGGTTGAGTATATAATAACATATTCATAAAAATTACATCTAAAGAAAAATTGAAGGTGTGTAACAAAAAATATGTATAGTACTTCGTTCATGAATAGAGTAAATAAATATTTATACATCAGTTCTCTCAATTCAATTCAATTTAGTACAGTTTTGTTTAGTTCATTTGAATTATTGGTTCAATTATAGGCTATTATCTGAAAATGTACTCAATTAAAGTCAACAGTAAAACTCAATTTAGTTCTAGTCAAAATATCAAATAACACAATTCAGTTTTGAATCTTTTTACTCAGCAATTCGGTTTAGACCACCTCCAAGCACCATTCTGAACCCTAATTTCTATAACCAAAACATTCCAATTTAATATGAATATCTTAGAGCTAAGCCTTCAAGTCCCTTTGAACTATGCCATTCATGAAGACACGCTCCTAGCCCCATACTCAATGTCCCTTTCTTTCAAAATAAAACATGTTACTTCAAAATTCTGTCAAGATAATAAGGGAATTAAAAAATTCAATAATTAAGGGCAATCGAGGACAAAAATCAAGTCTAAGCATTGTCATGATTCTCCCCTCTAACCCCTTTGCGCTCCTCGTTTTATTAAGTTCTCTAACTAAATGAAACAAAACTTATGGCAAGAAAGACTCCATAAAATGGAAACCTGACATCATAAGTCTGGCAGGAATACTACGAAAACATTATTCTTAAAAATCATTTCATAAAGAAAAGAACGCAACACCATGAAAGAATCTATATAGAATTTCCAAACCTTGCTGAAAGAGATGCAAGATCATTAACCCAGCTCAACTTAGCAGAAATTTTTCCATAATAAGCCGGAGACAACTTATTTCTACTTCTGGAGCAGCTAGAGAGTGATAAGGAGTATATAACTCTAAGAGATGCCATCTATATGCTCAAACTTAGCAAAGCCCAAGAAATGACAAGGATAGCTTACAAACAAGCCCAGTGTTGTCGACATTGTATCTATTAGAGATCTCAAAATCACTTAGATCAGCACCTCCATTTATCCTCTGGCTGCAAATAAATTCCATGTATGTCAAAATTCAAACTCAAATCAACCAAAGATATTTTGTAAAGAAACACATTGAACTTGATGTCTTTCCAATCCAAAGTTTACTTATAAGAAGATTATTAATTAACCAGTCATTCAACATTAGATGAACAATTATGACACTTCAAAACTCATAACACAACCAGCTATCCAATGATTTGAAGCAGTTACATAGTTTCAAATGTGTTTAGAATATGCCTGATAAAATGCTTCGCAGAACAAAAAAAGAAGGAAAATAACTCACAAAAGGAAAAGTTTGGGCGACCCATCAACAGGCAAAGTGTAGCATATACGGTTATCTCTAAAGTTTGGATTTTTATCAACCAGTTGGCTAGGAATCAAGTTGAACCCCAAACTTGTCTTCCTTGAAATGCGCACAGTGGCAATTGAAGATTTCTCATCTGACAAAAGAAATTAACATTTACAGCCATTTACATCAAGAGAATGCAATTCGTGACAGAGATAGATATTAAAAAGGAAAACAAAAAAGAGCACCTGAATTTTGAGCACAAGGGCGACGAAGAAGAGCTTGACGAAGGATTCCCCATCTTAAAGAAGCTACTCTTGGATTTGTTTTAGCTTCAATTTTATCCATCACTCTCTCAAATTGAGAGCAGAGATACGGCTATTTGTCTATGTTATGGATTGCTACCATGCAAAGTAGGATTGTCGTGGGTGTTTTGCCATAGCGCAGGGGTCTGCAAATTCCGATCCGAAAATATAATTCGGTTCGAGTTTTTTCTCTCTTCCCTCCCTCTCTCTTTTTAAGATTTTCGCATCGGGTGGGATATGATTTCGGTCACGATTGTCATGCGATATTGTCTTGATCTCTAATATGGTTAAAGGTGCAAATTAATCCTAATTAATATATATATAATTTTTAAAATTCAATTTAATGCAATATCATTTTAATATTTTAAAATTAAGGTAATTTAACTTTTGAAATTTCAGTTGACATTTAAAAATTTGATATATATCACTCAAAGATTGAATCAAATTTTTTTAATGGTTAAATTATTTCGATTTTTAAATTTCAAGGATTACATTACACCAAATAAAATTTTAGGAATAATATTAATTTTTTTTACCAAATATTAGAGATCAAATTATATTTTCAACCTTATTAGTACAGTAGGACATTTTTTTTTTATAATTACATTATTTTAGGTGGGGTTGATGAAATTCTAGCTTGATCAATAGATAGTGTCATCAATCTCACAAGCATTTGATTGTATATGATTTTCATAGTATATATTATTTAGCTTGTATTATTATATACAATATTTAGTGAAAAATTATAGTAACTTATAATATCTTATAGAATGTTGGTACACATTGACGTATCATATTAATTTAAAAAAAATTAAAATAAACAAATTAAATTTTGGGTGAATTTTGAATTTTGGATTATGTAAGCTCGGTGTTCATTTAGGTTTAGTTTTTTTTTTTTAGGCCTATGAAAACTAAACTAAAATGAATAAATCGAATTTCACATTTAGAACTTAGCTGAATGAACCAAAAATTAAAAACTAAATTATCCATGGTTTAATTTAATTTGTGATTCTGGTTCTATTTTTCACAAGACAATATATGTGTAACTCCCAAATCCGATAACTCTCTACAAGTTTACATGATAACCAAAAAGTTCAGACAATAACTCGCTTAGCATGCTTCTCATATCAATGTATTTACTTATATAGTACAGCTAAATTAGCTTTTCAAGTGTTACTTAATTATTTTTCTTACTATTTCAGTTCATACTACATGTTACGTATACATTGTTACAATAATTTTTTTTTTTTTATTGCACATATCCAAAATATAATCTTAACTAACCGTGTACGTATTGTAAACAGAATTTCAAAACTATAAACCTACAAACTCCAAGTCTCCTCTTGTGCTGGCTTTCTCAAACATTGTAGAATTCTCCCTAACACTCAATATCTTCACCTGAACTGATACCGATACATACTTGTGCTAAGCTTACTAACTTAGGAATAAAATCATGAGGATGACTCCTCGCAGAAATCGTCAAAATCACACACATATATGAGCATGCCATTAAATGTATAATAAAATAGTATAAAAATATGTTTATAGCATTACATTGCATTATACAAATAATATATTGTCAAATCTTATAATTATCCCACTTAGGTATTCTAAGCAATTTGCTTTCCCTGACTCGTTAAATTTATGCTATCAATAATCCCTCGTATGTCATTTATTGTCATATAAATCCTAAACCATATATCACTCATAGCAAAATTTAGATCAGCCTTTAATACGTGTATTCATTTATATATGATTGCTTTAACTATATAGTTATGTGTGCTTATATTTCGCTTGAGCATATATCACACTATTATTACATTCTGATGAACTATATACTTTTGGGTGAATAGTTTACATTTACTTTACCATAATATTGTGTAACTAATTAATTTCATATGTATAATTTTTGTTCATCTAAATGTCCATTAAAATCATAACTTTATAATCAATTTATGACTTATACACAGTTCACATTTCCAGTTCATGAGGTTATATACACACACACATATTACTTTAACACATATCTAAGAAATACATATATTACGTTTCTTTATTTTATATATATGCAATTTGCGTTCATTTAAGCATCTTTAAATTATAGCTTAATATCTAGTTGGTATTTCATATCGTATTCATGTTCAAACATTATGTTTATCCACTTTGCATTTATTATTACGAATCATAGATTCATGTAAAAGCATCATTTAGATAAAATCATGTAGTTTTCATATCATATTTCCAATAATAATACTTTAACTAATTCATGTAGCAAGCCTGCACCATCCTAGAGGTGTGCACAACAAGTGCTATGGATACTTAGAGGTATTAGATAAGGGTACCCGAAGGTATTGAGCATGTGGACCCAAACGGGATTAATCCTGTGGGCCTGTCAAACAGATTCAAACGGGATCAAAGCTATGGACCTAAATTAAGACTATAGATCCAAACTGGGTCAAGACAATGACAGCTGCAATATACCTTTACATGTATGTCTATCTATCCACAATCTAGACATAGATGTAGGCAACTAATCGTTTTCCCCTTTTATTATCATTCCATTCTTAACATGCAACTCTTTAATTTAGCAATATCTATATAATTATGCTCATAGGACCTTTATACATATTCATGTTTATAAAACCTGCACTTGTAAATTTATACAAAGATATAAAGCTTCTCATACACAACAAAAAAAAACTGCCAATTCGCGACTACAATTAGCGACGGAACAATTTCCGTCGCTAATTTTGCGACGGATTAGCGACTGTTTTATCATGCGTCGCGAGAATGATATTTACTATTTTTGCGACGAAATAGCGACAAAATTAATAAACAGTCGCTAATTATTGGCGGGAAGACTACGCGCCCTGTTTTGCGACGGAATTAGCAACAAATTTTTTCCGTCGCTAAATTTTATAATTTTTATTCAGGAAATTAGTTCCAGAAATTTTAGCGACTAATTTCGTCGCTAGCGCTTTTTTGCGACGGTTTATTGACGGAAATATATCTGTCGCTAATTACTATTTTGTTGCTGTAATACGATTAGCGACGGAGGCATTTAGTCGCTAATCTGTCGCAAATAAATTAAAAAATAAGTTTTTAAATTTCACTCCTATGATTTATGTATAATTTCAAGTAATTTTAATATACACCATATAAAATGAATATTTTCTTTTGTAACAGAAAATTATAAATTATTTTATAAATTGATAATAATTTTTTACCAATTATACCAAAATCTAATGTTATTTATTTAGAAAATTTACATTTTTAATCATAATAATAAACTAATTGTTATGATTATTATATATTTGCGTGTTCAATATTAATAAAAATAAATATTTATAAAATTTATTATTTCATTCAAAATAATAATAAAAAAATTTGTAATTTATTTTTATTTTAAAAACTTTAAATCAAATATTAAATTATTAGGAATTAAATTGATTTGTTTATCAATTATCCCCAAATATAAACTTATTTATTTAAAAAAAATTACATTTAAATAATAATAATAATAAAGTAATTGTTACAAGTATTACATAGTCATATTATGAAAAATAATTCCTAAATTTAATTTCTATTATTTTTCTAAATGAATAAATTTTCTAATATATATATACACACACACACACTTTTCAATTTTATTTCTATTATTTTTCTAAATGTTCAAAGCTCCATCTAAACTCATTCTTACCATTTAACTTCACTACCACGATTACCTAATTGAGTGTTATGGAAGACTGAGTAAACTTACTGATTTGAAAATGGAGAAATGGCTTTGAAATTCTAAACATGGCCAAATTAATAAATAAGTTAAGATATTATCTGATAAATCCAAATATATAGTCCATTTGAATCTACATATTTACGGTTTGGTTGGATCTTCAAATACAAATTGAACAGCTTTTATAAGGAATAGTGTAAGTAAAGATTCAACGGTTAAGTATATGCCATTAGATCGGCCTGATTTTTGGTGAGTACGTTCGAAACTTCTTGTTGTTAATTTTGAACGGTAAAGATTAGTTTTTAAGGTTTGTAAATTCAATTTTTGTTGCAAAAAATAGGTTATTTTCTGGATTTTTTACGTAATGACCAATTTTGTATGTGAAGTCGATCGAAAAATCATTTGCCGTTAGATCGGCCTAATTTTTTTTGAGTACGTTTGAAACTCCTTGTTGTTAATTTTGAATGATGAATATTAGTTTTTAAGGTCTGTGAGTTTGGTTTTTGTTGCAAAAAATAAGTTATTTCTGGATTTTTTACGTAATGACCAGTTTTGTATACGAAGACGATTGGAAAATCATTTGCCATTAGATCGGCCTGATTTTTGGTGAGTACGTTCGAAACTTTTTGTTATTAATTTTGAACGGTGAAGATTAGTTTTTAAGGTCTGTAAGTTCAGTTTTTATTGCAAAAAAGAGACTATTTTCTGGATTTTTTACGTAATAACCAGTTTTGTATATGAAGACGATCGGAAAATCATTTGCCGTTAGATTGGTCTGATTTTTGGTGAGTACGTTCAAAACTCCTTGTTGTTAATTTTGAACGGTAAAGATTAGTTTTTAAGGTATGTAAGTTCAGTTTTTATTGCAAAAAAGAGGTTATTTTCTGAATTTTTTATGTAATAACCAGTTTTGTATATGAAAACGATCGAAAAATCATTTTATCCCATCTATCCTTCACCGTATTAGCCACCTTGACAAACTCACATCATTCTATCTTCAATTAACTTTAGATATACAAAACCATTAAGTGATCCCTACATTACATTCACTGTATACAATTATCATATTAATTAAATTTTACCAATTAATTTAATTATATGAGTATATAATTACCTCAGTAATTAATTTTATTTTTTTCAGTATCATTCAACTAATATTTATCTATTTTTTCATAATACTTATACGAGTAATTGAGTATACTTCATTTTATAAATTATTTAATTAATACTATTAATTTAATAGTTATTTAAAAATATTTTATATTTACTTTGATCTTTATAAATAATAATAAATATAAATTATTTTTTATTGGTAAAAGATTGAATTTAAGATTAAAATTAAATTTAAAATTTTTTAAGAGGGAATTTTTTTTATTTTGAATTTTTGGAGTGAGTAAAAAATTTAATTAAGTAATTAATTATACATATTTACCAAATTATCCTTAAATATAAAGGCAAAATGATCAAAATTGGGAGGGATATTTTAGTATTTTCAAAATACTAACCCTAGATATAAAAGGCAACTTTCTCTCCCCTCACTCACTACACTTTCTGCCGTTTCCTTCTTTCCATCTTCTCTTTTTTTGGTTTCTTCTCCTGCTTGCCTAATCTACGGTGTTTTGGTGGCTTTCTGGTGCGGACGGCAAAAAGTGGCTCTCCAGTAGGATTGCAAAAACTTTTCTTCTTTTCTCCTGGAATGCAACTCACATTCCCAAGAAGCACTTTTTTGCCCATAATTCCTTGCTTCGAGTTCCGTTCGATGCGTCGTTGGTCTGGTTGAAATTGCAATCAAGCTGCGCACACGTAGGTCACAGCTTTATCGAGCTTTCGTTCTCTAATTTGTATTTCACCATTAAAGGCCCAAGGTTCATTTTCTTCATTTATTTTATTTTTCTTTGATGAATCTGTCAATGGTCATATTGTAAAATATATTTTCTTAGTTATTAGTCCCGTTAGAGTTAAATTACATGCTTTATTTTGCTTGGATTTTATGTTATTTGATTTAGTTTTCATAGATGTTTATTGTTAATATTTAGCTTAAATTAATTCTCTAGATGATATTAAGTATAAAATGGAAGAGTAGAGGAGTGAATACATGAAAAAAAAATGAATCAAAGGCATAGACACAATAGGAAGAAAATCGAAGGCAGAGAGGAAACAAAACCAAAGGAAAAAACGGAAAAAAAATAGAAAAAAGAAGAGGAAAAAATTGAATTAAATTAATTAATTAAAATTAGAAAAATAAAAATAGGTAGTTGGAATTTATTTAATTAGTTTAGTTGAACCTAGTTTAATATTTAATTATCTAATCGATTAGTTTTTTTATGTTGAGATTTAGTGAATTTGACCTTATTAGTTATTTGATTAACTAGTTTTGTTTGTTGTTTAATTTGGCTTAAGCTAATAATTAGTTTAATTATTTATCCATTGTTTATTGCTTAGTTTAGTAGTATTTGATTTACGGTTTACCTTAGCTTTGCTTTAATTAATAAGTTGTGGTTAATATTAATTATTTGTTTTTTAGATTGCTTAAATTTTATAATCTCAGCCTTAATTAATTCAATGTTAGATGCTAATTATTTGATTTTAACTATTGCCTATTTTAAAATAACTCACATGTGATGTTAGCATAGTCTTTGCAAATGTATATATAAGCCCATAATATTGCTGTAGACTTATTGTTGCTTACGAGTGCATATGGATACTTGTTTTGTGATTAAAAAGCACTTATCGGTATGTGTGAAACCTGTGATTGGTTGTGGGAGTCATTTGCGCCATTTTCTGTGTGGGGAGATTTTCAATATCTAGTTGTTATGCTTTCCGACTTTCATTAGAATTTCACAATTTCTTGTATTAATGTGCAAGCGATATTCTATATGCTAGCATAAATTATAAATGTTAAATTTCAATGCAATGCAATCATACTATAATGCAAGTCAAATATTATTAATAAAATAAACGCGTATGCACATCTAGTTTCATAATGTTTAATGGACATGTTATTTTAGGTGAATAAATTTTAACTTGAATGGCTATATAATGACTATTCTCCATATTGTTAACTTGGTAATTATGCTCGTAATTTACTTTCATTATTCAATTGGACATGTATTTATACTATTTCTCATGTTGTAGAGAGAGAGAGAGGGAGAAAGGAGGAAGGAGGGAGGGAGAGAACCTTAAACATGTTGGCTAGTAGATAACTTGTGATGACTTTCAGATTAGTATTGGATTTACTAGGTTAAAGTGAAGTATAGTTATTTAGTAGTGGTTTTTGACTGCATATGGTGCAATCAAAACCTTTTTCTTTTTCCTGTCCAAGTAATTACTTTGTTCTGGTTCTTGTTATTCTAATCAGAATGAATGGCTAGTTGCTTAAAATGGCATTGGCTTTGGTATACTGTTTGCATTGCTATTGAGAGCATTCTAAGCCCTCGTCAATTTTACTGATAATCCCAGTGGATTGTGTTGTAGCTTTTCCTGAATGAACGATAATGTCAAACATCTTTAATTATCAGATAGAATTTACTGATTATAGCCTCTTAGTCAAGTATGAATGCCATTTGACGTCTTTATGCATGTTTCTCATTTTAGGTATTTGAAACATGGTGTAAATGAGAAGGGCAGAGTAGCTAATGATGTTGAGACAGAGCAGATTGTATTTGAGGAAGTTCCTGAAGGGTTTCCTATCCAAATAAGTTCTGTTGTCCAAAATCGTGGTTCCATCCCACTATTTTGGTCACAGGAAACCTCACGTTTGAATATCAAACCAGATATTATATGTATGTCGTTGCACTTGTGGGATTCAGGTAGTGCATTCTTTTTTTATTATTATTGTTATTTTTATTTTACGCGGCTTCTTGTCTCTCTCAGTGTCAAAGCAGGACCAAAATTATGAAGCAACCAGACTACATTTTGAAAATCTTGCCAAGAGATATGGAAATCCTATCATTATTTTGAACCTGATTAAGGTAATTTCCTATGCAGTTCTGCAGTCCATTTATTCAATTCTCTTAGTCGTCTTTGTTGCTGCAGCAAACTTCTTGTCCTGGTGCTAAACAATAAAAGATTTTTGGACAATGATGTTATTATGAAAAAAACTTGGTGTCCTCATTCTGTTAATATCAGCTCTTTTTCCTAGTTTTTTTTTCTTTACTCATCTTTGTTTGATGTTATTATTTTCTTGTTATAGACACAAGAGAAGAAGCCTCGAGAATCAATTCTTCGTGCAGAGTTTGCTAACGCTATTGATTATATTAATAAAGATTTGTCTGAGGAGAACATATTAAGGTTCCTTCATTGGGATCTTCACAAACATACTCGAAGGTATGTTTCCTTTATGCTGATTAATATCTATATTGCAAAAGTTCATGGACCTAGATTAACATTTCAAAAAGCTGATTTATGGCAAAACACCTGTTTATTGTTTCTCAGCAAAGCAACAAACGTTCTATTACTTCTGGGCAAAGTGGCTGCATATGCTTTGACGCTGACAGGATTTTTTTACTGGCAAGTAACACCAGCATTGATGCCTGAAGGGTGTGTTAGTTGGCCAACCTTTGAGTAAGTTGGCTGATCACATTTATGTAACTTCCCTTTTTTATCCATGATATTTTGTCTCTTTACCTGAAGTCAGCAGTAAGAACCAGTATAATATGGATGCATGCACCACTAACAATAATATGTAATATCATATTCTCTTTTCTTGCTCGTTGCTCACCAACGTAAGATTTCGTGGATTAATACTGTCAAATCATTTAAAAATCTTAAGTCCTGGATTTCAAGTTTCATTTGCTTGTATTCATTTAATTTGCATAATACCGTTCATGTAAGAGTTACTAGTGCAAAGTTTTTCAAGGCAAGGCTGCTCATGATATTGTAGAATTTTTTTCTTTCTCTACTCTGTATGGGTGTCTATCATTTTGTGTTTGTGCTCACACTTTCTTGGTGGATAATTTATGCTGTATCTTGTCATGAAAAATAATTCTTTCTCATTATCTGGTGCTTTTTAAAGATTGATTCGGTCCTATAATCTCAATTCTTAAGTATATCTTTGACGTCTATTAGTTTAATGTTCATGGTAAAACTGTGGTAGCGTAGAAATCTGATTTTTTCCTTTTTAGATGCTAGGCTACATATCATTTTGCTGGACATGCGTTGCCTTGACTGATTGTTTTTGTGTTGGCATGTGTGCTCAGTTTCTCAAATATCTTCTTTCACTGTGAATACACATAGTTGTATTTTTCATTTTAAATATTCCAGGACATTAGAATTGCCATATTTGAATGCTGAGATTAGCTAGTGACTAGTGACTATTGACTAGTGAGAGCATGGCAGATTATATAGACAGTTGAATAGTATGATTATTTTATGATGAGATTACATTATTAATTTTGATCCTGTTTCTTACTATGGTGTTAGCATGTCCTAATGGTGTCATTTTTGGCATATGAGCATCATGCAGGAATGCTGAGAATGGAAACCTATCTCTTGAGAACACATGCAACGATAATGATGAGAATTCCAACGAAATAGAGCGGAAACTTAGTTGAGGCAATGGTGTGGCTAATGGAAATCATTCTGCCAAGCATCCAACATTCCAAAAGGGTGTTCTCAGGACCAATTGCATAGATTGTCTTGACCGCACAAATGTTTCACAGTATGCATATGGTCTGGCTGCGCTGGGACACTAGTGAAAGGCTCCTTAGTTTATAAGATTAAGGATAATATTATGTAATGTTTCAAATTATTATCTATATATGTGTATTTTGGAACATATTTTGATTTGGAATCAATGTATATTTATATGTGTGAGATCATTGCTGTTTACAGATTGAAAATAAATAAATAACAGGATTAAAATTTTAAAATACAGCAAAACAAAATTCAATTAATAATTTAGCGACGAATTTGCGACAGAAAAACTGTCGCTAATATGTAAAATATATAATTTCGGAAATAATTAGCGACAAATATTTCGTCGCTAAATTTTACACTAAATTTGTATTTAGCGACAGAATTGGCGACGGAAAATTCAATCGCTAAATATTATTATAATTCGGCAACTAAATTAGCGACGAAAAAAAAATTTGCGACGAAAATTTTCGTCGCTAATTTAGAGACTGATTTTGGATTCCGTCGCTAATATATTAGCGACTGGGCTATTAGCTACTGTTCGTCGTGCCGTCGCTAAATTATATTAGCGACGGATTTTGGCAATTAGCGACGAAAAATTCCCATTTTTTTGTAGTGATATGTATATAAATTCTGTACGTTTGCTTCTATTATATATTTCATCACCAAGATAGTGTGTGAGTGTATGTGTACACACACATGTACATTTTCATATTTAATGCAATGTCACATATTCCAAGTTTACTAAATCATGCATTAACAAGTCATATGAAATTCAAGTGAGGTCACAAAATTTATATTAAGTTCATATCCACCACAAAGATAATATAGCAGGTAATTGTACTATTTCCTTTAATTATTTGCTATTTTCATAATTAATATATTAGAAACCATAAACTCTATATTCAAGTTTACATATGCAAGTCATAACTTGCCACCATTAGGCTTTTATACAATTCACATGTACTCGTATGATTTGTTTCATATACACTTTTCTCAATTATTTTTTTCTACGAATATTCACATACACAAAAAAAAAATTGCCAATTAGCGACGGTACAATTTCCGTCTCTAATTTTGCGATGGATTAGCGACTGTTTTATGAATGCGTCGCGAGAATGATATTTACTATTTTTGCGATGAAATAGCGACGGAATTAATAAACAGTCGCTAATTATCGGCGGGAAGAGTACGCGCCCTGTTTTACGACGGATTAGCGACAAAATTTTCTGTGGCTAAATTTTATAATTTTTTATTCAGGAAATTAGTTCCAGAAATTTTATTTTGGCGGGAAAATTTAGCACCTTTTTTTGCGACGGTTTAGCGACGGAAATATACCTGTCGCTAACTAGTATTTTGTTGCTGTAATACGATTAGCGATGGAAATATTTCGTCGCTAATCTGTCGCAAATAAATTAAAAAATAAGTTTTTAAATTTCACTCCCATTGTTTATGTATCAATTATCCCCAAATATAAACTTATTTATTTAAAAAAATTACATTTTAATAATAATAATAAAGTAATTGTTATAAGTATTATATAGTCATATTATGAAAAATAATAAATATTTATATTTATATAATAATAATAATATAAAGTTTATTATTTCATTTAAAATGATAATGAAAAATTTATAATTTATTTTTATTTTGTTAAAATTTTGCGTAAATTTTAAATTATTAAAAAATTTAAAATATATATTTATAAAATTATCCTTGAATACAAGGATAAAATGATGAAATTTGGTAGGAGCATTTTAGTAATTTTACAAATTTATCCTACATATAAAAATAACATTTTCTCTTCCGCCACATCTCTCCACGGTTTCAATTTAATGCGTATATGATTTTAAGCTTAATTTATTATTTAGTTGAATAATACAATAGAGTTCAATCCAAGACTTAAACTCATACAAGTCAAAATGAATAAATTTTTTAATTTAATTTCTTCAATTTAATTTCTATTATTTTTCTAAATGAATACATTTTCTAATATATATATATACATACACACACACTTTTCAATTTTATTTCTATTATTTTTCTAAATGTTCAAAGCTCCATCTAAACTCATCCTTACCATTTAACTTCACTACCGCGGTTACCTAATTGAGTGTTATGGAAGACTGAGTAACCTTACTGATTTAAAAATGGAGAAATGGTTTTAAAATTCTAAACATGGCCAGATTAATAAATAAGTTAAGATATTATCTGATAAATCCAAATATATAGTCCATTTGAATCTGCATATTTATGGTTTGGTTGGATCTTCAAATACAAATTGAACAGCTTTTATAAGGAATAGTGTAAGTAAAGATTCAACGGTTAAGTATTTGCCGTTAGATCGGCCTGTTTTTGGTGAGTACGTTCGAAACTTCTTGTTGTTAATTTTGAACGGTAAAGATTAGTTTTTAAGGTCTGTAAGTTCAATTTTTGTTGCAAAAAAGAGGCTGTTTTCTGGATTTTTTACGTAATGACTAGTTTTGTATACGAAAACGATCGAAAAATCATTTGCCGTTAGATTGGCCTGATTTTTGGTGAGTACGTTCAAAACTCCTTGTTGTTAATTTTGAACGGTGAATATTAGTTTTTAAAGTCTGTAAGTTCAGTTTTTGTTGCAAAAAAGAGGTTGTTTTCTGGATTTTTTACGTAATAACCAGTTTTGTATACGAAGACAATCGGAAAATCATTTGCCGTTAGATTGGCCTGATTTTTGGTGAGTAAGTTCAAAGCTCCTTTTTGTTAATTTTGAATGGTGAAGATTAGTTTTTAAGGTCTGTAAGTTCAGTTTTTGTTGCAAAAAAAGGCTATTTTCTGGATTTTTTACGTAATGACCAGTTTTATATACGAAGACGATCAGAAAATCATTTACCGTTAGATTGGCCTGATTTTTGGTGAGTACATTTGAAACTCCTTGTTATTATTTTTGGACGGTGAAGATTAGTTTTTAAAATCTGTAAGTTCAGTTTTTGTTGCAAAAAAAAGGCTATTTTCTGAATTTTTTACATAATGACCAATTTTATATGTGAAGACGATCGAAAAATTATTTGCCGTTAGATCGGCCTGATTTTTGGTGAGTATGTTTGAAAACTCCTTGTTGTTAATTTTGAACGGTAAAGATTAGTTTTTAAGGTCTGTAAGTTCAATTTTTGTTGCAAAAAAGAGGCTATTCTCTGAATTTTTTTACGTAATGACCAGTTTTGTATACGAAAACGATCGAAAAATTATTTGCCGTTAGATTGGCCTGAATTTTGGTGAGTACGTTCGAAACTCCTTGTTGTTAATTTTGGATGGTGAAGATTAGTTTTTGAGATCTGTAAGTTCAGTTTTTGTTGCAAAAAAGAGACTGTTTTCTGAATTTTTTATATAATGACCAATTTTGTATGTGAAGACGATCGAAAAATCATTTGCCGTTAGATCGGCTGAATTTTTGGTGAGTACGTGCAAACAAGACTTTAATTTTGAACGGTGAAGATCGTGTTATTTGTTGCTTTCTAACCCTATCCGATTTGCTTTCGACAGAAGTTACAATTAAGGGCTCTTTGTTCTTCTCTCTCTAATGTTTGTGTAACACCTCAACTTGGAGTTACCCGAATAATAATCGGACTGACTCAATAAATATTAATAAATAAATGATTTAAAATGATATTAAGAGTAAATAAAATTATTTGTTTTAATTAAATTACAAATTAACACAATTTAAGTTATATGAGAGAAATAATAATATTCTAAAATTAGATAAATTTTATGTGTAGGAAATATATTAAGTATTTTACGTCTATTTATTGGTTAATCTGCATATTATTATATAAATTTTATTCTAAAATTTTGACCTTTTAGTGATTATTATTATTATTATTATTATTATTATTATTATTATTATTATTATTATTATTATTATTATTATTATTATTATTATTATTCATGTTGTTTAGGGATGTTCACGGGGCGAGATCGGAGATTGTATCCCCACTCCCTTCCCTGTCGGGGTCGAAGATTCTCCGTCTCCGCCTCCGAATTTAGAACGAAAAGGAAATTCCCCCGTTCCTCGCCCCGCATGAATCCCAATCCCCGAATTTTTTATTTTTTAATTTTAAAATATCATATTTTATAAATAATTAAAATTAAATTTATTTTAAAAATTTTAAACATAGCGGGGATCCCTGCGGGGCGGATACCCCATTCTCCGTCCTCGCCCCCAATTTTATAATAGAAAATTTTTTTCCATCTCCGCCCCCGCTGGGGGATCCTATTATTATTATTATTATTATTATTATTAATTTTATATTTTTTATTTTAATAAAATTTTTTGTGCAGAATTTTAAATATTTGTGAGCCCTAATAATTTATATTGACTATAATATCCCTGCATTTAATGAAAGGAAAGAAAAAAATCATGGGTATTTAAGTATTTTCATGATTTTTATGGACCCCGTTTCTCTATGTTTGTTATTTTAGACTCATAAAATTTCATTTACTTGTACTCCCTTTTACATAGCCGAACAAAACCCTAGCCCTCACCGCCGCCCACCAGTGCCATCACCCAACCCTCCGCCCCAACCGCCTCTCTCCCTTCCTTCGACCACCTTTTCACTACCCAATCAGCTGCCGACAACTCCAACGACGGCCACAACATCCTAAATAAAGTCTTTTAAGAACGAGCCCTGAAGAGCATCTATTATGCCCTATCGGGGACTCTTCGTCGGCGGATCTAGAGCAGGTTCCCGAGGTGATGATTCGGCGCCGTTTGAGATGTCCGTGGAGAATGCACTCAAGCTCTTGGGAGTCTCCGAAAACACTTCTTTTGGATGTTGTTTTTGTTTAGACAAAGACTGATAGTTCTACAACTTCCACTGCATCTAAACCAGTTTAAGCTTCTTTTTCTCCTCTTACTTTTTCTCCTCTTATGTATTCGGTCCCTTTCTGTTCCTATTTTCTTTGGGGCTCTCTCCTATCATTTTTCTGTTAATATGTTTTGTAGTGATTTTTGTAGTGTTGTGCAGTGACTCATGCTTGTTATCTCTGTTTTGGAATTGTTTACTGTTGGTTTCGATGGCTTTTAGTTATGGTAATTTGTAGTTTGCTCACTTGTTGGGTTATTGTTTATTGTTAATTTAAAGAGAAGAACTTTTGTAATTGAAGACTTCGTGCTTTTACTCAAATGGGTGTTTTACTAGCCTTTAGGTATTGGCAGCCTTAACTTTGGCATCTCTAGGACTCTTTTCTGTTTTGATTGGGAAGAGTTTAACAATTTAAATCTCAACAAAGGTTATAGATTCCAATTTGTACAAGAAACTAAAATGTCTACAGGATATAGTTTTACTGGTGGCCACTTTTACATTATCTGCCATCTCATAGAAAGCCAAAATCATATTATCAATACATATATACATGAACAAAATGGATAAAGAGAACCAAATTGAATTTAGGCGAAGAGCATCAATAAAGCGTTCAGACGAGTTAAGAAATCAATAAAGCAGAACCCATTTTGCTATTTTCAGGTTACCAATATAATCTATTTTTTCTGCAGAGAGAGAGAGAGAGAGATCAGAGATGGGTAGCAAAAGCATTAGAACGAAAACAATGAAGTGGCAGAAGCATTAGAACGAATATTGCAAGTCCTCTCTCAGGTTTTGCTTACTTCCATTGGGGAGCGGTGGACCTCTTATGCTATTTCCTTTCTGACCAATCAAACCTCTCAGGTTTTGCTTACTTCCAATTATTAGATATGCACGGACTTCGATTCCAATTATTACTCTTTTGTCTTCAGAAAATGGATATGTGAGAAATATGGTTTCTAGTTTATGCCTGGCATTGTGAAATGTACTGCTGCTATTTATTTATGCATTTAATTTTAAAATCAGCTACTTCACCTTCTTGCTTCTTTTTTATGAGCAAGCTGCTAATGATTGTGATACTTTGGAACTAAAAATGTGGTCAAGTTTCAATGAAAGGGATTAGTATGTTAAAATCAGGGAGTTTATATTCTTTACTGTTTCCAAAGGCTCCTTTTATGCAGAAATTGTTATAGAGTATATGGTTATGCTGTAGTAGCTTTTAGAATGAAATGACATAAAATGTTATTCATAGAATAAATTTGCAGATCTTGAAGGCAAGACATATTTTCATGGGATCCTAGTTTGAATGCGGTGCAAGCTGAATCCGACCTGTTAAATTCAGAGTGCATCATCCGCACAGCAGGTACTGCTAGCATTTTCGGATGCTATTGGTCTTGGTCTCGGTCTTCTATTTATGTCTGAATGGAGGAATCTAAAAGCTACAGATTGCAATTTTTCTTCAACCTGATGATTCATGAAATTAAAATGTGCAATTTAATTTGTTCAATTTCCACCTGATGAATCTAAAAGCTGCAGATTGCATTTTTTCTTCAATTTCCACTCTTACTATATTACTTTATTCATCTTCCATCATCGTTTGAACTAAACGACATTTTGTTTTTCTCTTTTGCAGAAGGATTCGATAACCTATGACTAGCCGCCTGCTGCTGATGTTTTTCTTTCTTGGGTTGACAGGGTGTGTCTATTCTAATCCATTCTTATTGATGCAATCTTATCACAAGTGAGGGCTATAATAATATCTGATACAATTGTTTCTTATTGGACTTAGCTACACCAATCCAATGTATGCTGCCGCAATACAGCCTGCAATTCCAGTCTTTACATTCCTCCTGGCTGTGATGACTGGGTAAGTTTAAGAGGTTCTCTTTTTAGCCTTTTGGTGTTGGGGTTCATGATTTAGCATATGTTGGTGCAATAATTCCCAATATTTGCTTGTATATATTGTTTTCTTAAAGATCAGTTTTCAGTTTCTTTTATGAACATATTCTTGCAGTACCGAAAGAGTGAATTTGCTTAAAACTGAAGGTCAGTTATCAAGCACCACAACATTTGAAGTGAAAATAGCTTTCGGTAATAGTTCTGTCTGTTATTCTTAAACAACTTTTCGTAACATACATGCATCAAAAGCCAAGATAAGAATTCCTGGGCCCATGATGATGTTGAAACTCTGCAAGGTTATGGAAAACAGTACACTTATTATGAATTAGTTGCATGGAAGTAGCCTTTAAGGAAAGCATTCTGTACCCATTACATTTTTCTGCCAACATAAGTGTTAGTTTCATGTGGCAAAAATATATTCACTTTGTTTCTATAGCTTTGAATTACTTCAGCTGGAGTTGGGGTGGCAAAATATGTGTCTACTGTTGAAACCTGCAATCTTGAACGATTCAAGGAATTACGTTCTGGAAGATATTTATGGTTGTGTATCTATTCATGCATTTGAACTCCAACAGAAACACGATATTGAAAATTTTGTACTATATTCAATAAGGCTCGATATGTTTTCCTGATACAACGTGCTCAAATCTCTTATTGCTAAAAAACTATTATATTAATTAATTTTTTCGGTAGTTTATGGACTTCAATTTGTCATTGCAGGCTCCACTTTTAACCAAATACCCTGCCAACATTTTAGTCACAGCCTATTCATATGCTTTTGGCACTCTATTGATGGTTTTGACAACATTCTTTTTTACCAGTGGGTCAACCAAATGGAGTCTTACACAATCTGAGCTCTGGGCAGTCATTTATGCTGTAAGTTTCCTGACTGATAGTATATTCACCTTACATTTCATTTGTAAATGCACAACTTATTTTCTCTGGAGTGTATATATATAAAGGATAATACATTTTTGTAATGGTTGAAGTAGCCAATGTGAAATATATAATATACCTTGTCTAGAATAAGCTACTTTTGTTTTCCAAATTAGTATGAATATTTTCATAACTATGTAAACACTCTGGGAGGTTTGCAACAATAATTAACATGCAGATTTAATTCATGGACCTGACTTTAAATTTCTATTGACAAACATTGCTTTGGTTTTTTCTCTCTAACAGAATGTATTTATTATATTTTACTTATTTGCCAAAACATCTAAAATACTATTCTATACTTTGTGCAGTATCTTCAAATGGAAAATGGCTCTTGTTATGTGTGTGGTGTCCATTATTGCATTCATGGATTCGGTTAGTTTCTTGTCTACATAATTATTGGTGTTCATTATTGCAGCAAGAAGACGAGGAGAGGGATTGTATTTAGGCTTAGGGTATATTACTATAATAATATTAGTTAGGAGCTAATTCTATATTTGATAGGAAATTGTAAAGATTTAATTTGTTATTGATTTTAGGGAAATTGATTGTATAAACAATACCTTGTTTCATATATTATTTTTTTATGTTAACTGTATATTTGTAATGAATTCATTACAAATTATACATATGAAAATATAAGATTATTATTTATATTTGCATCTATTATATTTGAATTTCATAATATAAGATTATTATTTACAGTGTACAAGATGAACATTTAAAAATAGATTAAAAGAAAATTTTAAATTAGGCAATAATTTAACGACGGATTCGCGACAGAAACTGTGTATACATTAGAATTTGAAAAATAATTAGCGACAAATTTTTCGTCGCTATCTTTTGCGAGTAAATTTATAATAATAAATTTTCCGTCGCTATCTTTTGCGAGTAATTTCCTTTTAGCGATTGTTCATCATGGCGTCGCTAATTTAAATTAGCGACGGAAAAAGAGAGTTAAATTCATACATCAATTACCTTGATTTTTGCTTGAGCTTTACTTGACTCTTACTCTCTTCTTTTTGGTTTCCCTATGGATAGATTTTTGAGTGTTTTTGAGGAAGAAAATAAAGTGAATTTTGCTGTGTTTCTGTGTCCTCTTTTGGCTGGCCACTTCTTCTCCAATTTACATGTCTTTTTTCCTATTGGTCCACTTGATGGACCTAAGACAATTGCACCTTCCTCGCTCATACTTATTTTCTTCTTTCAATTGTATTTAATTTGACTCTTCTTATTCACTTATTGATCCACCCTCAGCATGACACATTACTTCTAGGGTATGTTTTAGGGCTTTACAATATGTAAATATAGATTATATATAACATATTATAATTATAATTTATATATTTAAATTTAAAATTGAAATTACATAAATATATAATTTATAAAATATATAAATATGTAATATATTTTTTTGAGAAAAAAATATAATGATAATATTAATATTAATATGATAACAAAAAAATTGGGTAATTCAAGTTGTTTTAAAATTGATCCTTATCTGACCTTAATTTTTAATTAAGCTCATATTGCATATTTTAGATGAGGTTCATATTTAGGTTTCATTTTAAGATAGATTCAAGTTGAATTTAATTTGTATCATGGTCAAAAATTGACATGTTTAATTTTTATTGCATCACATAAATCGAAGGATGAATTGTGTATTCTCATATTTCACGCATTAGCTTTTTAAAAACACTTTAAAACACTGTATTTGCATTAGTATGTATTGTATTATGTTAATTTATATGCTAACCAGTGAACTTAAATGTTATTGTCTAATTTTGAATTGGATCAAATGAAAATTTAGAAAAACTCGAACCTAATCAAGATATACGTAATTATGCATATTAAAATTGCAAAGAAACTACCACTAAGAGATGAGATTGGATAAAAGGTGTCTTTTCTCCCTTAATTGGAGCTTTTAGATTTGAATTTTGGGAATGCAACATTTTTAAATACTTGAAAGACAATTTTTTGCCTTATTGTCAATCTTCCCAATACGAATTTCAATTAATCAAGTAAAAGAATTTTTATTTTTCAAATTTTAATTTCATGATGTGTTTTTTGATGTGGGAATTTATTTCAGCATCTTGATGAGAGACTATTTTGACTTCAATTCATCATGTTGGATTGATTCTTGATTTTTTAGAGTAACAATTGCTAAAATTCCAAAGCATTTACAAGAATAACAAAAATGGGAATACTTTTTTCCTCTCTTTGTAATTTCTAATTCACGATCTGCCATTTACAATATTGAGCCCCGCTAATTTAATTGGAGTTTGAATAAAAAAATAACATATTTGATGTGTGGATTTTTTGATAAAGAAATTGCATGAAAAATGAGGCAGTTATGAACATTATGGAAGAATATTTTAGGTCTCTTGAAGTAAACAAGTCTGGACCGAATTATTTCACGTTAAATGGGCCAGAGTTTAAATTTTTAGTCGGATCGATTTGAATTGAATATAGAGGAAAAAGTTCGGATTCAGATCCCAACCCATCCGATGCACATCACTAGCCATAAGTGCTTTAAAGTTTGGTTTTGAAATAATAAAAAAATTAAAATTATTAAAAAAAAAAGCAAATGGGAAGACACTTGTTTTCTAAACAATTTTGAAAATTTTAAATGAAGAAAATTGATACTAGAATATTTTACCACACAGTGTGTAAACTAAATTTATCCAAGTTTGGACTTTCAAATATAAGTAATCATTTAACAAAATTACTGAAAAAAAAATTGTATTGAATCTATAATTAAAAAAAGGTAGTTATCAATTATCAGAGGTTTGAGCTTTTAAAAAAATAATGTACCCAAAAGAAAATGACTGCTTATGATAAAAAAAAGAAAATTATACCAATTCCTATGAAAATTAAAATATTAACTTCATTAGTTTGATAATTTACTAGAGATTTGTTTTGAATTGCATTAATTATGGAATTAGTTTGATAATTTACTAGAGATTTGTTTTGAAAGTGCTCTTTTTGATTCACATAATTATTTTTTTAAAATTTTCTTCCGGCAAGAAATAAATGCTTGTGATTTTTTTAGGCTAAGAGGCCTGGATTATTAGCCATTTTTCAATATTGGACTCAACACTTAAAACCTTACAATATAGGTTAAGAACCCTAAGTCATCTTTAATTAAGAAACTCTATCCAATCTGTTGTCAATTCATAATGAATCAATAATTTAAGAGGGATCCATAAAAAATTAACTTAATTAATCATGCCATGTTATCTCTTTTTTTTTTTCTCAAAACATGTTCTTAAGTCTTTGAAGCCTTATTTTTGTTCTACTACTGTGCTACACCAGAGAGAGCTTGTAATTATTTCAATTGGGTTGATTCAACAATAGATGTGACTGGTAATCAAAAGAGAGAGTTATTACAAAGAAGAAAGGAGGAAAATAATGCTTTAGATATTGAAAACATTATTTTTCAAACATAGAACAAAGTACTGCACAAAGAAATTGAAGGGATCCGAAGGAACAATCAAGAGCTTGAACAAATTAGTATGCAATTGGCTTATTATTGGAATGAAATTATGGTTTAGCATAAAATAGTTTTATGTTTTTAATACTTGTGAAAATTTTCAAAATACAATTTTGCAAATGCCATATTATCACAGAAAAATAAAGTTCTACATATTGCATTAAATATGCAGTTTTATGTTTATAATGCCTGTGAAAAATTCCATCAAATTACAATTTTGCAAATACCACATTATCACAAAAAAAAATATCATTATGTAGATTTTAACAAATATACAATTTTATGTTTATGATACATGTGAAAATTAAAAAGAAAAATTATGCAAATACATATATTATCACTAAACACAATTCTATAGATTTCAATAGTTCTACACATATTAACTTTACAATTGCAAAAATATCCAACATTTTCCTCAATAAACCAACATTCAAAACATCATATTAAATGCAGAATTCCTAATAGCATCCATAATACCAGCTAATTACATTGACAAAAAAATAAAATAGATTAATGTTATGGTTTAAACATCACAATATTCCATGTAGTTGTGCATCAAAAATATCATCAAAATAGTGCTTAAGTTTAGGGATGAGCATGGTTAACCGAAAAACCAATCCGAAATCAAACCGATTTTTAGGTTAACCGAACCGAAATTTTAGGTTTATGATTTTTACTTTAAAAATCGATAGTTAACCGATTCGAAACCAAAACCGAAACCGAAACCAAATATATATATATATATATATATATATATATATATATATATATATATTATGAATTATATTTTAAATTTGACACTTATATTTTTCAATTTTTGTGTAATTTATAAATATTATGATATATAATTTTATAAAATATATATTTTTAGTAAATAAATATTAAAATTATGTGCATAATTATCATTCTATTGTTAGTTTTATATTGAATATTTTTAATTTTTATAATTAATTATGGAAATTTTATTTTTATTTTGATTATTTTAATGGATATTGTATTTAATTAGTATTTTTTATTTTTAAAGCATTTTTAACTATTATAAATAATATTATAAATTGTATAATTTATTCAATTTATATATTAAAAATTTTTAATGATTAACCGATAAACCGATCCGAAAAATCGAGTTAAAAATCGAAACTGATATAGCGGTTAACCAATAGTAATAAATTGGTTTAAGAAAATTGTTAATGGACCGGCATGCTCATCCCTACTTAAGTTGCAGTTCAAAGTTGTACAGTCTATTGATTAAATATTTGTAAAGATCCTATGAGTTGTGGTATTAGCTAAGATACATACCTTCCATAATTTTTTCTATTAAATTTATTTAATTCCCTTGTTCCTATTGTTGTCTTTGCGTAACAACTTTTCTCCTTTTCCATCTGAACCCATGTAGATTGAAACCTAAGTCTATGTTTGTTTGAGTTGTGGCTTTGACTATAGAAACAAGATGGGTTGCTCTTTCTCTCTGACCAACTCACATTGATCAATTTGGAATTAAAACTAAAATAAATAAATCATTTGAAGTTGAATAAGAACACAATATCTTACCCTTTCTAATATTGTTCCAAATGCATCATATACCAATTCAAAACCTTATTGTCTTGGCCTATTGTAGCCCAAGTTTGACATTTTTCTACCTCTACCAATTGACCTACCACGTCTAACTTATCCTCTTTCATTACTAACACTAGTTCCACTACCAATACCATATATTGTGTCTTAACCTACTAGAGTTCTTAGAGACTCCATAGGATCTCTTATACTCATAAACCTTTTACAAATTATAGGACCTTATGGACATTCAAAAATAATTATTAAATCAATTTCTTAAATGACAGCTCCAATAGCATACACTACAAAAAAACTGGGAATTAGCGACGGCATTTTCCGTCACTAATTGACAAAATTCCGTCGCTAATATAATTTAGCGACGGCTAATAGCCCAGTCGCTAATATATTAGCGACGAAATCTAAAATCAGTCGCTAATTTAGTGATGAAAATTTCCGTCGCAAATGTTTTTTTGTCGCTAATTTATATTCCTAATTAGTCGCCGAATTATAATAATAATATTTAGCAACTAAATTTTCCGTCGCTAAATAAAAATTTTGTGTAAAATTTAGCGACGAAATTTGTCGCTAAATTAGCGACAGATTTTCTGTCGCTAAATTATTGCATAATTTAATTTTTTCTTTTGCTGTATTTTAATTATAGCATAATGAAAATTTTTTTTGTTGTATTTATTAATTTTTCAACCTGTATACAATAATGACATATATATATTATTCCAAAGCATAATATGTTCCAAAACACACACATATATATAGATTCTAACATGACATATTATGTAAGAAATTCAATTTATACCTTGTATTTAAAGTGTAGCTACACATTTCATCAAAACACCATATCCCAATTACAACAAGCTCATATTCAAAGTAGTAAAGCAACCCATTCTGATTAAAACCATCACAATTATACCAGAAACAGTGTAAATAGACATAGACACATCATACAATCAAATCATTTGTGAAGAACCAATAGATCAAAACGGTGTAAACTTCAAATTTAGGTAAGGTCATCCTCCTCCATTTCCTTAGCCTTCAGCTTCTCTTTCACCCTCAGCAGAAGGGTCGTCTTCCATGGATCCTGTATCAAATCAGAAAATCGAGATTATTACACACGACTTGCTGAGTGATTAAAAAAAACTCATTAAGACTCTTTTTAAGGATAAAATTTGGAAAAGAGATATTGCTTAGAACATAAACATCTAAAGATTTAGCCTACTGCCTCAGCTTGTGATTTCTATAAACATAATACTTGAGGATTAGAGACAGAAATTTACCAAAGGGCACCAAAACTTTCTGGTCGGCAGACATTTATATTCCCCCACCCCCCATGCCAATTGAAATTTTAAATAGTATGCATAGCCTGCCAATCACTTATCACATGCCAATTGCACCATGCTTAGCAATTTCAACCCAAACCAAGTTAGTGAAGAGCCTTGTCAAACATTAATATTGATGTTCAACCCTGCATCTTTCTGGATATCATGCACACATATGCTGCTTTCACACAATCCAATGCAAGCTTTCTTGAATTGCACAAATGAAGGGGCAAACTCAAATTTTCCATAAAAGCATTTTAATCACACCCATGAATTGCTATTACCAATTTATCATGACAAGCAATAACAAACAGTAATACCCAACAAGAAAAAAAGGAAAACAGTATGAAAAATGCAAGGGAACATATATATGTGTTTAACATTCATTCGGAGTTAATTTAATTCTAACATGACATATTATGTAGCTTAAAATACTTGCTTGCATAGGGATCAAATCAAACTTACATGTGGAATCAAACTTTGACAGTTAACTTGTGCTAAAATAGTAATAAAATCCAATAAAATTTTATTGTAAATGAGTTGGTAAACTTACTACTTATTAATAAGATAGAACTGTAAACCAGTTGATAATCCTTTCCATCTCCATTTGAATCAGATGGTGATATACATTCAATCACTAGCATCATTAGCTTCTGAAATCATGTAAAATATATTATTAGAAGAAACAAAAACGTTCAGAACAACGCATAAACTTTAAATTAAGACAGTCAGAGAGCTGCAGATACTACAGATATTAAATTAGTTTTAAAAATCAAAAGCACAAAATTAAATAACTAGAAAATTAATTAAAACAATAAATCTAATATTTACAAATTATACAGATGGAATGGTAGTATTTTAAGATCGAAACTGAAAATAAGACAGAATTTTCTTCTTTTCAATTAAAAAAAAACCTGATTGACCCAATTAATATTGTCATTCTACCCAGGATTCACAGTTTCGGTGGACACTGTTAATGGAGAAATTCACACAAATTATAACTAACGACTAGAAAGTACCACCGAAAGTCAAAGTGGAGTTAGTGGAACTGAATGGCATTACAATAGTAGGGTTGATCAAGATCGACGGTTTTCCTCACATTCTTCCCACTTAAAACGCATTTACTTCATAATAAAAAAGCAATTTGTGTTCTGGTGCTTAATTAATTGATCATTCTTATAAATTTTAGCACAGCGTAATTGTTTGCATGAGTCTCTATACCTTAACTACTTCATATATATATATATATATATATATAGACACAAAAAGAAAAAAGGTTATCTTTTAAATTGCATATTAGAGATGCATACTGGAAGCCTATTTCTGTTCCTTTTAACAGCTTCAAAAGTCTTTTGCATGCGCATTCCCATTATTGAGAAAAAAAAGCAGAAACAAAAAAAAAGCAAAAAGTTCATATCTGCGTGAGAAGTGAGACTGAAAACTTACTTGGATCCAGCTCCGGTTGTTTCTTGGTCGGAGAGTGTCACTGGTGAGAACAGGAGGCAGAGAAGTGAACTGAAGTGGAGACGGACGAGAACTTGTCTGCGTGAAGAGAAGAGGATCTGCATGAAATGAATGGAGGCAGAGAAGAAAAGGGTATTTTAATTTTAGGGATTTTAACAAATAATTAGCCTAATAAGAGAAAGGTTTGGTTAAGCGATTAACAAGCTACTCGTTGGGTCAGTTGAACTTTCAATGAACAAACAACAACTATTAACTAACACAGCAGATTAAAAAATCAATACAAAGACAAGTGAAAAATGCGAAGTAAATACAAAAGAAAAACACCACTTCTTCCAGTGCCTTAGTCTTTTCACAAACAGCGAATGAGTCACACTGTAATTAAGAGCATATAAGTAAAATGCAGATATTATAAATACAAATCAACAGCTATAATAAATGATGAATAAATAAACCTTCAAATTTGAAAGAATAGATTGGAGATCGTTTATTCTTTCCTCCATCTTCTGAATTTGTTTCTCTCTCTCCTCCAGATAAAGATCTCTAGCCTTTACCTTTTTGATGATTTCCTCGAGAGAAGATTCTACCAAATTATACTGCAGCGTTGATTTTAATTTGAAATCATTGTGAACAGGGCAATATCTTACTGCATCATACTAAACTAAACTGTAGAAATTTGTACATGTTGACAATTTCTATTATATACTCATAATATAAATGAACTTTGTAATTGATGTAATCAAACCCATGCATAATTTTATTTATGTAACCCAAGTCAACATCTATATTTAATCAAACAAATAATATGTGAAAACACAAATTTATATATATTCATGTAATAGAATTCTAACTATAAACAAATTTAATAGATAACTGATAGTCATTGGAAGTTCATAATTACCAATAGACCTTATTAAGTATTAATAGGAAGATAATATTTAATAAAATTTGAATTGTTAATAGTAAGAAGATTTATTCCAAAATACTGGAAACCTAAATTTAGTATTTAAAGCTCTAAACTAGGCTTCCAATTGCAAAACTGCAATCGAATTGACATGAAGGAACTTACCTCTTTTCTTAATGACTGAGTTGGTTAACTCCAAGAACACGAGCTGGCAATGGAATCTCTGCACATGTAGTACCATTTTTCTCACAATCAGAAATTAGAACATAATATCCAACCTTATATATATATACACACACACACACACACACCAATCAAACACATATAAGATCAAAGGAGTTCCCAAACCTGTTAGTCGAATTTGCTACGATCTGCCTGTCATCATACTCGCCGGACCGGTCACCGAAGCTCGCCGGACCGGTCACCGGAGACTCACCGAAAGGACACCGAAGTCTTCCATTGGTAGATCAAGGCACCGGCAACTTCCAGGCGATGTTCACGCGCCCTAACGCTGCCATAATTTATCGGGATCGGAGCTTGAAGATCCCGCCCTCACCATCGCCGATCTCCCTACTGCCGACGAGTGGGGAGGAGCGGCAGCAACCGGAGGAGCCGCCTCAGCCTCAGGATCCCATCGGTGCCATCAATCCCTTCCACTGCCAACGAAAAATGCCAGAAAGAAGAGAGAGAAGGGAGCTAGATGGTGATAAAAAAATCGAATGGAAAGAATCACCGGAGAACGGCGATGCTAGCGGAGGACTGGAAGCAGCAGCGACGATCTGCGCCCCTTCGCCGGCGTCGAGCAGCGGCGGCTAGGGGACGGCCAGCACCGCCTCTCCCGTTCCCGATTTTCCCATCTTCTTTTTTTTTTATTTCTTTCTTTCCTTTTCCCTTCCTCCCCTCTAAACCACAAATCAACCTTCTTTATTAGAACCCACTATTTCTCTTTAAAATTCAACCACACATTCCTTTTTTTTTTTAAATCCCACCTTTTAATATTATTATTATCATCTTATATAAATTTTCAAAATTTCTAATAATTAATATTTGATCAAAATTTTAACAAAATAAAAATAGCTCATTTAAAATTTTTCAGAATTATTTTAAATGAGAAAATATTAAAAATTTGGGATAATTGAAAAAAAATTATTAGAAATGTAAATTTTCTAAATAAATAAGTTCAAAAAACATATCAAGTATTCACATATTGAACTCACTTCAAATCTCTCTCGATTCTGCTCTACTGAAAAATATATCACTGGTATAATAATCCATGTTTTAGATTAACAAAAATTATAGCAAAACCAAAGCTTCTATAAAGTATAGGAATAGAAACGTTTTTACTTATACTCCAAATAAAAATAAAATTTACCCAAAAAGAATCAACAACCTCTTTTTTGCAACAAAAATTGAACTTACAGATCTTAAAAACTAATCTTCACCATCCGAAATTAACAAAAAGGAGTTTCAAATGTACTCACAAAAAATCAGGCCAATCTAACGGCAAATGATTTTTCAATCGTCTTCGTATACAAAACTGATCATTAAGTAAAAAATCCAAAAAATAACCTTTTTTTGCAACAAAAACCGAACTCACAAACCATAAAAACTAATCTTCACCATTCAAAATTAACAACAAGGAGTTTCAAATGTACACACCAAAAATCAGGCTGATCTAACGACAAATAATTTTTTGATCGTCTTCACATATAAAATTGGTCATTATGTAAAAAATTCAGAAAATAACTACTTTTTTGCAACAAAAATTGAACTTACAGACCTTAAAAACTAATCTTCACCGTCCAAAATTAACAATAAGAAGTTTTGAACATACTCACCAAAAATCAGGCCAATCTAACGGTAAATTATTTTTCGATCGTCTTCGTATACAAAATTGGTCATTACGTAAAAAATCCAGAAAATAGCCTCTTTTTTTGCAACAAACACTGAACTTACAGACGTTAAAAACTAATCTTCACCGTTCAAAATTAACAACAAGTAGTTTTCAACGTACTTATCAAAAATCAGGCCAATCTAACGGCAAATGAGTTTCCGATCGTCTTCGTATACAAAACTAGTCATTAAGTAAAAAATCCAGAAATAACATCTTTTTTTCAACAAAAACAAAACTCACAGACCTTAAAAACTAATCTTTACCATTCAAAATTAACAACAAGGAGTTTCGAATGTACTCACCAAAAATTAGGCCGATCTAACGGTAAATAATTTTTCGATCGTCTTCACATACAAAATTGATCATTATATAAAAAATCCAAAAAATAGCCTCTTTTTTGCAACAAAAACTAAACTTACAGATCTTAAAAACTAATCTTCACCGTCCAAAATTAACAACAAGGAGTTTCGAATGTACTCACCAAAAATCAGGCTAATCTAACGGCAAATGATTTTCAGATCGTTTTCGTATACAAAACTGATCATTACGTAAAAAATCCAAAAAATAGCCTCTTTTTTGCAACAAAAATTAAACTTACAGACCTTAAAAACTAATATTTACTGTTTAAAATTAACAAAAAGGAGTTTCGAACGTACTCACCAAAAATCAGGCCGATCTACCGGCAAATACTTAACCGTTGAATATTTACTTACACTACTCCGTATAAAAAGCTGTTCAATTTGTATGTGTGTGTGTGTGTGTATATATATATATATATATATATATATATATATTAGAAAATTTATTCATTTAGAAAAATAATAGAAATTAAATTGAAGAAATTAAATTAGAAAATTTATTCATTTTGACTTGTATGAGTTTAAGTCTTGGATTGAACTCTATTGTCTTATTCAACTAAATAATAAATTAAGCTTAAAATCATATACGCATTAAATTAAAATGGTGGAGAGATGTGAGAGAATATAAAATGTTATTTTTATATGTAGGATAAATTTTTAAAATTACTAAAATGCCCCTACCAAATTTCATCATTTTATTCTTGTATTCAAGGATAAATTTATAAATAAATATTTTAAATTTTTTAATAATCTAAAATTTGCTCAAAATTTTAACAAAATAAAAATAAATTATTAATTTTTCATAATCATTTTAAATGAAATAATAAACTTTATATTATTATTATATAAATATTTATATTTATTATTTTTCATAATATGACTATATAATACTTATAACAATTACTTTATTATTATTATTAAAATGTAATTTTTTAAATAAATAAGTTTATATTTGGGGATAATTGATAAAAAAATCAATAGAATTCCTAATAATTTAATATTTGATTTAAATTTTATAAAATAAAAATTAATTAAATTTTTTTATTATTATTTTAAATGAGATAATAAATTTTATATTACTATTTTACAAATCTTTATTTTTATTAATCTGCATAATGTAATTATAAAATAAATATAACAATTAATTTATTATTATTATTAAAAATGTAAATTTTCTAAATAAATAAGTTAAGATTTTGGGATAATTGACAAAAAATTATTAAAAATATAAATTTTTTAAATAAATAAGTTCAAAAAATAGATCAAGTATTCACATATTGAACTCACTTCAAATCTCTCTCAATTCTGCTCTACTGAAAAATACATCATTGGTATAATAATCCATGTTTTATATTAACAAAAATTATAGAAAACCAAAGCTTCTATAAAGTATAGGAATATATAGAAACGTCTTTACTTATACTCCAAAATAAAAATAAAATTTACCCAAAAAGATTTAACAACCTCTTTTTTGCAACAAAAGCTTAACTTACAAATCTTAAAAATTAATCTTCACCGTTCAAAATTAACAACAAGGAGTTTTGAACGTACTTACCAAAAATAAGGCCAATCTAACGGTAAATGATTTTCTGATCGTCTTCGTATACAAAACTAGTCATTACATATTATACCAGAAAATAATCTCTTTTTTGCAACAAAAACCGAACTCACAGACCTTAAAACCTAATCTTCACCATTCAAAATTAATAACAAGGAGTTTCGAACGTACTCACCAAAAATTAGGCCAATCTAACGGCAAATGATTTTTCGATTGTCTTCACATACAAAATTGATCATTATGTAAAAAATCCAGAAAACAGCCTCTTTTTTGCAACAAAAACTGAACTTACAGATCTTAAAAACTAATCTTCACCGTCCAAATTTAACAACAAGGAGTTTCAAATGTACTCACCAAAAATCAGGCCAATCTAACGGCAAATGATTTTCCGATCATCTTCGTATACAAAACTTATTATTACGTAAAAAATTCAGAAAATAGCCTCTTTTTGCAATAAAAATTGAACTTACAGATCTTAAAAACTAATCTTCACCATTCAAAATTAACAACAAGGAGTTTTGAACGTACTCACCAAATATTAGGCCAATCTAACGGCAAATAATTTTCCGATCGTTTTTGTATACAAAACTGGTCATTACGTAAAAAATCCAGAAAACAATATCTTTTTTGCAACAACAATTGAACTTACAAACCTTAAAAACTAATCTTCACCGTTAAAAATTAACAACAAGGAGTTTTGAACGTACTCACCAAAAATTAGGCCAATCTAACGGTAAATTTTTTGATCATTTTCGTATACAAAACTGGTCATTACGTAAAAAATCCAGAAAACAACCTCTTTTTTGCAACAAAAATTAAACTTATCTTTACCGTTCAAAATTAACAATAAAGAGTTTCAAACGTACTCACCAAATATCAGGCCGATCTAATGGCAAATACTTAACCGTTGAATCTTTGCTTACACTATTTCGTATAAAAGCTGTTCAATTTGTCTTTGAAGATCCAACCAAACCGTAAACATGCAGATTCAAATGGACTATATATTTGGATTTATCAGATAATATCTTAACTTATTTATTAATCTGGCCATGTTTAGAATTTTAAAGTCATTTTTCCATTTTCAAATCAGTAAGTTTTCTTAGTCTTCCATACCACTCAATTAGGTAACCGCGGTAGTGAAGTTAAATGGTAAGGATGAGTTTAGATGGAGCTTTGAATATTTTGAAAAATAATAGAAATAAAATTGAAAAGTGTGTGTGTGTGTGTGTGTGTGTGTGTGTGAGTGTATATATAGATATACATATTAGAAAATTTATTCATTTTGACTTGTATGAGTTTAAGTCTTGGATTGAACTCTATTGTCTTATTCAACTAAATAATAAATTAACCTTAAAATCATATACGCATTAAATTGAAACGGTGGAGAGATATGAGGGAAGAGAAACTGTTATTTTTATATGTAGGGTAAATTTTTGAAATTACTAAAATGCCCCTACCAAATTTCATCATTTTATCCTTGTATTCAAGGATAATTTTATAAATATATATTTTAAATTTTTTAATAATTTAAAATTTGCTCAAAATTTTAACAAAATAAAAATAAATTATAAATTTTTCATAATCATTTTAAATGAAATAATAAACTTTATATTATTATTATTATTATTATATAAATATTTATATTTATTATTTTTCATAATATGACTATATAATACTTATAACAATTACTTTATTATTATTATTAAAATGTAATTTTTTTAAATAAATAAGTTTATATTTGGGGATAATTGATAAAGAAATCAATAGAATTCCTAATAATTTAATATTTGATTTAAATTTTATAAAATAAAAATTAATTACAAATTTTTTTATTATTATTTTGAATGAAACAATAAATTTTATATTACTATTTTATAAATATTTATTTTTTTAATCTTGAACACGCAAATATATAATAATCGTAACAATTAGTTTATTATTATTATTAAAAATAGAAGTTTTCTAAATAAATAATTTTAGATTTTGGTATAATTGATAAAAAATTATTATCAACTTATAAAATAATTTCTTATTTTCTGTTACAAAATAAAATATTTATTTCATATGATCTATATTAAAATTACTTAAAACTATACATAAATCATGTGAGTGAAATTAAAAAAAAATTATTTCTTAATTTATTTGTGACGGATTAGCGACTAAATACTTCTGTCACTAATTGTATTACTGTAACAAATTACTATTAGCGACAGAAAGTTTCCGTCGCAAAAAAGGCGTTAGATTTTCCCTCCAAAATTAGCGACTAAACTTTCCGTCGCTAAATTTTCTGGAACTAATTTTTGAATAAAAAATTATAAAATTTAGCGAATGAAATATGCGTCGCTAATTCCGTCGCAAAAAAATGGCACTTATACTTCCCGCCAATAATTAGCGACTGTTTATTCATTCCGTCGCTATTTTGTCGCAAAAAAATAGAAAATATCCTCCTCACGACGGAATTATAAAACAGTCGCTAATCCATCGCAAAATTAGCGACGAAAACTGTGCCGTTGCTAATTTTAGTTGCTAATTGGCAATTTTTTTGTAGTGATAATTTTATTATAAACTACTAGTGATTGATTAATATTAGGTTGCATTGCATGAGTTGATAAATGAACATCACTTATTCCAACTCTAATAACAACATCTATATATTTTTCAAAAAAACCCAACCTTTGATGCTTTCTATAATAAAAAAACCAACAAAAGATCAATTGCTAGTACTATTTATACAATGTATGATTTAATAGAATAAGGCATATAAAAATGAAAATGGATAACCAATACTGGATAACCTTTTTTGTTATGATCTTGACTTTTGTAATATGAACAATGCATTGTTGAGCCCTTCTTTGTCAATTTACCATAACTCTTCTTAGGATCATTAGGTACCTTTTTTCTATTTTCATAAGCCTTCTAAGCATTTGGTAACCTTATGAGGCTCAATTGATGGGTTTCTTGATTGAAGCCCTATTTTCATATTTATTATAGGTTGAATGAAGAACTAGCAGGCTTTAAGATAAGTTTCTTTAGTGTACCAATGGTCAACAAAATTTGCAAGTTCTAATTTTCTATAAAACATGGCACATATGGCATGTGCACATAGAATGCCCCTAAGCTGCCATGACCTGCATGTGCAACTCTTTTTCTTTAAATCCACAATGTGCTTGTAATGTCCATGAATTAGTTTAAAACCTAAATTTGGATTCCATGTTAGGTAGCACTTAACAACTTTTTGTGCTTGATTATGTATGCACTCCAATGCCATAGGTGATGCATCACTTATCCAAGTATCTCCAGAAGTCTCTAGAAGCCTGCATTAAGGCAATTCTCTCCATTAGCTTATATTTAATTTCTTCCATGATTTTTATGATTGGCTTATGCCTTGTACCAACTATCCATGAGTTAAAAGTCTCACACACATTATTCTCAACAATGTCACACTTGTTGTCTTCTTTGAAGTATGCTATGCACTAAGTTTCTTTCTGATGACTGACTTGATTATCATGTCACCCACATACACCTCAACTTCCTTATGCATTAGATCACTAAGAATCTTGGTTGCCATCCTTTGATAAGTAGCCCCGGCATTTTTCAGTTCAAATGGCACGACCTTATATGTATAAGTCCCCCATTTTATGATGAAAGTTATTTTTATCTAGTCTATGATCTTGTTAAGGATCTAATTGTACCTTGCATATCCATCGAAAAAATTGTACATCACACATATAGCTGCATTATCGACCAAAAGATCTATATGAGATAACAAAAAATATCCTTTAGCTATGCCTTATTCAAGTCATGGTAATTCACACACATTTGCACCTTTCCATCTTTTTTGGCCATAAGGACCATATTGGCTAACCAAGTTGGGTATTAAACTTCAACTAAAAGCTTGGCTTTAATTTATGTTTGCACCTTATCCTTTATCTTTTCTGCCTATTTTGGCTTGAGCCTACATAGCTTCTGCTTAACCGCCTTGCTATCTAGAATCAGGCATGTTTTTTGTCAGTTCCAGGCATGTTGTCATAGAATCAGGCAAAGACTTTTCATATTTTCTTAATATCCTTTCGAATTTTATTTTTTCTTCAGGAGTTATGTTGGATGCAACAAAGAATTTTTTTAAGATTTTTTTTTATGTTTCGAGATTAAATGGAGTAGTATTCATTGAATTGATGTCAAATATGAATGAGTTATGATTATGATTATGCATGATACAATTAGATGAGACATTGCACAAATAAGTAAAGTTATTCATCTCATTAACATGAGTAAAGAAAGATACATCATTATTGAATGGTTCAGGAATATAAGTTACATTAGCAAAAGCATTGCTATCTAATACAAGTCGATTCCATCATAGCTTCCCCCTTAGCATAATTTACAGTGTAGCCTTAACCATTTCTTTCTATTCGACTGGAGTGAGGGCTTTCTAAGGCCTCTGCGAATTTTTACACTGACTAGCATGACTGGTGTTTAGCAAGTGTACAAGATCGGCAAGTAATATAGAAAAATATAATTAAGATCCCAAATATCGAACCCAATGAAAATTGTGTAAGTGCAAAATTGTTTTAGATTTTTAAATGAAAACTGTGTAAAAAGAGAAAGAAATCCCAAGTTTTATAATGATGAAGAATTAATTAAACTAAAAACCAAAACTTAAATAACTAAAGTGATGAAACTAATGCAATTAAATAGAAACTTAACAAATAAACCTAGATTTAAATAAACAAGTAATGAAAGTTGGTAAAAATCAATAATAAAGACAACTTCTACTAAAGGACTGTAATACCCTTACTGTAACGGTCTTTTCGATATAACAAAAAGGACAAAATTTTTTTTCTTGAAATTCATAACTTAACTTTACATTATTTAATAACTAAATGATGTTTAACTCAAAACTTCTTATACCAAGTGCACTTGGTCAATGACTTATAACTATCCATTTTACTATTTACTTTACAAAAATTTAGCAATATAACGGCTATATATTAGACTAGCCTCCTAAAAAACAGGCAATATCACAGCCTTTTGGGGGCACAACAATTCTATTCACAATATATTTCATCCAAACATTCTCAAATCATATCCATCCACAAGGTCAACTACACAAAACACACAAATATGAAATGTTGCAATATTATAGACCAATTCTTATACTTCCATTATAACAACTACATATTTACAAGCCACTTCTTATACTACAAAAAGATATAATAATATACATGCCAAAACAAAATAAGACTCCTATTCTTCAAAATCTCTACCTGTAGTGTACTTATGCTCTAGAACTCTATCAATACCTGCACGTAGTGAATTCTACGTGCTGAACAATGCTCAGTTGTGACTAAAAATCATAAAATTTTCCAAACAAGCATAATTTTGCAACTTATGCGAGTTGTTACTTTTTAGTTATCAAAAAGTACTTTTTAACCTTTTTAAACATTATTTCAATTTGTTAATGCAATTTTGGTAAACTTTTCATTTAAGTCCTTAATTTTTCAATTAATTATAAAAATGCCCTTTTTGGCAATTATTTA
Organism: Excoecaria agallocha; assembly: GCA_037975025.1. Lineage (NCBI taxonomy): Eukaryota > Viridiplantae > Streptophyta > Magnoliopsida > Malpighiales > Euphorbiaceae > Excoecaria > Excoecaria agallocha. Next base: position 69,667,476 of record CM075811.1, read on the forward strand.
CAATTTTGCCATTATTTTCATTATTTTCTCTTTTTAATTGACTTTTGATATATAAAACAATTGAATGGGCTATATTTTGACTTTTTTATGCAAAATTATATTTTAGTCCATGTATTTTGCAAAATATCATTTTTGAACTATTTGACCTTCAAATTACCATTTCACCCTTACAAAACATTTTCTCATCATTTTTGTTCACTAAAGGCAAGTTTTGGGAAAATTATATTTTTGCCCCTAAACTTTTAAATTCTTTCAAATAGGTCATTCCTTCACTTTTAATTTCATATTTTAGCTTTCTTTTTGTACTTTTAGTTTATTCTTGTCAATATGCCCCTAGTACAATTTCGGTAAAAATTTTAAAACTGGATATGTGGGACATGAACCCCACAAGGCCACATACTGTAACACTCTTCACGGCTAAATGTAACATCCTTCACGAAACAGTCCTTTCCGATGCGAAACTTAGCAGAAAACGGTAATTTTTTTTCATCCGAAAGCATTTAAATAATTAATTATATACTAATAAAATTCATGCAATCATAAACACTGAACATCCACCCATCAATAACTACAATAACAGAGATCAAATATAATTTAATCCTTTACCTTAATTGTCTAAGTATACACATGCCAAAATACAACTTGATAAAGCACTAATTCTTTTTTTTCTGATCTGGCTCCACTGTATACTATGCTCCTGCAACACTTCATAATCTGCACGTAGTGCTGAGTACTAGATATGCTCAGGGGTGACTACTAATCCTAGAATTTTCCAAAAAAAGCATAATTATATAAATTATGTTACTCTTATTCTTATTTTATTAATCATTTTCCTTTACTTTAGTCAACATTAGTTTCATTATTAACTCATATTTTGGTAATTATTGTTCTTTGATTTTCAATCTTTCAACGTTACTTTACTCTACCTTCTTAGGTGAATCGATATCAGATTTACTTTTACCTTTACGTTTATTCTTTACTATAGTTTTTACTTTTACTTAACTTTCGTCTTATAATTTTTGTCACAGTGATATAATTATCATTTCATTTAACAGTGTATATTGGTATTATTTTGGGACACTTTGCATTCAAAATTTTTATTTCCTTCTTTATACATTTAACCATGTTCAAATACTTTTTTAGGACTTATATCTTTTATTTTTTCCCAATTGATCAATTATGTGCCTTTTTATCGTTTTACTTTTCATTTGACTTTTCTTTCAAAAATACATTACTTAAGCATAAAATTTCACTTAATGTCATTGTCATCACTTTTTGACTTTAAATAGGAAATTAATATCATTTTTCAAACTTGTTACTTTCAAAATAATAATTGGTACATGAAATACCAACTAATTTAATTTATCTTTTTAATGTAAAAATACATTTTAAATCCCTTTTCTTTATAAAAATCTTAACTTAATCTTCATTTATTTTTTTATTCTTATAAAATATTTCTTTTTCTTTTTCTTATTAATCACACTTTTTTGGGAAACCTTACAGTTTTATTTTGACTTTTTATTTTCTTCCAAACGAATCATTTTTTGTTTATAACTTTTTATATTCAATTCATTTCAACAATACTGATTTATTCATTACAACACGCCCCTAGTGCAATATAACAGGATTCTCAAAAAAAATACTCGGGACTGGACCCAAAGGTCCCATTGAGAGAGAAGTGACCCCCAAGGGACCATTTCTCGAAAAATATTTTACTTTCATTTTCACTAAAAACACTGAAGCTATGGAAATCAAAGATCCTACCTATAGCAAAGCAAGTCACCATGACTTGCACTGCGGTATAGAGTGTCCCTATGGCTAGCCAATTATATCCTAAACAAGAATATCATTACTTGTTTATCGCTAAGGGCAAAATAATCAATTATATTTGAAATAATTTTTTTAACATTTAAAAATCTTTAATTTCTTTATTTTATTTCTTGATACAATACATTTTTGTCAATCGCACTCTTTTAGTGCTTCTGACTATTCGGTAGTTTTTTTCCTTTCTTTCACTTTATCTTTTCGAGTCACTTTTGTGAATTATTCTTCAATAATTCACTCGGACACTTAAGACTTTTCAGTCTTTTTTTTATATAATCTTATGTACATTATCTCTTAACAATGCAATGATTAACTTTTTGACGATTCTTCTTTTTCTATCCAAAATATTTGTCATTCGGATATGCCACTATTACTGAATCATTTTATAATAATTCACTCTTTTAATACTTTTTATTGACTAATTTATTTTGATAAATTAGTCAAACATTTATTTTATAACTTTTTAAATAATTATGAATTATATTGATATAATTCATTACTTTATTTTTCGAAAATGCATAAATTGACTTTTTCATTTCTTTTATACTAAAGTTATTTATTTCACATTAGTTTATCATCATGTACTTATTTATTGAATTATTTCTTAATAATTCAATATTTAAGTTAAACATAATCAGTATTTTATTTCAAAAATATTCTAGTAAGGCATATAAATTCTACGAAAATTTGTTTGCACATTATTTTACAATTTCCATCCTTTTCACTCATTTTATGAATTATTTATCAATAATTTATTATTCTTATTACTTTCATAGCTTAATAGTTATTTCGAAAAAAAATTCATCGGTTGACTTTTTATTTCGTTTTCATTTACTATAATTTAATTTCATATAAATTTACCTTTTTCAATATTTTTGTGCAATTATTCACTAATAATTCAATTAATTTCAATACACATATTAACATTAGAATTTTAATAAAATTTCAATAATTTCAATAAATCCCAATAAAATTTATTTATGCATTATTTATTATTTACTATCATTTTTCACTAAAATAATCAATTATTTCACATTATTTCACAACTTTCACTATATACATCATTGTTACATAATCTTTAAAATTTCAAAATAAATTTCAATAATTCAATAAAAATTCATGAATACTATTTATTATCTCTAAAATAAATTAAGCTTATATATTTTATTTTCATGCAAAAATCTCACATTTTTCCCTTACTACATAATTCGGCCATCACACTAAACCCTCCTAAAAATTTTCTTTCTTCCATTTAAACTTTCATTTCATCTTTTCTAATATCCAATTTCATTTATCCTAAACCAATTTCATCAATTAACAACTTTAACAATTTTTAACCTAATTACATAAATGGAATTAATTCAAAATAAAACGGAAATCAAAGGATTTTGTAGTCACTTACAATTTTCTCTTGATTAAGAAAGTTCAAGTCTTCTTTTCCTTGCCTTTGCTCTTTGAAATACCTTTCCTTTCTTCACCACCTATATAGGCCGGCCACTAATCCTTAGGTATCCTTATTTTTTTGTTCTCAAATGCAAAATTCAAACTCATAATCATAATCTACACCTCAAAATCTATGGAAAAACACTAAGAAATCAATTTAAATCTTTAAAATTCTTAAGATCCAACTTACCCCATTTTCTCTCTTTACTTATTTCCTTGCCTTCCTTTACTCAAATCATTTGATTGAGGCCACTAGGGTGACCTAGAGAGACAGAACTTCATCTTGTATGTTGGGATTTATGGGAGATTTGAAGTGAAAGAAGAAAGATCAAAGAGAGAAGGTGAAGGGCCTTGGTTTGGCCAACCTAAGGAGAAGGAGATGAAGCTGATGAAATCTGGAAAATTCTCCAGATTTTTATCCTTTATATGCCTCCTATTGGGCCCAAAATTGGGCTTATTCAATGGGCTTAGCCCAATCAAAATTAAAGCCCATTTTTAGGCCAATAAAAATGCAAACCAATTTCACTATCTTCCTCACTTTAATTCACTTCAAAAATAATTTCATTAATTTTATCATGTCAAAAATAGCTAGTACATAAATTTCTGGCTCAATTGGAGTCCGTTATCGACCTGATTCAAACTTATTTATCCGATTCGATAACTGATGGTGTCACCGAAAAATTTCATTCTTACTACCAAAATATTCTACATGAAAATTCATTTAGGCATGCAAAATCTAGCAATTTTCGAAGTTCGTTTACTATTTTTAATTTTTTATGTAAAATCAAGTCTCATTCCCTGCTAAGTAAATTGACTCAATATATTTTTCATATTTTTGACTTTTGGAGGTCCATTTAATCTCCATTTTACTTCAAATTTCAACTCCGGGCTCACCGTGACTAACACTTTCCAACAGTCAAATAAAATATTTTTAACTTTCGGATGTCCTTTTGGGCCCGAAAAATACTATTCGCTGTCGGAAAGTACTGTTCACGGATGACCTGATATTAGAGCCATTACATATACAGTCTGAGAACTGATCCTAAAGGTCTAATTCTCACAGAGCACCGATCATTATCACTTTTCAGAGGCTATAAGAGGTCAATGACCCTACCATAGCAAAACAAGTCGTTATGACTTACACCGCGGTACAGAGATCCCTATAGCTAACCAATATATATCCTGAGCTAGATTTTGATTGCCTGACTATTGCTAAAGGCAAAAATTCATTTGATTACAAAATATTTGACAATTCTCTTGACCTTTTCAAAATAATATTTTTTAAAACAATCTTTTCTGGGTTTTACATAATTGTGAATTATTTATTCATAATTCACCATTTTCCTTTAGTTTATGAATTAATTCGTATTAATTCATTATTTTTACTTACAATATGTTTTATTTTCAGACTTTTGACAGTTTTTCCTAGTTAATTTACTCCAGAAAATTTGCCATTCACATTTTCATTCCTTTTTCAGGATTTGTGCTTTATTTCACAAAAACTCACTTTTTTTTCATTTATTTGCACTAATTATTTTACTAAAAATTCAATAGTTGTACACTAACATATTTGAATATTTTCTTTAAAATATTCAAATAAATATCATAAATTCCATAAAAATACACGGGGACATTATTTAACCAATTCTTGCATTAAGTAACTATAATTTATTATTTTTATTAGTTAAATAAGCTATTAATTATTCTAAAAATAGCCAAATAAATTCCATAAATTCTATAAAAAATAATGGACATGAATTTTCATGCTTATAATTATTTTAAAGCTTAAATACAACAAAATAACCAAAATACATAATATTTTTCCTTAAAGGAAAATTCGGCCACCATAAGGTAACCAACATACATGCTCCTAAAAATTTATTTAAGCATTCCAATGAACTTATTTAAGGTCTAATTACACTAATTTAAGGTTAATTGCAATTATATATGTATTTACATAATTTTCCCTAATTAACCTAAAGGAAAATTATGCTAATCAATGGGAAATAATTGGATTTGAAGTAACTAACCTTATTCACTTATCTTAGCCTTGCCTAGACCTCATTCTCTTTGCCTTTTACCTTGGAAGTTTGGCCTTCAATGGGAGAACCTACCATGGCCGATTATTCAAGCTATCAAAACACCATTTATTTGTTTTTTTTCTAAAATAAACATCATAAATGCATTCTAGATATCCAAAAACATTAAAAACCACCCTTAAACAAATGTAAACCCTTAGATTTAACATACCTCAATTTGACACCTAAACTTTAGCTCTTGATTTCTCTTGATTCCTTTCCTTTAATCTAAGATCAATGGCTTCTAGGGTGGTCTAGAGAGGCTAAATATACTATTCTATGCTTTGATTTGGTGAGAAATGGAAGAAAAATGGAAGAGAAGAAAGAAATAATGGTGAGAGTGGTTCGGCCAAGAGAAGAGGTGAAGATGCTAGTGAAAGCTCCTGGATTTCAGTGTTATTTTTACCTTTTATACGGCTTCTCAATGGGCCTTGGGCCGGGCTTTTATGTGGGCTTGAACTATTATAGTTTAAGCCCAATAATTACCCGATAAATGATTCTAATTAAAGTCTTGCACTTCCTAACTCCAAATCACTTCAAATTTAATTTTATCATTCTTATCATATTAAAAATAGATTGTACCTAAAATTTCAGCCCAATTGGAATTCATTACTAGTCCGATTGAATTTAATCGACCTGATTCAAAATTATTGATGTTACTGAAAAATTCAGTTTTTGTTACCAAAATAATCTACACATTATTTTAGGCACATACGTAATTTTTGGTAATTTTTAGACTTCACTTGCTATTTTTAACGGTTCGAACCAACCTTAATCAAACAATTATCCTAAAATCCTAACTGCTCCGTTTTCCATGCTTTTGACTTTTTTAGGCCTATTGGATCTCAAAATTACTTCAAATTTCAATCCCGGACTACTCGTGATCAATATTTTTTGATAGTTTAATAACATATTTTTTTTATCTCCGAATGTACTTTACAGCTCGAAAGTACTATTCATTATTGGGAAACACTATTCATGACTAACCCGACGTTGAGGTCATTACAAGGACTATCCACATTAACTAATATTGTAATGACTTAATTTCAAAAGAACACAAGTGATTATGGAAAAATTAAATAAATAAAGCTAGATAGCTTATTCAAACTATCACTCTAAATATTAAAACTTCTTATTAGGAATAATTCAATACTTAGCATAAAAATCCAATTTTAAACGCCTAAACATCCATTAAACTCTTTTTCAAGAAAACTTAACTTTAATCTATTCTTAGTTCAACCTTTCTTAGTATTAACCCACTCTTATCAGCACATAATTACATCTAACTCATAAAATAATCACACATTAATACCAATGAACTAATCTAGGAAACATGCATACCAATAGTCATAAAGAAAATCAATCATCAACCATTTATAAAATAAGTTAATCAATCAATCAATAACTAAAGATAAGAATTTGCTCAAAACTAAGAAATAATAAATTTGCATTACAATAAAAGTTTAAAGATTCAAGTATCTCTTAGAAAAAGTAAAGAAACTACTCACACTTCATCTTGGAAACTAAAGAAAAATAGATAAAAAGATACAAACTCATAAAATAAAGAAGCTCCCTTGATAATTCTCGGTAGAAAAACAAAGTATAGCTTCAAACTCTATACTTTTGTTCTTGAAAGCTAAAATAAAACTATTGTAAAACCTAAGATAAAATTCATAATTAATTTGGCTCTCTCTTTGTTCTGGAGTTTTGAGCATCCGTTTATAGCCTCCAAAGTAGAAGTTTCTGCCCTTGTAACTTCCTAAACCAAGTTGTAGAAGAGTTTTAACCAAATAGGAAGTCTTTTATCGTTTATTTTTTTCACACACTCAAGAGAGAACCTTTAGTCACTTGGCTGAGTGTCATTCTTTTAGGGTGAGTAACTTGTCTTTTGGAAGAGTGATGTGTGAATGAATTGAAACACTCAGAAGAGTGTAAGGTCACTAGGCTAAGTGGTTTTTGGCACTCTCCTGAGTGATTCTCTACAGTCCCTTACGTTACTCTCTTGCCTTCAAATTATCAAATTTATAGATTTACCCCTTAACTTCTCCTTTCTTAATTAACTGCTCCTTTTCTACAATTAAGCCCTGAAAAATACCAAAACTTACAATTAAATCTAAAAATAAATAAATTAACAAATTAATAATGAAATCAACCAAATTAACTAATTTAAATACATAAAATACACTAAAAATATAGTATAATTCACAATTATCACAGCACCTAGCAAATAATTTATTTTCTTCATCATGTTGGCCACTTGAGGGCTTTCAAACTGTTCTTCCTCTCCACTTTTGATATTAATGCCAGCTATATGAAATCCATTAAATGATTGATTGACGATCTCTCGAATGGAAACCAAGTTTTCTCTTAAACCTTGATAGTGATTATTTTACCTTCATAAAAATCTGAATCATATGGTGGAGAGCAATCAGCCTAATAATAGAGAGAAGTTAGATGGTATTTGGAGTACTATAAATTCAACCCTAGTCTCAATAGGTCTTGTTTTTATTATCGCCTTGAATGTACAAACCACCTATCTTTTTTAGTTTATTATAGGCTGTTATGGTAGGCCTAGACTTAGCAAGTAAGGACTCATCAATGTCATAAGCTGACAAAGTTGAGAATGGGTATACATTGATGGAAGAATCATCATTCACCATCACACAAGCTGTGAACTTGTCATTGACATCTGCTATGATATACAAAGAACGGTTGTGCTCATATCCCTTCATAGACAAATCTGCATTGGTAAAAACAATCTTATCCTCATAACCCTTATCTATTAATTCTAAAAAGTTTGAGAGGGAAATAATTATCAGGATAAGGATTCAGATAAAGCTTTCACCAACTTTTATCTATGAAAAGGGGACTACGTTAGCAATTCCCAAATCAAAATTTGTGTTGGGGTTTTCTTACATTGCTTAAGAATTTGGTCATCCTCAAATAATCTCTCTTCCATGGGCACTATAAGCATGGACTGTGTTTCAACCTTGGGTACGATCCTATTGCTTTTTGTGATAGCCTTAACCATGTTTTCTCACCCTTCCTTCTCATATTCATTTGTGTCCCAAAAATCTTTGAACTTGCCCCATCACCATCATTGACCTTTTCTGACTTAGATTCACTGTATGTAATCCAAATATCCACTAAACTGACCATTGCAATCTTGCATGCCTTAATTGGCACCTCTACATTTATAGTTGAACCATTTTTATCTTTTAAAGATTTACGAGTGATGGACAAATATTCATTATCCTACAAATCCTATAGGGTATAACACTAGGTCAAAGCTGACCCTAGCATGAAAATGGGCGGCGGTACAAGATTATAAAGTCCATTCTTCTTAGTCCTCTTTTTTAAATCCAATATTTGGTTAAATAGGATCCCTCAAGGCTCTGCAATAGACAATCTAATGCCTAGTGTGCTAATGAAAGGCACAACACCTCTAAGTGGTTTTTATTACTGATACTTCTATAGTCCTACTACTGTTTCCCCCTACTATTACCAATGTTACTGCTATTCTTACTGGACTTTGAATTTCCATAACTGCTCTTGTTACTATAGCCACAACCCTTTGAACTTGTAAAGTTAACATTTTTCCTCAAATACTCTCTTTCTACCTCAATTGTTATATCTTTTAGGGATTTTTAATCTTTTTGACCCTTCATCTTAAGGTTTTCCCTTAAATAGGGGCTAACTTTTCAAATGAACAGTCTCATATGATCAAGAATGTTAGGTTGTTTTTCTCATTTCCATGACTCTGTTCCTCAATTGAGTAAGGTACTTATAGAAAGCAGCTTTCAACTTTTGTTGTAATAACTCCAAATCTTTGAAGATAACCTTTAAGTAGGTATTATCGTTATACTACCTAAGGAACTCCTTTTTTAGTCTTCCTAAATTCTCCTTGGTCTTTCCATCTAAATAGTGATAACAGCCGATAGTAGGCCTAACAAGACTAAGCTTAAATAAACCACCTTTTACCTCTTAGAAAAGGTGGTCCCTTTTATCACTAGTGCATATTGCTTAACGTATGCAAAAAGATCAAAAGTGCAATCAAATTTCAGGAGATCATGCATTTTGAACCTATGAGGTAGGACCTTATCACTATCCAGTTTTGTATCTTTGGAGCTACCCCTTTTCCAGTTGAAAATATCTTAGCCATAGCCTCTAATTTCTCCTCAATTTTTCCTGATGATGGGATCATCTTCATGAGTTACCTTACTTTTTACTGCTTGAGAAACTTGAGGCTCATCATTAACTTTGATGTAATCTTGATTAGACCATTATAGATTTTTTCCCATTCCATTCCAGTCAGAGGACCCCGTGGTACCACCTTTCTAACATTAGACACTAGAGGAGCATGGCAGTCGCTGCCGTAGGAGTCACCCTAATAACAATCGATTAGATGCATGTAGCCAATTGTAATATCCCATATTGGTTAGAAAGGAGAACGAAGCATATAACACCTATAATATTACGATCTTACTGATTTAAGCGATTGACCAAAATTTTTTTTTCTCCTTCTTAATTTAAAACTTATAATCTTAACCATTTAATTTCTTATTACTTAATGCTTATCCATAATTCATGTTCATAAGTCTATATTGTCCTTGACCTATAACTATCCAATTTACTATTCATTTTTCAAAAATTTTCGATAACAAAACGGCTATAAACTAACTAGACCCCTGAAACACAGATAATTTCTACAGCTCCTCTGGGGCATAACAATTTATAAGCAATAAATTCTTATCAACCATACATTTCCAATCTCATTTCAAACATATTTAAACAATCCACTACATATCATCACATATATACTTGTATACAATTACTGTATCGATACAAACCAATTCTTTACTGCAATAGGTACAATTATATACATATACATGCCAATACGAAAATGATAATTCTTATCTAGCTTTGCTCCTGCAAAAATTACTCCAAATGTGTACTATTTCTCTAAATTCTCATTAGTACCTGCACGCAGTAAATCATACGTGCTGAGCATTAAATATGTCCAGTGGTGATTAAAAATCAAAGTATTTTCCAAAATGCACAATTTCAATAATTATGCAGAAATCATCAATTTTCTAATAAAAATATAATTATTCTTATTATTAACTGTCATTTTAATTCAATACCAAAACTTTGAATAACTTTTCAATTTAGTCTAGAATTTTCCATTTTATTTTAAAATTACATTTTTTACATGTTAATTACAAAATTGCCATTATTTTCCTTATTGTTCATTTCCAATCTATTAATTGGCATACAAATAACCATCATTGTTTTAACTTTTTCATATAAAATTACATTTTGGTCCTTTAACTTTACAGAAGTTCACCTTTCAGACTGTTTGTTCACTAAATTACCATTTTACCCTTATTATTCATTTTCTTATCACTATTACTTATTAAACCTAATATTTAGCAAAACTACCATTTTGCCACTAAACTTTTTTTTTTCAATTAGGTCCTTTTTCACTTTAAACTTCATTTTTATTTATCTTTTGTATTTTTTAACTTATTTTCACATTAATGCCCCTAGTACAACCCTGACAGAAATCATCAGACCGGATATACGGGATGTGGACTCCATAGAGCCACATACAGACTGGGAAATAATTCCAATAGATCATTTCTCATAGAATAGATAATAGAGCAGACAGATGTTATGGAAGATCAATGATCCTATCATAGCAAAGCAAATCTTCATGTCTTGCATCACGGTATAGGTATTTCTATGGCTAGCCAATCATATCCTCAGCTAAATTTTGACTGCTTGACTATTACTAAGGGCAATATTCACTTACATTTCTAATCACATTTCATATTTTTAACAGTTTTTCTTACTTTTTCAGTCCAGTAATACAATCATTCAGAATTTTCAATACTTTTACACAATTTGTGAATTACTTCACTGTAATTCACCTTTTTTCACTTATTTAATGAATTTTTTTCATAATAATTCAATAATTTCACTTGTTACATATTCAAATATTTTCTCTAAAATATTCAAATAAATTTCATAAATTCTATAAAAATTCATGGATATATTATTTCACTTTTAAATTCATTTTATGGCTTAATTTATCAAAAATACACAAAATATACCTTGTTTCTCTTTAGTTAAAATTTCGGCCATCAAAAGAAGTCTACCTTAAATATTCTTTTAAATCAATTTGAGCATTCAAATAATTATTTCTAAGGTCCCTAACCATTATTCCAAGGTTAATTTCAAATATTCATGCAATTTTCATAATTTTTCCTAAGTTATATAAAGGAAAATCATGGGAAATAGATGGATTTAGAAGCCACTAACCTTTTTCTTGTGCTTTATCTTCCTTAAACTTCCTTTTTCTTTCACTTTTCCTTGGAACCTTGACTTTTTCTTTAAAAATCTACCATATCCAAAATTTAACCCCATCAAAACCTTATTCATTTTATCTCAAATGCTCAAAATAATCATATAAATCAAATCTAAGCATCTAAAAACACTAATAGGCACCCTTAAATAAATTTAAATCCTCAAATTACACGTACCTCAATTTGATACCTAACACTTTTCCACTTGATTTCTCTTGATTAACTTCCTCTAATCAAAGGGTAAAGGCTTAATTAGTCATATAGAAGGGTAGATTTATAGTTAAGATTCTTAGATTTACAAAGAAAAAGGGAGAGATTTGAAGAAAATTTGAGAGAGAGAGAGAGAGAGATAAAGGTTCGACTATAGAAGGAGAAAGAAGGTACTAATGGAGATTATGAAAGCTAACCAAAATATCTCTCTCTATCATATTTTTAAGTTGGCTAAATGATTTGGGCTTTGGCCCAACCCAAGCCCACCAAATAAAGCCCGAAAACCTGAAATAAAGCCTATAAAGCTATTCTCCTATAATTCTCTCTCTTTCTAAACTCAAATCACTCCAATTTCAATTCCATCATTCTTATCATATCAAAAATAGGTTATACACAAAATTTCAGCCCAATTGGAGTTCGTTACTAGTCCGGTTCAATCACTTCGGTTTACCAAAAAATTAAAATTTTACAACTAAAATAATCTATGCATCATTTTAGGCATGTATACAATTTTTGGTATTTTTTTGACTTCATTTGCTATTTTTAACAACTCGATCAAACCTTGGTTAGCTTTTTAACCTAAAATCGAACTGCTTTGTTTTTCATATTTTTGACTTTTGTAAGTCTATTTGAACTCAAATTCACTTCAAATTTCAATCCCAGACTATCCGTGATCAATATTTTTCACCTTCATGTGTACTTTTCAGTTTAAAAATACTATTCACTATCAAGAAGTACTATTCATGGCTAACCTAACATTAATGCCATTACAATTCTTGCCTACTAAAAGAAATTTCATCCTTGAAATTTACTTGTATCGAAAAGTAAAGGATATTGTTGTCTCATAGCAGCTTCTAGTTCCCATATAGCTTCTTCCATGTTGTGATGGTGCCATAAAACCTTCACTAGCTAATCTCCCTAGCTAGGATCCTCATCGATCTTTCTTTATAGGTCATATCGATCTACACTCAAATTTCTTTTGGTATGATCACATGGCTTGGATCAGACCTGTACCTATGGAGTATGGACACGTGGAATACATCATGCATCTTTTCCAACTCCAATGGCAGCTTTAAACGGTAAGTTATGGGACCTACTCACTAAAGTATCTCATAAGAGCCAATGAATCTCGGACTTAGCTTGCCCTTTTTACCAAATCTCAGAGCTTTCTTCCATTGAGATACTTTCAGAAAGACTCTATCTCCGATCTGGAACTCTATATCTTTTGTTTTCAGATCTGTATAGGATTTCTAGCGATCTATAGCTTCTTTCAATCTTCCTTTAATGATCCAAACTTTTTTCTTCTAAATCACGGATCAAGTCAGATTCTACCATTTTCTTTTCACCCAATTCTGTCCAACATAAATGAGCTCTACATTTTCTTTCATATAAAACTTCAAAAGAAGCCATTTTTATGCTGGACTGGTAGCTGTTATTGTCGAAAAATTCTGTAAGAGACAAGTATTTTTTCCAATTATTACCAAACTCTAACACATAGAATCGTAGCACATTTTCAAAATCTCAATCACCCACTCTTATTGGCCATCTGTCTGAGGGTGAAATATTGTGCTGAAATGGAGCCTCGTATCCATAGCTTCTTGTAGACTTTTCCAGAAACGAAAAGTAAACTTGGGATCCCTATTAGAAATGATGGATGGTGGAACTTCATGCAATTTCACTAAATCATTTATGTAGATTTCTACTAGCTTGGTCAAAGAATAATCCATCCGCACTGGCAAAAAATGAGCAGATTTGGTGAGTCTATCAATGATCACCCATATGGCATCATGCTTCCTTTGGTGGATGACAGGCAATCCTGTCACAAAATCCACAGTTATCCTGTCCTATTTCCACTATGGTATCAAAATATCAATGTTATTAAAATCAAACCGAATAAAAAACTGGCGAGGCAAAGGGTTTTTGGTTCGATCGATTCAATACAGTTCAACCAGGTTTTTTACTTTTTCAAAAGAATATTATTTTTAATTTTTTCTATAAATATTATGAGAATATAACTATATATAAAAATAAAAAATACTTTAAAAAATACATATATCATCAAACATTAATAATAAAATAATATTTTCAAACAATATTCATAACAAATATTTAAGATAGATATAGTAAAAAAAATGCAAATATTCAAAAATATTCATCAATTATAAACTGTAATTTTTATTTTATTCATAAAAAATTCATTAAAATTGCCTAAATTTCAATTATTTTGTATTTATATTTATATTTTATATTTTTCCAGCAAAAAAAATTATTGTATATATATTTTGGACAAAAAATGGTTTTTCTGATTCAAATCGATTTTCCTAGTTTTCACCCGATTTTATTTGATTTCAGGCCAGTTTTTACTGGTTTATCCAGTTTTTAGCCGGTTCATACCGGTTCTTTATGATTTTTAGCCAGTTCGATTTTTATGCATTGAACCAACCGGATAGGCTTTCGGTTCATGATTAAACCAGTCCAATCAAGCAGTCGGGTTCGGTTTTAATAACATTGTAATATATGATAAAGCAATCCTGAAAGAACCTAGTGTTCTGCCTTTACTTGCTGACATATCAAACATTTACCCACAAACTCTGTCACATCCCGCTTCATACTTGGCCACCAATAGTAAGTTTTTAAATCCTGGTACATCTTGTTACCTTTAGGATGCATGGCATAACTACTATGGTGTGCTTCAATAAGGATGTTTTTCTTCAATTCTTCCTGATCTGGTACACGAAGTCTTTTTTTTATAGTAAAGGCTTCCATCACTATTCAAAGAGTAATCTCCTTCACTGCTATCTTTTAACTTATTCATGAAAGTCTTCACCCGATCATCTTCTTTTTGGGCTACCTTTACCTGATGCACAAATTAAGGTTTTATTTGCATTTCAGCTAATAAAGTTCCATCTGAAGCCAAACTCAAATTGACATTCATATCTCGAAGAGATGTAAATACTAATATCAGTCAATAACACTTATCAATCACTTATACATATTCATTTGAAAGCATTTACATTACCTGACATGAATTTCCTGCTAAGTGCGATAGCTACTACATTTGCTTTTGTTGAATGGTAGTTGATAAAGCAATCATAGTCTTTGATCAACTCTAACCAATGCCTCTGTCTGAGGTTGAGTTCTTTTAAGTAAGTAAATGCTTCAAACTCTTGTGATTTGAATAAATGTAGTATATTTCTTTATACAACTAATGTCTCCAAATTTTCAGTGCAAAAACAATGGTTGCTAGCTCCAGATCATGAGTAGGATAGTTTTTCTCATGAGTCTTGATTTTTCGGGAGGCATAAGCAATCACCTTGCCTTTTGGCATCAAAATACAATCTAAACCACTTCTGGAGGCATCACTGCAGATCACAAAGTCTTTACCTGACTCGGGTTGTGTAAGAATGGGAGCTTCTATCAGCATTCTTTTAAGCTTATCAAAACATTCTTGGCATCTATCAGTCCACACAAACTTAGTATGCTTCTGTAGCAGTCGAGTCATAGGAACTGTAATAGTGGAGAAGCCCTTTATGAATTTTCTATAGTACCCGACTAAACCTGAAAAACTCCTCACATTGGTAATATTTTTAGGTGGTTTCCATTGAAAAATTGCAT
Organism: Excoecaria agallocha; assembly: GCA_037975025.1. NCBI lineage: Eukaryota > Viridiplantae > Streptophyta > Magnoliopsida > Malpighiales > Euphorbiaceae > Excoecaria > Excoecaria agallocha. The sequence continues at coordinate 69,683,014 of CM075811.1, forward strand.
CAATCTTTGAAGGATCCACCGTAATAACCTCTATAGATATAACATGATCTAAGAAAGACATTTCATTCAACCAGAAGTTACACTTACTGAACTTGGCATATAGTTGCTTTTCCCTCAAAGTCTGTAGAAAATCCTCAGATGCTTGTCATGCTCCTCCAGTGTTTTGGAATACACCAGAATGTCATCAATAAAGACCACCATAAACTGATCTAAATAAGGGTGGAAGATCCTATTCATCAAATCCATGAAAGTGGTCGATGCATTTGTATGCCCAAATGGCATGACCAATAACTCATAATGGCCATACCTCATGCGAAAAGAAGTCTTGGGCACATCAGTGTCTTTCACACCCATCTGATACTAGTCAGATCTCAGGTCAATCTTTCAGAATACACCTGCTCCATTCAACTGATCAAACAAGTCTTCAATGCAAGCAATAGGATATTTGTTCTTTATGATCACCTTGTTCAACTATCTGTAATCAATTCACAACCTGAGTGTCCCATTTATCTTTTTCACAAACAGGACTGGTGCTCCTCAGAAAGAAATACTAGGTCTGATAAACCCCTTGTCAAGTAGTTCTTGTAGCTGAATCTTTAATTTTTTTTAACTCAGTAGGTGCCATTATGTAAGGAGCAATGGAGATAGGAGCAATGCCTGGAGTAACATCAATAGAGAATTCCACTTCCCTGTCAGGTGGTATGCTTGGTAACTACTTAGGGAATACATCGAGGAACTCTTTGACAGTAAGCACTTCTGACACCTTTGGACTATCTCTCTTTACCTCCACTGCATAACACATATAAGCTATACACCATTTGTTGATCAATCTCTTAGCAACAGTAGCAAATATCACATCAGATAAAAAGTTAGTTCTCACTCCTACTACTGTAATCTCCCGACCATCTTGAAGCTTTAAAGTGACCTTTTTTCTTTTACAAGCAACAGTCGCTTGGTGGGCAGATAGCCAATCCATCCCCAGAATCACATCAAACTCCTGGAAGGGCAACTCAATTAAATTTGCCAGGAACACATGACCCTGGGCACTGATAGCACACTATCTATACACTTTATTCACCACTACACTATGCCCCGGAGGATTACTCACCACTATATCCTGGTCCAAGCATGCCTCTTTCATCCCTTTATCCTGTGTTAAAGCAATGCTAATGTAGGAATGAGTAGAACCAGGATCTATCAAAGCATCCTCTGAATCAGATAGCAAGAGAAATTTACCTACTATCACATCTGGAGCATCCTCCTTCTCTTTAGGTCTGACAGCATATGCCTAGCCTACAGCTCATCTCTATCCCTGAGATGCCTGCCCAGCTGGCCTAGAAGGTGAAGTGATAGGCATAGCTCACCTACCATGATCCCTCGGTGCATAAAACCTAGTACCAATCGCTGGAGAAGTGGCAGAAGCAGTCTGTACCACTGGATAGTCTCTGATCTGGTGATCTCTGGACCTATACCTAAAACATGCTTCAGTTAGATATATACACTTCCTAAGATGAATATTGCCACAATTGTCATAGGCTACTGCTGCCCCACTATCTCTATCTTGAGGTGTATTGGCTACTGGAGCTTTGCCACGTGGTACGCTACCCTAACCTTGGCCTACTAGAATTAATGGATAGCCCTGAGGTGCTGGAGATCCCTTTGACTTCTTACCCTGTGCTCCCTTACCACTAGATTGTCCATGCTTTCTTTTTTGCTGAAATCGAGACTATCGCCTTTAACTTTATAGCTGCCTCAACTATAGCTCTCAATTTGGGTACTTCTGGGTTTCAATAATCTGTCTGAGCTCTGTATGTAGTCCCCTCTCAAATCTCTAACATAACTTTAAATTTGTGGATTAGCTCTCATCTAAACAGGCACTGAGGCGCTCATACTCAACCACTGACTTGTTACCTTATTTAAGCCTTTAAAAGGTATCATACATCATCACTGTATATTCAAACCCAATGTATTTTAGCTCAAACTAAGACACAAAAAATCTCTAACTTAATTGATCTACTGGTGTATGCCTCCTGATAGAATTCCACCAAACAAAGGTTGGTCCCTGAAGCAATGTTACAATGCCCTCCAATTTTTTTTCTACTGAGTTGTGATCTCAAATAATCATTTTATTTTGAACAGCCAATCTTCTGCCTGTGTTGGTGTTAGAGGATCTCATTGAGAAAATTCCTCAGCTCCAAGCCTTTTTAACTGCTCCAAAATAGGCTTTCTTCTAGGTGGAGCTAGTTGAACCTGTGCAGCTGCTTGGGAAGATTGAGCCAGCCTGACCTATCTGCAATAGCTATTAAGTATAGTTAGCCATCAAATTAAGAAAGTCTAGCTATATGAGTGGAGGTGGCACTGCTAGAAAAGAAGCCTGCTGTTATAGGGCCTCCTACTGTCCAGTACCTATTGATGCCTCACTCTCACCATCCCCCACCTGCCTGTCGTGATCAGAAGACATCTTTTCACTATAAAATAGGAAGGATGAAGTACACATTAGATTTCATAATACCTGTTTACTAACAATTGGCATGTATATATAGATAAATCAATCACTTAATTCCCACTCTGATCTTAGAACCACTTAAACTATTGCTCTAATACCATAAAATGTAACATCCTTACTATTACGGTTTTACTGATTTAAGCGATTAGCCGAAATTTTTTTCTTTTTCTTAATTTGAAACTTATAATCTTAACCATTTAATTCATTATTACTTAATGCTTATCCATAATTCAGGTTCATAAGTCTATATTATCTTTGACCTATAACTATCCAATTTACTATTCATTTTCCAAAAATTCGGCAATATAACGGCTGTAAACTAACTAGCTTCCTGAAACACAGACAATTTTCACAGCTGCTCAGGGGCACAACAGTTTATAGGTAATAAATTCTTATCAGCTATACATTCCCAATCCCATTTCAAATATACTCAGACAATCCACTACTTGTCATCACACATATACTTATATACAATTATTGTATCGATACAAACCAATTCCTTACGGCAATAGTTACAATTATATACATATACATGCCAATACAAAAAGGATAATTCCTATCTAGCTCTTTTCCTGCAAAAATTACTCAAGATGTGTACTATTGCTCTAAATTCTCATAAGTACTGCATGCAGTAAATCCTACGTGCTGAGCATTAAATATGCCTAGTGGTAACTAAAAATTAAAGTATTTCCAAAATGCACAATTTCAATAATTATGCATAAATCATCAATTTTTCTAATAAAAATATAATTATTCTTATTATTAACGGTCAGTTCAATTCAATACCAAAACTTTGAATAACTTTTCAATTTAGTCTAAAATTTTCCATTTTATTTCAAAATTATCCTTTTTACATGTTAATTACAAAATTGCCATTATTTTCCTTATTGTTCATTTCCAATCTATTAATTGGCATACAAATAACCAAATAATCATTGTTTTAACTTTTTCATGTAAAATTATATGTTTATCCTTTAACTTTATAGAAGTTCACCTTTCAGACTTTCTGTTCACTAAATTACCATTTTACTCTTATTATTCATTTTCTTATCACTATTACTTATTAAACCTAATATTTATAAAAATTACCATTTTACCCCTAAACTTTTTATTTCTTTTCAATTAGGTTATTTTTCACTCTAAACTTCATTTTTACTTATCTTTTGCACTTTTTAACTTATTTTCACATTAATACACCTAGTACAACCCTGATAAAAATTATCAAACCAGATATACGGGATGTGAACCCCACATGACCACATATAAACTGATAAATGACCCCAATATATCATTTCTTAAAGAACAGATAATAGAGCAGGCATATACTATAGAAGATCAATGATAGCAAAGCAAGTCATCATGATTTGTACTGTAGTATAGGCCTGACTATTACTTATGGCAATATTCACTTACATTTCAAATCACATTTTCAAATTTTTAACAGTTTTTCTTACTTTTTTAGTCCAGTAATATAGTCATTCAAAATTTTCAATACTTTTACACAGTTTGTGAAGTACTTCACAGTAATTCATCATTTTTCACTTATTTAATGAATTTTTTCATAATAATTCAACAATTTTACTTGTTAAATATTTAAATATTTTCTCTAAAATATTTAAATAAATTTCATAAATTCTACAAAAATTAATAGGTATATTATTTCACTTTTAAATTCATTTTATGGATTAATTCATAAAAAATACACAAAATATATCTTGTTTCTCTTTAATTCAAATTTCATCCATCAAAGAAACTCTACATTAATTATTCATTTAAATCAATTTAAGCATTCAAATAGCTATTTCCAAGGTCCTTAACCATTATTCCAAGGTTAATTTCAAATATTCATGCAATTTTCATAATTTTCCCTAAGTTATATAAAGGAAAATCATGCTAACTCATAGAAAATAGATGGATTTAGAAGTCACTAACCTTTTTCTTAAACTTTATATTCCTTAAGCTTCCTTTTTCAGTCCCTTTGCCTTGGAACCTTGACTTTCTCTTTGAAAATCTACAATAGCCAAAATTTCAACCCATTAAAACCTTAATAATTTGATCTCAAATGCTCAAAATAACCACATAAATGAAATTTAGGCACCTAAAAACACTAATAGGCACCCATGAACAAATTTAAATCCTTGAATTACACATACCTCAATTTGATACCTAACACTTTTTTACTTGATTTCTCTTGATTAACTTTCTCTAATCAAAGGATAGAGGCTTAATTAATCATTTAGAGGTGGATATTTATAGCTAAGATTGTTAGATTTAGAAAGAAAAAGGGAGAGATTTGAAGAAATTTTGAAAGAGAGAGAGACAAGGGTTCGGCAATGGAAGAAGAAAGAAGGAATTGATGGAGATGATGAAAACTGACCAAAATATCTCTCTCCATCATATTTTTAAGTTGGCTAAATGGGTTGGGCTTTGGTCCAACCCAAGCCCACCAAATAAAGTCCGAAAACCTGAAAGAAAGCCCATAAAGCAATTCTCCTGTAATTCTCTCTTTTCCCAAATTTAAATCACTCCAATTTAAATTCCATCATTCTTATCATATCAAAAATAGGTTTTACATAAAATTTCAGTCCAATCAGAGTCCATTACTGATCCGGTTCAATCATATCGATTCAATTCAACCAATACCGGTGTTACCCAAAAATTAAAATTTTGCAACCAAAATAATCTACGCATCATTTTAGGTAAAGATACAATTTTTTACTTCATTTTCTATTTTTAATGGGTCGAACAAACCTTGATAAATTTCTTAACCTAAAATCGAACCGCTTCGCTTTTCGTATTTTCGACTTTTATAGGCCTATTTGACCTCAAATTCATTTCAAATTTCAACCCCGGACTACATGTGACTAATACTTTTTGATTGTCAAATAAAATAAATGTCACCTCCGAATGTACTTTTCAGCCCAAAAATACTATTTACTATCAAAAAATATTATTCACTGCTAACTCGGCATTCAGACCATTACAAAGCATGCCTTATAAGGTTGTGGATACATTTTTCTTATAGACCTATTTTAAAATGGTGCAGGCCTCAGCCCAAAGCAAATAATATTTGTAAACGACCATACTGGGGACATTACAAATGGTATCAGAGTTGGGAGTCGAGCTGATGTACCAGTGTGATACTAGGCCTCCAATCCAGTGAGATGTTGGGCCTATTTAGGTATGGTGGATTGTAATATCTCACATCAATTGGAGAGATAAAAATATGGACACCTCTCCCTATCATGATGCATTTTAAATCCTTGAAGGTTACATAGCCCAAGTTCATGGGCCTAAAGAGTATAATACATGCTAGCAATCATATGAGGACGTTACAGATGGTATTAGAGCTGGAGGTCAGACCTGTGTACTAGTGTGATACTGTGTCTCCAAGCCAACAAGATGCTGGGCCTAGTTAGGTGGGATGGATTGTAATATCCCTCATTGGTTAAAAGGAGAATGAAGCATGCATTATAAGGCTGTAGATACCTTTCCCTTATAGATTCATTTTAAAATCGTAAAGGCCTCGATCCAAAGCAGACAATATCTACAAGCGACCATACTGGGGACGTTACACCAGTGGTACCGTAAGCTAAGTACTAGAGGTAAAATCAAAATTAGTCGTCAAACTAGCAAACATCGATACCATCTTCCTCTTAAAGTCATCAAGTTTCTTATCCAAATCTTAGGGACCAGAAGTGCCCATGGAAAGAGTAATCTCAAACATAGTTTCCTCTTCTACACCTTCCAAAAATTCCTCTAAAACCCCTCTGATGTGCTCACTATATCTGGCTCAGAACTTTCATCTGAATTTTGACCTAACATAGTCGCTACTGTTGACTTCAAAAATAGCTTATTAATAAGATAACCATTTGGGCTCGTAAACCATTTGGGTGATGAGAGGTCTATTATGGCTAAAAAATAAGGTTGTTAACATGATGCATGAGTGTGGTGCAAATCCATAATCGTGAGATGCAGAATCGATAACCACATGCAAGAATCCTCTCCACCTTATTTCTCCCACACATACGGTTAAAAGTTTATTTCTTAGGTAGATTTAATCCAATGGTTAACAGAGAATCCAATATACATGCATGGTGTACGGCAAAAATCTAGCAACATAATACCTTTCAAAATTAAAGCGCATATAGGAACATTTTTATCAGTGCATATTTGGGTAACCCGAGGAAATCGAAAATGAGCTTACTGAGGCATGGCAGCCTTTGATAAGCGGGTATCTAGACTTGTTTGGGTATACTTAATACACAAAGATCCATAGTACAAGTAATGCAAGATTATTACAGAATATACCTTAATGAAAGTATATATGCCATTACATGGGCTTTGGTCTAGGTACTTGATTAGAAGGATACCCAAGTATGGTCCCTGCCAACAAATCTACCTTTCTATGAGTATAATGATCAATCAGGTCACCATTTATATACCAAAAGGTATAAGACTTGGGTTGGTAATTATTACTAACACAACCTTTGGCTAAGTGAATATAAAGGAGCACTTTAGAAATGTGTCAGGTTTAGTAAAAGGATGCCTAACTTATTCTAAGGATTTAGCATGATTCTAATGCAAAAAAGATAAAATTTCTTAATTAAAAGCTTGTTTATATCCCATTAAAAATTGTATTTTGGAGTAAAGTCTTATAATTTCCCTAATAGAGTCGCCATTGTAACACGTGTCGCTTGTATCCTAGATCTATAATTTAGAGAAGGCACTTTTAGGATTTTGTTCAGATTATTTGGTCTTTTATTACCCAAGATAGTTGATCGCTTCACAATGGCCAAGAGATTTAACCCGTTTCACCAAGTTTTGAGTCTCAAAAGGGCAAGAGATAACATTTCAAGGTATTTTTATCCCATTATTGTCAATTGACTATTGGGAGGCATCAGTTAGGCACCACAAGGTAGGCATAAGGAGTCGCCACCTAATAAAACATTAAAAAATGATGTTCCAACCATATAAGTCCAAAACCCAGAGAAAGTTAAGAGCCTCACTATTGTTTGTACTTTTGATTGTGACAAAATGACTTTTAAATTAATTATTTTATTCCCTTTCTTACACGCATAATCATGGTATAATAAATTAAATGATCACCTAGTTACATAATAAAATGATAAATCATGACATAAATATTTATAAAAATATTAAATGAACATCCATAAATCGGACAATTCATTGCTTGTCTATTTAATGAGGACTTTGATCCTCACACACAAATTTTGATGAGGCATTTCATTGTGAATTTTAAAGATAGGAACGGCGGATCCAAATTTTATTAATGAAAATCTCATATTATTTAATTATATATAAATTCTTTTACATTAATAAAATCTTATATTTACAAATGACTTTTTGAAATTTAAGTAAAGACATTTGTCTTATTTATTAATTGAAAAGTCTAAATCGATTAATAGAATTATTTTACATGACATTTTCCTTTGGACGATCAAAATCTTTTTATTTACAGTGGTAAATATTCCAAGTGCAGGGAAATAAGGGGTTACCATTTCGCTCATCACATTGCACTCGTAGACAAGATTATATACAGAGATAATATATAATAAAAATAACATTAAGGTGAAATAAAAAAAATAAAATAAAAATTAATGAGACAATAGAAATTTAAAAGGAAAATATTTTGACATGTGTATCCACGACCATTGGATTTCAAATTCGCATAAAGGAGTTCGGCCACTTAAAAGGAAAATGATCATAATAGAGATTTATGTTAAGGTGCATGTCACTTCAAAGCGACACATGCCTGCCTCTTTTTCTATGCAATTTTCTTGCTCAAAATATCATGTTTTAATATTCAAATAAATGAATTTTTAAACAAAATAATTTTAAATAAAATTAAGGAAAAGACAAATTCAGACAAATAAAATAAAATCTTTAATATAAATCTATTATTTTTGTTAAATTATAAATATTCTTAGAGATATTTCATCACTTGAAACTTAATATAATAATAATGAAAATGAGCTGTGGTAACTATGGTCAAATCCACATTATTTAAAAATGAATAAATAAATCTTACTTGTTAAAAACTAAATTTGAAGAAAAGATTTTATATATTGCTTCCAGTGTTCTTACTTGAATAGACGATAGAATCTCTAAATTTCAAGATCTTTTAATGGTGATTTGACAAAGGAAATTTAAAAGGTGAAAATCAAATCTTAGATTTTTTATGAATTTTGAAGGCCGGAAGCAGGAAAATCAAAAACTCGAAAAATGGCATAAAATTGGCTCTTTATAGGCATTACATTATGACACATGGCCGTCCATTGTTGATACATGGCCATGTGTCGCAAAGTAATGACAATAATTGGCCACTTTGGCCAATTTGCCTATAAAAAATCATACACGGCCATAAGTCAATGACGCACGGTTGTGTGTGGCTTATTTTTGTTACTTTTCAATCTTCCTACAGGAAATTTTTATAATTTTTTGTAGGGAATCTCATGATATGTAATTATGACTATTAAAAATTATTTTTCCTTTCAAATAAATATTTAAAAATCCTAAAATTATCAAAAAACTTATGAAATTTTCTAAAAATCCTGAAACTCTTTAATTCTTTGTTTTTTTATAAGAGTAGTTTTTCTTAATAGATAACCTCACAAAAGCCACTTCAGAACTTGATATTTAGAGTGCTTTTCCCATCATCATAGTATTTCACCTCATTTTTTTCACTTACTATCAAAATAGTTTTCGTGACCACCTAATTTCCCTACCAATTGACCCTTTCTATCTTTGTATAAATCCTCAAACTCAGCATCTACTGCTACAATGTTGAGAGGAGAGTTTCCTTCTCTGCACCCTGCTTGCCAGCTGATATTTGGACACTCTTACTTGACTCAAGTTCGACCACCTGCAACATCTCCCCTGACTCAGCCCGTCAATCTCCATGATCAGGTATATCCATCGTGTCTAGAGGTAAAGCTAAATTAGCATCCTTGAGCATAGTCAGGTACGTATCCTGAGATGATTTTTGATTTCCCTTTAGCACTGCCACCTCATCCTTCATTGGTATTTTAAGTACCAGGTTCCTCATAGAGATGCAGGCATTGACCTCAGTCAGCAAAGGTTATCTAAAGATCATATTTTATGATAGAGGGATATCGACCACCATGAAGTCAGCTTGGTAAGTACGGACTATCGTATCATCCCTAAGCTCGATAGATAAGCTTGCTAGTCCCTTAACCTTAATAAGCCTTCCGAAGAGGCTGATTAGAGGAACGATAACCTCCTCCAATTGGTTTTCGGACATCCCCAAGGCTCTGTATGCCTGTGCCGTTATCAGGTTTACCGCACTACCTATGTCTACCAATATCTGCTGGACCAGAAAATCCTAAACAACTGCTTCAACCACTAAGGCATCTTTATGAGGGTGCCGGACATGCGACCCATCTGCTGCTAAAAAATTGATCATGCGTGAGGTTATGCTAGCCTCTTGCTTGACAACCATTACCTCATTCGCTTTTCTTTTCCTAAAGTCCCCACATTGCTTTCCTCATGCAATTACATGTGTGACACTGATTGGGACTTTTTTGCTGGCCATAAATCGACTTTTGCTCCGCTACGGAATGGGTGAATTATGTCTTTTTCCCCTTTCATTCGATCTCACAAATTTTTTCAGGGCACCTTTCCGTACCAAGTGTTTGATCTCTCGCTTGAGATGCCTACAGTCTTCGGTCCCGTGCACTCTATCCTTGTGGAGAGCATAATAAAGACTTTGGTTCCTATTTGGATCCTACCTTCCCATTCTGCTTCATCCATGCCAGTATCTATTCGTGCGGAGCGGTGAAGGGTGTAAACCTATCCTCCCTATTATTATCCGAATGGGGCACGTCAACTGTATAGGCCCTATTGGATGAGTGGTTACATCTTTATCTCTTGGAATATGCCCAACTTGAATTGCCCCCATCCCGAGCTGTTCTTCCTCCGTTGCCTTATTCCTTCTTAGGTGCCCTGAACTTGTTCGAGTGGTGGCATAGGTGCTGGGCTTTATCCATTCGGATGTATTTGTAGGCTCGGGACATCAACTCGATAAAGTTGTTTGGGGGCTTCTTGCTCTGAAAGTCACTAAAATCTTAGCACCTTATGTTTCTAATTAGAGAGTTAATGGCAACCTCCAGGTTGAGGTTTTGTATATCCATTGTAACATCATTGAACCTCTCTACATAGGCCCACAGTGGCTTGCCCTTCTCCTATTGCACTAGATTCATATCTGCAAATACCTTATTTGGGCGAATGACAACCACAAATTTTGAAATGAACATGTTGCTAAATTGCTCGAAATGTTTAATGCAATGCACGAAAAGGTTACATAACCATATTTGGGTGGTGTCTGTCAATGTTCGTGGAAATATTTTGTATAGTGAGGTGTCATCTGCGGTGAGAACTAGCATGGTGTGTTGGAATTGGTCAATGTGAGCTCGGAGGTCGGTATTACCACTGTAGGTTTTTAGGTTAGGAAGTTGTATTTTGTGTAATGGGGCAGCCAGGATTTTGCAGGAAAGAGGAGATCAAAAGCTACCTTGATACTATAGTATAGTTCGATTTTGCTACCTTTGGCATCGATTTTCCAAGAGTCGGTTAAACTGCTCGGTAGTTAGGATAATGGTGGAACTGGGGTTTTGAGGAATGGCTAGTGATAAAGGTTTTCGGGGTTGAAGGTTGTGAAGCTTGAGGTAAGTGATTATTTTGAAAAGGTGGGGGGCTGGGGTTGTGCCTGAGCAATAATGACTGACAGTGCGTTGATGAGAGATTGACCGATTTATGGGGTGATGCTAGAAGTGATGTTTGGGATAGCAATGGTAGAAGAGGCGGAGTTAGAGTCATTGGACTGAAGAAGGAACTGTTGTGTTCCCGACAAGGTGGGGTTATTTGCTTGGTTTTCTTGTTGGGAAGAGCCTGGATTAAGGTTTGAGAAAAGGTCCATGTTTCACGCTCACCGCACCAAATGATGACAGGTTGAACGAGAATGCAACTTCAAAAAGTCACTTGCAAAAGAAATGAATGACTGGTGGGTTTCTGATTAGGGAGTCTCCGATGATCAATTTAGAATTTTTGTTATAAAAGGTATGTTTTTATTATAAAGGAATCAATGAAACTTTTCATACTTGTTTTCTCTCCTTTTATATGTGTGGTTGACATATTTTTAGGAGGTAGTGGGAGGAAGTTTCCTTTCTTTCGGCCACTAACTCTTCTTCCTCGGTTCTTGAGAAAAACATAAAGTCAGGATAACTATTTCCTCATCATGGTGACTGTGCCTTTTATTTTTGACCTAACTGGGAATAGGCTTTATAGTCGACTCGGATCCCTGGCTGGTATGGTGCAACCTAAACTGAATGAATTACCTAGCTACTCGAAATCTCCAATCCGAATTGATGACTCGATTATGTTATCAAACAACAAGTTAAAGAACCATTGCTTGTTGCTCAAAAAGATTCACCATTGGCAAAGCAAAGTAGTGATAAATTAGAAAAACCAAGAATTGGTGAGGATCACACAATTCTTGAAATGGTGAAAACATTGGATTTCTAGATTTTATTTTTGTCATTTCTTTGTGGTGTGGGTACTAAAATGTGTGTGATGAATAACATGGGCCAAATAGGGCTTGCTCTTGGATATGTCAATGTCTCCATTTTTGTGTCACTTACTAGCATTTTGGGATTCTTCGAACGCATATTTTCAGGCCTTGCATTAGAATATTACATACGGTAAGTTCCTTACATTCTTGCTTCCTTTCTCTTTGATCAACTTACGTTTAAGGCTATACAAAACCGAATTGAAATTGAAAATCGAACCAAATCATAGAAAATTTGGTTTGGATTTTTTATCTCTAGTTTAATCAATTTAGTTTTCAATATAAAGTTCAGTGTAAATAGTTCAGTTCGATTGTTAGAAGCCCAAGACCAACATAATCAAACTTTGATGTTTGCATTATATATATATATATATATATATATATATATATATATATATATATATATATATATATATATATATATATATATATATATATATATATATATATATATATATATATATATATATATATATTTGTATTATTTTTTAATATATAACAATTACATAAATTGACAAAACCAATTGAACCAAGCCTATCAAATATAAATTAGATTAGTTTGGTTTGGTTTTTTTTTTTTAAAAAAAAGTTAAGTTCGTAAAATGATGTAGGTCTAAAAATTTTGTTCGGTCATGAATGAACCAATCAAATGCAGAGTCTTAGCTTATGTATTGCTTCTTAATTTGTTTATGTTATTTGTAGGAAATTTGGGATACCAAGACCAATATAGAATGCAGCATCACAAATAGCTATGGAGGTTGGTTTTGTGGTAATGGCACTTGCTTTACCAGGATCACTATATATTGGTTCAATTTTAGTTGGAATTTGCTATGGAGTTCACTTGACTATAATGTGGCAGTAGCATCAGATTTGTTTGGTCTCAAATATTATGGCTTATTATACAACATTCTGATTCTAAATCTTCCACTGGGTTCATTTCTATTCTTTGGCATGCTTGCTGGTTATCTATATGATGATTAAGCAACTAACATAGCTCAAGGTGGTAATGTTTGTGTTGGTCCTCAATGTTTCTTTCTTATCTTTCTGATTATGGCCGTTGTCTGTGTTTTTAGGTTTGCACTGGATGTGCTTTTAGCTATCAGAAAAAATAATGTATATGCCAAGACTTATTTAGACCACAAGCCAAATAGGTCTGTAGTTGCTTGAGGATTTTACTTTTTATTGTTAGACAAAGATTTTGTCAATTGTACATTGTTTTGTAAATTTTTCTAGTTTAGGAAGTTCAATTATCTACAATTGTAAATCCAATTTATAAATAATTATCTTCACATTATATGTCTCATCTATTAATAATCTGATTTTACTGCAACTTCTTTATTATCACAAGGGATAAACCAATTTATCAAATACTGCATGTGTAAACTTTCTTTTAACTATAGAGTTCTTCTATGGAAAATAATGTATGCCTAGTTTAAGAAAATATACCCTATGGACCTTTCCATATCAGAATTTGAATTAAACTATCAATTTTTATTTTGAATTTGCAACCAAAAATTATAACTTATCCAATCTCTTGTTTCTTATAATTCTAAAACAATACCATAGAACTTATCTTGGATCAAAGACGTAAATCTAATAAGAATCAACAAGTATTATTTACAATAGACCAATTTTTGTACAAGATATATAAATTTGAATGGTAAAAACTTCTTATATTGATAGGAAGAAATATACAGTTATATAATAATACAAAAACACTATAAAAGGAAAAAATCCTAAAGAATAAACTAATTTACTAATTTACAACCATTAATTGACAGTTATACAAAAGAAACTAAATTACACTAATTTAGCCTAATCCCGTGAATCTTGCAACACTTCCTTTCAAGCTGGCTTGAAGATGTCTTCCATAGCTAGCTTGCTAACTAGAAATTCAAATTGTCCCTTGTGTAGCACTTTGGTGAGTATGTCAGCTATTTGATTAGTGGTTGGGACATATGAAAGATAAATTAATCCACTTTCAATTTTCTCTTTAATGAAATGTTTGTCCATCTCAATGTGTTTTGTTCTGTCATGTAAAATCGAGTTATGTGTGATTGAAATGGCTACCTTGTTATCATAATATACTTTCATTGGATAAGAAATCGAGACCTTCAGTTCTTCCAACAGTCTTTTCAACCAAATTGCCTCACTAATCCCATGAGCAAGGGACCTAAATTCTACCTCAGCACTGTTTCGAGCCACAACATTCTGGTTTTTACTCCGCCATGTAACTAGATTTCCTCCAATAAAAGTGCAATAGCCTGAAGTAGTCCGTCTATCAATAACATAACTAGCCTAATTTGTACATCAAAATATTCCCATCCAGGTGAGTGTATAAATTGACTAACCATACTTACAGCAAAGGCTATATCAGGACGAGTTTGTGATAGATAGATTAATCTTCCTATAAGCCGTTGAAACCTTTCCTTATCAACCACATCTTCAGCTTTAGCTGGCTCAAGTTTCAAATTAGCATCAAGAGAAGTAACTGTAGCTTTACATCCTAGAATAGCTATTTTTTTAGAAGATCAAGGATATATTTCCTTTGGTTTACAAATATACCCTTCTTTTTTATCTAACGAATTCCATACCAAGGAAATATTTTAATACTATCAAATATTTAATCTCAAAGTCTCGTGCCAATTTCTTTTGTAAGTCTACTATTTCTTCAAGATCATCCCCTGTCAATATTATATCATCCACACAGACAATTAAGATAGAAACCTTACATTTCTCCAAATGCTTATAAAATACTATATGATCAGCCTGACTTTGATGATAGCCATGACTTTTTACTATTTTTCCAAACCATTCAAACAAGCTCTTGGAGAGTGTTTAAGGCCATATAGTAATTTTCTAAGTTAAACTTTATCTTGTCCCATCATCGGCTCAAATCCTGGCGGCAAGTTCATAAACACCTCTTCTTCTAAATCTCTATTTAGGAAAATATTTCTTACATATAACTGGTGTAATGGCCAGTCATAATTAGTAGCCAAAGATAATAAAACCTGAATAGAATTGATTTTAGCAACAGGGGAAATTGTTTCTTGGTAATCAATCCCATATGTTTGAGTAAAACTTTTAGCAACTAGTCTTGCCTTATGTCTTTCAATACTCCCATCTGCCATACATTTTACTGTAAATACCCACTTACATCCGATTATTTTTTGGTCTTTGGGTAAATCAACAACTTCCCAAGTCCCACTTTTCTTTAGAGCATTAATCTTTTCCATTACTGCCAATTTCCAATCAGGATTATCTAGTGCTTCATGTATATTTCTTGGCACAAACAAATTAGATAACTTAGATACAAAGGTATTATGATTTTTTAAGAGTTTAGCATATGAAAGATATCGGGATGTAGGATGATAGGCACGTTTAGCTTTCCTAATAGCTGTAGGAATATCCAGATCACTAGACTCAATATTAAGAATTGAATCAACATTTGAATCATTAGGCATAGAAATAGTATGAAAAGAGGAAGTATTATGAATACCTAGAGTACTATTAGGTTTTGTCCTTAGTGTTAGAGAGTATGCCCTAGAGCCTATGTAATAGGGATGTTTTTCATATGTATGGATTTATATTCTTAATAAAAGGTATCATTCATTTATTAATGCTATGTTTAAATACATGAGTTTGTAAATCTTAAATTAATAAATGAAGTCCTAGATATTATAAACACAGTGCAAAGGCAATCATAAAGGTGTTCATAATGTGAGATGTCTAATGCATGCAAATGTGTTAATATCTAAATATTCCTAGTTATAGAATTAACAAGATAGGACATTGTTAATTCGGACAGACTAGCACATGTTATGCTTCTTAAATGGTTCAAGCAGTGGTTCTCATAAGTGTAATTATGGAAGATGATCAAAGCTAACATATGGATGCTTGTTAGAAGAACAAGTTCATTGGAGACCTGTATAGAGAATCCTCACATGGATATTAAATCTATGTCAGTGAGGAATCTCTTCATAGCGGTTGTGCAAGTATCCTTAAACTTGAGATCACCAAAGTTATCTTAAGTAGCAAGTGGTATACTTTGACTCCATAACTGATTACTTCCAACTAGGAGTAAATATAGTTAGGAGATTGGGTGTATCATGACCTACTTGAAGATAGTTGAGTGATTAACAAAGGATTCACTATCCCAGATTTAATAAGAGAAATTATCTCGCATGAATCTATAATTGCCTTGTTCAGATAATCTCTGGCCAGAGTAATATGCCAAGATAGATAGAGATCCATGAAGGGAATTTTGGGAACAATAGTTAAATTAATAGAACATACATAATTAGATTTATATGAGTTGACAGAAATCCATACTCAGAATCTAATTGAGATAAAAGTGGTGAAAGGAGTAATTGCATGGTAAATATTTCTATAGAAAGGTATAGTTAAACCACTTGACTTTTTTGACATTTGGGTAGTCATGATGCCTAGCTAGAGGCCAATCATGACTTGTATAATGATGTATCAAGAATATCAATAGGGATTGATAAAATGATTTAAATGAGTTTAAGTCGTGTGAGTTTTGAATAGAATTCACAATTACATATTATATTGCCAACATGGATAGGAACCCAAAAGGTCACACACATATAGAGAAAAGGATAAAATGATAAAATGACAAGGATAATAATATTTGATATTATTATGAGGGTAGAGAAGTGAATAAGATAATAATTAATTAAAGAGTTTAATTAATTATGATCAAGTAAAATTGTTCGCGAAACTTTTGAGAAATATTCTGTAAAACTGGACCTAATTAAAATAATGTATTTTATGATTAATTATTATTGTCCTATAAGTGTTATAGGACTACTATAAGTGTATAGGACTAATATAATAATTAATAGGTTCATTAGAGGAATTATAAATGGGCCAGAGGAATGAAGTTGGCGCAGAAGCCCTCCAGAAAAGGGTCACATGCCAACTCCATATAGAAGGCCTTAATGGCCTATTTCTTAGAACAAATTAATTTATATATGTTATATAAGTGTTATGGAACCTACATATTTAATTTGGTTGGATTTGGAATCCATTTGGGTAGTTAAATCCAATTAGTTGTACAAAGGGCCTAGTTTGTGGGTTTTGTGCATAGTCTTTTATAAAAAGGTTTAATTAGGATTTAATTAAGCCTAAATAATTATAATTAATTCCAGAGGCCCAATTAATAATTCTTCAACAATTTTAAAGAGCTCAATATCATTAGAAGTTGAAATTTTAACCTAACTATAAAAGTCCAACTAATGAGAAATTAAGGTTAAGTGATTAAACACATAAGAAAGTCTTATTCTTCTATTCTCTCTCTCCCTTTTGTGCCACTTCCTTGCTAGCTCTAGGATTTTTCGGCCACTCCTTGTTCTACACCAATTTGATGGTTCAATTTATCATTCTCTAGTATGGATTACTCATTGGAGGTATTTGATTTTGGACACTGTGGTTTGCGACAATCCGATGCGAAGTAAAATAAATTATTCAACAAAAATCAAAGGTGATTTTTCTTATTCTCATCATATAGATATCTTGTGTATTTATGGCAAGATCAGATCTAATGGTTAAAAATTTTAAAATTTCGCTTATGTATGCGATGCATGTAACCGCTTAACTCTAACATGCTATCAGAGCCTCGGTTTTTGCCATGAATATACAATTCTATATTTTTCTGCGAAATAAGTTTTATTTTATTTTGAGTTATTTATTTCATGAACTTTAAAATATCAGATTTAATTGTTCGTGAATGAGAAATATTGATTTATGGTTGTATGTGCGATCAAATAAATTTGATGGAAACAAAAACGAAATTTTTGAAGAAAAATAACTAGGGTTTTGCGTGAAACCCATTAGGATTTTGCGTGAAACCCATGTAGAATTAGGGGCTGTTCTAATTTAATTTTTTATGGATCCATTAAAACATCATTTAGATGATATTTTATGTGTTTAATATATGATATTAAGATGTAGGATCGAACGAAATTAAAATCGAACAAGTTTTGCATGAAAACTAATTTAGTCGAAAAGTTCGATAAATTGGTGTTCTTCGTGTGTTCTTGATATGTTCTTAATGTGTTCTTGGTTAGAACAATTTTTAATCTTCTAAATCTAATATATATGATATATTAAAATGTTTTTAATTAATTGGATTAATTAAAATGGGCCTTAAATTAATTTGATTAATTTTAATTCATTAAAACCACTTAATGGGCTTAATTATGTTTACGGACTTGGTTTAAATTAGTGAATGACTTGGTGGGCCCAAGGAGCTAATTTAAATTAAATATTATAAACATTAATTAAGTTTATTAATGATTTTTAAGGGCTGGAGTGGGCTTGCCTCATTCCAAAAGGCCCAAATGGTCTCATAAACACAAAACTAGTTTGTGTGTTAACACATTTAGGGTTTATTTTGGTGGGTTTCGGCCTACCCTTGATCTTAAGCCCAAAATTGATTCTTTTAATTATTTAATATGATTAATTAATTAAATAATCAATTAGTAATTAATTAATAATCAACTGGATTGATTATTAAGGTAAGAACACATGCATGCAAAAAAGTTTCCTAAAATGAAAGTTTCCAAAATGAAAAAAGTTTCCTAATTTGATCACATTGTTAAAATAACTCGAAAGCTCGTTTCAAGAGTTGAAACAAAGTTAGTAATCCATTTCCTTATGCATTAGAAAGGCATATAAGGGTGTATGATTGGCATGATGGATAGTTATGGACAAAGCCCAATGTGATTGAGCATTATGCATGTTTTGGCCTAATGAGGACTTTCATGTCTCGGCCACTTGTTTTTGGTTTGTATTTCTTTATAAGTTGTAATATGTAATTAGATTACTTAGATTAGAATTAGAAATAGAGATGGAGACCATTATCAAGGAGCAAGATGGGCTGGATGGAGATCCAACAAGCTTGAAGATAATGTAATTATTTTTCTTGTTTGAATCATGCATACTACCTAGGTGTGACCTTTTGATTTCCCTCTTGGCTCGGGGAAATTAATGTAGTAAAGTCCATAACTATACCATATTTGTATGCTTATATTTATGTGATAGATATAGGATGCATACCAATGTATGCCAACCATGTATGATGAGACTTAATTAACTAAAACCCTCAAAACAAATACTAAGGTATATAAGCCTTCCATTAATTTGAGGAGAACCAGAGTTCTTGATAGTGTAGGTTGTTGATCACAATCAAGCTCACATTATATCGAATATGTTTAAATCTAATTAAATGGGTCATCTTAGCTAGCCCATTAGCTTGTTGACCACAGTCAAGGTTAATGGTTCTAGAGGCAAGATTAGGGAATGCATATACGATATGCATGCATCAAGAGTTGATAACCTAATGATCCAATAGTTATGTAAAGGCACAATTGGTATAGAGATACTTACCTTTCAAAGGTATGGAGTTTGGCTTGTTGACCACAGTCAAGGTCAAATTACATATCAAGGATTGGATATTGACCGACTAAGAAAACCATCGGATTTTCTCAGATTATATAGTGAGGACTATTAATTCGCAATAAAATAGTGGGAGTAAAGTGGATTAATTAAAGACCTTATTAATGCATACATATATATGAACATACTCTCATATCTTTTCTTTTTCACATCTAGGTCATCATTATGAGCACATCAAACATTAATATACGATCAATCTTGGATAACAAGCTGGTTGGCAGTAACTGTTCTGACTGGATCAGGCAAGTGAGAATTGTTCTCAGAGCTGAAAAGATCTACTATGTCTTGGATAAAGATCCACCACCACTTCCATCAGATGATGCAGTTTATGAGATCAAAGGAATTTATCGAAAATACATGGAGGATAGTGAAGCAGCAGCATGTCTGATGCTGGGTGCTATGTTCTCGGAGCTTCAGAAGCAACATGAGATGATGGATGCTAGAACCATCGTTTTGCATCTAGAGGAGCTATATTCTTCTCAGGCTAGAGTTGAGCAATATGAGATTGCTTGAGCTCTATTTAGCTGCAAAATGGTGGAAGGCACTTCAGCTGCTACTCATGCATTAAAGATGTATGGGTATATTGAGCATTTGAGTAGACTTGGCTATGTTATGGATAATGATCTATACATAGATTTAATTTTGTACTCGTTGGCTCCAAATTATGCACCTTTCGTGCTTAACTTCAACATGAACAAGATCCAAGTATCCATTCCTGAGTTAATCAATATGCTCAAGACAGCTGATGGATCATTTAAGAAGGATCCAAAAGGTGTCATGGTTGTCACTTCTGCTAAAGGCAAGAAGCAGAAGAAGAAGATAACCAAGGTGCAGCCAAAGAATGGTAGGATCTCCAAGAATAAGGTTGCCAAGAAAGAGAATCCCAAAGGAACTTGCTTCCATTGTGGAAAGGATGGTCATTGAAAGCGTAACTCCAAGGCCTATCTAGATTCTCTCAAGGAGAAGAAGCAAGCTGATGCTTCTACTTCAGGTATTCATATGATTGAAATTAATACTTATTCTATTGCTTTAAAACAATCTTGGGTATTAGATACCAGATGTGGATCTCACTTATGTAATGATCTATAGGGGCTTAGAAGCTTTAGAAGAGTTGGAAAGGCAGAGATATGTTTGCAGTCAACTACTGGACATAACATCTCTACAACAGTTGTGGGGACTTACTATTTGCCTCTTCCTAGTGGATTAGTACTGGAATTAAATAATTGTTATTATGTTCCAGCTTTGTCCAAAAGTATTATTTCTTTCAGTTGTTTGATGAACGATTATGATATTTCTTTAAAGGACAAATGTTGTTACATTTTTAAGAACAATATGTTTTATGCAAAAGCTATCATTGAGAATGGTATATTTGTTCTTGATTTAATTAAAGAATTACATAATGTGGATGCCAAGAGTTTCAGGATTATCTTAGAGATAATGGGATTTTATCTAAATGGATTCCACCATATACACCACAACACAATGGTGTATCTGAAAGGAGAAATCGAACACTATTAGATATGGTTCGATCAATGATGAGCTGAACGGACTTGCCTAAGTCCTTTTGGGGATATGCACTAGAAACTGCTGTTTATGTGTTAAACAGAGTTCCTAGAAAATCGGTTGATGTTACTCCATATGAGATGTGGAATAACAAGAAACCCACGCTTTCTCATATGAAAGTATGGGGTTGTCCTGCTTATGTGAAGAGGACAATGTCAGACAAACTGGATGTTAAGTTTGACAAATGTTTATTTGTGGGATATCCAAAAGAAACGTTTGGATATTATTTCTATCATCCCTTAGAACAAAAGGTGTTTGTTTCAAGGCATGATGTCTTCTTGAAAAGAGAATTTCTCCTACGAGAGGACAGTGGGAGTAAAATTGAACTTGGTGAAGTTCAAGATCCACAAATAGAAGATGATCAACCGATTGAACCTGGAACTAAATTTCATAATGATGAGATTGCAGTTGAACCTAATTATACACAAAATCCTAGAAGATCTACTAGGATGCGTTCTATCCCTGTGAGATATGGATTTCACATTGATTCGGATAGAGGCATAATTGTAGTAGATGACAATAAGCCTACAAGCTATCAAGAAGTTTTGAACAGTTTAGAACGTGATTTATGGCTTAAGGCTATGCAGTCTGAAATGGACTCCTTGTATGAGAACAAAGTATGGACTTTAACTCAACCACCTGAAGGGATAAAACCCATAGGGTGCAAATGGGTCTTCAAAAAGAAGACCGACATGAAAGGTAATATAGTTACCTATAAAGCTCGCTTAGTAGCAAAAGGTTATCGTCAAAAAGAAGGTATTGACTATGATAAAACTTTTTCTCCTGTTGCGATGCTTAAGTCTATAAGAATACTTTTAGCCATTGCAGCTCATTATGATTATGAGATTTGGCAAATGGATGTGAAGACAGCTTTCCTTAATGGAAATCTTGCGAAGAATGTGTATATGACACAACTAGAAGGGTTCACATCAGGAAATGGCAAAAAGGTATGCAAGCTTTAAAGATCCATTTATGGATTGAAGCAAGCCTCTAGGAGCTGAAACATACAATTCAATGAGACAATCAAAGAGTTTGGTTTCTCACAGAATGAAGATGAACCTTGTGTGTATAAAAGGGGTCAGTGGGAGTGCAATTGTCTTCCTAGTTCTATATGTAGATGACATATTGATAATGGGAAATGCCATTTCTCTTCTCCAATCCGTTAAAATATGGTTATCCAAGCAATTCTCCATGAAAGACCTTGGAGAAGCATCCTATATTCTGGGAATAAGGATCTATAGAGATAGATCCAATAGGTTTCTAGGTCTTTCTCAGAGTACATATATAGATAAAGTATTGAAGAGGTTCAATATGGATCTCTCTAAGAAAGGGTTTATACCCATGGTGCATGGGAAACACCTTTATAAGTTTATGTGTCCGCAGACACTAGAATATAGAGAGAGCATGAATAGAATACCATATGCATCTACAATTGGTTCTATCATGTATGCTATGTTATGTACACATCCAGATGTAACATTTGCTTTGAGTGTCACAAGCAGATTCCAATCCAATTTTGGAGAGGAACACTGGGCAGCTGTAAAAAATATTCTTAAGTACTTGAGAAGAACTAAGGATATATTCTTAATATATGGAGAGGGCAGTTTGGAAGTAAATGGGTATACAGATGCCAGCTTCCAATCTGACAAAGATGACTGTAAATCACAGTCTGGTTATGTGTTCATAATGGAAGGAGGAGCAGTTAGTTGGAAGAGTTCCAAACAAGAAACAACTGCTGATTCCACGATGGAAGCTGAGTACATTGCTACTTCGGAAGCAGCCAAAGAAGCAGTCTGGATCAAAAAGTTCATAACTGAACTAGGAGTGGTGCTAGCATTGTTGATCTGATTCCTTTATATTGTGACAATAATGGAGCCATTGCACAAGCAAAGGAACCACGGTCTCATCAGTGATCCAAGCATGTTCTCAGATGCTACCATCTCATAAGAGAAATAGTAGCTAGAAATGATGTAAAAATAGAAAGGGTTCCCACAGATGACAATGTGGCGGATCCCCTTACTAAAGCACTTTTCCAGATTAAGCATGATCACCATATAAATAGCATGGGTCTGAGACATATGAGTGATTGGCTCTAGTGCAAGTGGGAGATTGTTAGAAATTATGCCCTAGAGCCCATGTAATAGGGATGTTTTTCATATGTATGAATTTATATTCTTAATAAAAGGTATCATTCATTTATTAATGTTATGTTTAAATACATGAGTTTGTAAATCTTAAATTAATAAATGAAGTCCTAAATATTATAAACGCAGTGCAAAGGCAATCATGAAGGTGTTCATGATGTGAGATGTCTATTGCATGCAAATGTGTTAATATTTAAATATCTCTAGTCATAAAATTAACAAGATAGGACATTGTTAATTCGGACAGACTAGCACATGTTATGCTCCTTGAATGGTTCAAGCAGTGGTTCTCATAACTGTGATTATGAAAGATCATCAAAAATAACATGTGGATGCTTGTTAGAAGAACAAGTTCATTGGAGACCTGCATAGAGAATCCTCACATGGATATTAAATCTATGTCAGTGAGGAATCTCTTCATAGCGGTTGTGCAAGTATCCTTAGACTTGAGATCACCAAAGTTATCTTAAGTAGCAAGTGGTATACTTTGACTCCATAACTGATTACTTCCAACTGGGAGTGAACATAGTTAGGAGATTGGGTATATCATGACCTACTTGAAGATAGTTGAGTGATTAACAAAGGATTCACCATTCCAGATTTAATAAGGAAAGTTATATCGTATGATTCTATAATTGCCTTGTTCAGAGAATCTCTAGCCAGAGTAATATGCCAAGATGGATAGAGATCCATGAAGGGCATTTTGGGAACAATGGTTAAATTAATAGAACATACATAATTAGATTTATATGAGTTGACAGAAATTCATACTCAGAATCTAATTGAGATAAGAGTGGTGAAAGGAGTAATTTCACGGTAACTGTTTCTATGGAAGGGTATAGTCAAACCACTTGACTTTCCTGACATTTGGGTAGTCATGATGCCTAGCTAGAGGCCAATCATGACTTGTATAATGATGTATCAAGAATATCAATAGGGATTGATAAAATGATTTAAAGGAGTTTAAGTCATGTGAGTTTTGAATAGAATTCACAATTACATATTATACTGCTGATAATCTTGTTTTTAGAGTTTATTTTTTGGATAATTTTGTGTGTTTTAGTGTCTCATCTTGCATGTTTTTAGTGTTTTAAAGATATATTATTGTTTTTTATGTTTATTTTAGTTATTTTGATTAATTTGAAGTTTTTAGTTGATTAATGGTCTTAAATTTCACTTTTTGCAGGAAATTTTGCTAAGGCACGGCTGAGAAAAAGTATCCCAGTCGTGTCCAATGCAGATGGCAAAACTCACCGTTTCACTATGGCCACGACGGAGACAAACTGTCCCAGCCGTGGCCAATCCAGGATTCAAAGCGCACCGTTTCATTAAAGGTCGCGACTGAGACAAAGTGTCCCAGCTATGGCCATGGTAGATTTCAAAACACGCCGTTTCATCAAGGGTCGCGGCTGAGACAAAGTGTCCCAGCCGTGGCTATGGCAGCCCGTGAACATACTTTTGATCCAGAAGCTTGACACGGCTGAGACAAATTGTCCCAGTCGTGCCATTTCCTTATGCCATGGCTGAGACAAAAGTTTCCCAGCCGTGGCCTATTAGATAGCTCTATAAAGGCTGCAAAATTTTTTGCTTAGAGGGAGAGTTTTTTTAGGGTTTCGTGCTTAGAGTTTTAGGAGAGTAAAAACGCAGTTTTTCACATTTTTGTGGGTTTCTTATACTTAGTTTTTGGATTTTACTTGTAAAAATCACTCTTTTAGTGTAGTTTTACTTCAAAAACACAAAGATAGTCATAGATTTAGCTTATAGTTATGAAGATTTCAACTTACAATCAAGGAGTTGTTTGGAGAAGAAGAGGGGGAGCTTTATCAACTTCAAATCTTCAGCTTCAAATGGGTTTTATAGTTTTCACTCTTATTTTGTTCATTTTTTATATTATGAATAGTGAGTAGTTATCTTTGTTGCTTGGGGAAGCTTTGAATCCCCTACTCATAATGTGAATATTGAGCACATTTTGATTTCACATGAATGAATGGCTCATTTCACTGTTACTTATTTATATTTCATGAATTTTCAATCTATTGAGATAATTTCCTTACATGGATAAATGATGTTCATCATATATCTTTGGATGTGTATTGAGTCTAGTGGATTGAAGTTTATGAATAATCTTGCTCAGTTTTTTTTTCTCATGAAAGCTGTATTAATTTAGACGGCTCCGGAATGAGATTCTAAATATGCAGTAATTATGATTTTGGGACTAGAGTGTGGAGTGAAATGGATGAGATTTGGGTTGTTTGGCTCAGGAATGGGAAGGCAAACCAAACTTATGATGTTACACCCGTACATAGGCTAGTTGTTAGGTTGGCTCCGGAATGGGAAGCTTAGAAATTAGAATAGTTGGCTCCGGAATGGGAAGCTTGGGTTAAGAGGGTTATCCCGAATTCATTCATGTATTCTTTAAGACAAAATTAATTCACATTGGGTTCGATGGGGTGGATAAGTGTACCTAAGCAACGCTTTAATTTATATATATTTACATACTTGTTAATCTTTTCTGAATTAAATACATACTCAATTCACTATCATTAGAATTAATTTCCTTTCATTGCATATTTTAGTTTTTAAAGTTTGCACTATACAAATTAACAGCTTATACAAACTAAATTGGGAATTCTTTAGCATACAATTAATTTTCACAGTTTTCACACACACATTTCCTTTAGGTTCAATATTGAGGGTCTTAAATTTACCCCACTTTATTACTTGTCGATCTAGTGCACTTGCTAGGCTCACAACAACTGCCAACATGGACAGGAACCCAATAGGTCACACATATATAGAGAAAAGGATAAAATGGTAAACTGACAAGGATAATAATATTTGATATTATTATGAGGGTAGAGAATTGAATAAGATAATAATTAATTAAGGAGTTTAATTAATTATGATCAAGTAAAATTGTTCGCGAAACTTTTGAGAAATATTTTGTAAAACTGGATCTAATTGAAATAATGTATTTTATGATTAATTATTATTGTCCTATAAGTGTTATAGGACTACTATAAGTGTTATAGGACTGATATAATAATTAATAGATTCATTAGAGGAATTATAAATGGGCCAGATGAATGAAGTTGGCGCAGAAGCCCTCCAGAAGAGGGCCACACGCCAACTCCATACAGAAGGCCTTAATGGCCTATTTCTTGGACCAAATTAATTTATATATGTTACATAAGTATTATGGAACCTACATATTTAATTTGGTTGGATTTGGAATCCATTTGGGTAGTTAAATCCGATTAGTTGTACAAAGGGCCTAGTTTATGGGTTTTGTGCATAGTCTTTTATGAAAATATTTAATTAGGATTTAATTAAGCCCAAATAATTATACTTAATTTCATAGGCCCAATTAATAATTCTCCAGCAATTTTAAAGAGCCCAATATCATTAGAAGTTGGAATTTTAACCTACCTATAAAAGTCCAACTAATGAGGAATTAGGGTTAACTGAGTAAACACATAAAAAAGTCTTATTCTTCTATTCTCTCTCTCCCTTTTACGCCACTCCCTTGCTAGCTCTAGGGTTTTTCGGCCACTCCTTGTTCTACACCAATTTGTTGGTTCAATTTATCATTCTCTAGTGTGAATTACTCATTGGAGGTGTTCGATTTTGGATACTGTGGTTTGCGACAACCCGGTGCGAAGTAAAATCAACTATTCAACAAAAATCAAAGGTGATTTTTCTTATTCTCATCATATAGATATCTTGTGTATTCATGGCAAGATCAGATCTAATGGTTAAAAATTTTAAAATTTCGCTTATGTA
This sequence comes from Excoecaria agallocha, assembly GCA_037975025.1. NCBI lineage: Eukaryota > Viridiplantae > Streptophyta > Magnoliopsida > Malpighiales > Euphorbiaceae > Excoecaria > Excoecaria agallocha. The sequence goes on from CM075811.1 coordinate 69,710,096, forward strand.
TGCGATGCATGTAACCGGTTAACTCTAACACTTAGAGTATCTGATTGAACTGGTGTTAAAGGAACCATGACTTTTTTTTGATGATCCTTTTTCCTAAAATAAGTTAGGAGCTCTTTACCATGTTATTTAGAAACAATGGGCAATATTTCTCCCCCTGTCAAGGATTGATCAGAAATGTTTGGCAAAACAAATTATGACTCATTAGCTTTCTTGATAGAATCAATGATCTTTGGTAAAGAGGTAGTTGAAATACTAAGAAAATTTTCTTCATCTCCTATTTCCCCTGAAGAGAAATCATTTGGAAGAAAGGTTGATTTTCAAGAAAAGTAACATCTATAGAGACAACAATTTTTTTAGTTTAAGGGTTAAAACAATTGTATCCTTTCTGGTTGGAAGCATAACAAATGAAAACACATTTTTCCCTAGGATCAAGTTTAGACCTTTCTTTATTATTTTATGAACATAAGTTGTGCATCCAAAAACTTTAAGTGGGAGGTTTGAAGCTATACGAGATTTAGGAAAATATTATTTTAAATAATCAATAGGAGTAACATAGTTCAGAACATGAGTACGCATTTTATTAATTAGATAAGATGCAGTTAAAACTGCTTCTCCCCATAAATATTTCGGCACATTCATGGAAAACATAATAGCTCAAGAAAGTTCAAGAAGATGTTTATTTTTGCACTTAACAATACCATTTTGCTGAGGAGTATTAACACAAGTAGTTTGATGATAAATCCCTTTCTCAGTGAAAAAACTTCCAAGAGTTCCTTTAAAATATTCACTTCCATTATCAGTATGAAGAAACATTTTCGATCATCGAGTAAAACATTTTAAATATTTTTTCAACTTTAAATTTTTTTTATCATCAAATAAACCCAACATACATGCGTATGATCGTCAATAAATATTACAAACCATCTTTTATTTGTGAGAGTATTAATCCTTGATGGATCCCAAATATCACTGTGAATTAAGTAAAAAGGTTTTGAAGCTTGATAAGGTTTAGGATAATAAACAGTCTCATGACTCTTAGACAAAATACAGTTTTCACAAAATAATTTAGAATAATCCAAACCGTTAAATAAACTAGAAAATATTTTTTTTAAGATAAGCAAAACTAGGATGTCCTAGTCTATAATGCCAAAGCATAATTTTATCCTTGACAGGATTAGAACTAACACTACTCAAACCTTGAGCTCTATTAATTTTGGAATCTTGATCATCTTCAAAGTAATAAAGGCCATTAATTAATTTAGTACTGCCAATCATCTTTCTCAAGTTTAGCTCCTGGAAAATACAATGTGTTTCAAAAAAGGTAACACAGCAATTAGCATCTCTACATAATTTGCTAATTGATAGAAATTACAGGCAAGTTTAGGAACATCTAAGACATTATTTAAGGAAATATTTTGTGAAAGATTTATCAAACAATTGCCATCTATAGATGTAATGGCCTCAATATTGAGTTAGTCATTAACAGTACTTTCTGATGGTGAATAGTACTTTTCGAACTCGAAATGACACCCGAAAGTCAAAAATATGAAAAAGATAGCGAGTCAATTTTTCTAGTAGGGAATGAGACTTGATTTTTGCATAAATTTTTAAAAATAGCAAATCAACTCCTAAAATTGTCAGATTTTACATGTCTTCATGAATTTTTATGTAGAATATTTTGGTGATAAGAATTGAATTTTTTTGTGATTCTGGAAGTTGACGAATCGGACTAATAAATTTAAATCGGACCGATAACGAACTTCGATGAAGTCAAAAATTTATGTCCCATCTATTTTTAATATATGATAAAAATTATGGAGCTTTCAAAATAATTTATGAGGGCAAGTGAAAATTATTTTGGATAATTTAATTGTCCAAAAGTTATATATATATATATATATATATAAAGAGGAGAAGAAGGTCCTAGATATTTTTGGGTAACAATTTGTGGCCACAAATTTTGTAATAAGAAATTAAAAAGGGGTTAAAATGAGTAAAAAAAAAGTAAAATGAAAATAAAGAGAGGAGCTGGAATCGGGAATGAATGGCGGGGAAACAGAGGGAGCTGGTTTCAACGTCGGCGACTGTTCGGTCTTTTCCCACCATCGATCGCCATTTACTGCCGCCTGTCTCCATCATAACGTCGTTTTGCCTTCAAGTGGATGTAGCTGTGTGAATCGTGGGTTCCTTAAACTCCCTCCCTCTATTTCGAGTTTTGCTTCTTATTTTTTGTCAATACCGGTGATGGAAGGATGTATGAAGGGTACCATAAGGTTTCGAAAGGCGAGGTTTATCTCCGGCATCCTTCGTTCCCTCCCTATCACCGACAAGGTGTAGATCAAAAAACAGGAGGTAGCAAGCAAACTCAGCCCGATCCCGAGCAGATGGTGGGCGTTGGGGCACGTGAATGCCTTCATGATGTTACCGGTATCTCCACTTCCAGGTGAACAGCAACGGTGCATCTCCGGTGAAGTTTTGGCATCCGGTCCGGCGAAGCTCCAAGGAGCATAAAAATGGATAGAATAATGGGAAAAATTTCAGAAATTCAACACTAAATAGTAAGTGACTACGAAATCTTTTAATTTTCCTTAAAATTGTTGAATTTTTCTTGAAGTAAATTAAGAAAAATTATGAAATTCTTGTATTTTAAAATTGCTTTGAGAATTTTGAAATTTGACCTTAAATATGTATGTTAAATAGCTTGATTGAATTTAATTGAATTTTTAAAGATTAATCTTATATTGGCATAAATTTTTCCCTAAAGGAAATAAATTGTATATTTGCAATTGAATAGAATTAAGCTTTAATGTGATGAGAAATATGAAGTAAAACATTCATAAAATTTTTTTGTGGAATTTTTAAAAGATATTTGAATATTTTTTTGAATATTTATTGAATGACATAATTGATAAAAATAGTGAATTTTTGTTAGTTATGTCTTAAAATGATAAAGGGTATAAAATAAATTATCCATGAATTGTTAGATGAGCTATAAAACCTATTAAAGAATTTTTAAGATTGAATATTGTTGTATGTATAAAAGGTATATGAAGAGTTAATGTAAATTAATTCATGGAATAAGTGAAAAATGATAATGATAGTGAAAATAATGCACATATAAAGTTTTGCAAAATTTATATGAATTATGAGAACATTTAGAATAATTATTAAATTCTAGAACTAATAAGAATAATGAATTATTGTGATATAATTCATAATATGAAAGAAATTGATAAAAATGATTAAATAACATGCATATGAATTTTTGGAAGAATTTATACGAATGATTTGAATATTTTTTATATTAAATATTGGATATGTTTAATTGAAAATAGTGAATTATTTTCATAAACAATTAAAAGATAATAAATTAAAGAGAACTAAATTCCTTCTATATAAAAGAAATGAAAAAGTTAATGGATGAATTTTTGAAAAATATAATTCATAATTATTCAAAATTTGTAAAATAAATAATTGGCTAATTTATCAAAATAAAGTAGTCCATGAAAAAAAAGGTATTAAAACAGTAAATTATTATAGAATAATTTACTAACCAAATAAAAGTTAGTATATTTGACCAATTAAATTTTGGACTGAAAAAACAAGAAAAATTGTTAAAAAAAGTCAATTATTGAATTATGAAAAAAAATTGATTAAAAAGAAAGTAATTGTAAAAGTTAAAAGTCTGAAAAAGTATAAAATGTTTAAAGTGGATTATTGTAGAATAATTCACAAAAAGTGACCAAAAAGATAAAGTAATTGAAAAGAGAAAGTAAATTAAAAGTAAAAGTTATTAAATAGTCAAAAGCACTAAAAAGAGTGCAATTGACAAAATGTATTGTTTTAAGAAAAATGAAAGAAATTAAAATTTTTGGAAGTTTGAAAAATCATTCCAAATATTTTTCATTATTGGTTGCCCTTAGCAATAGTCAGATAATAATATTCTTGTTTAGGATATAATTGGCTAGCCATACAGACACCCTATACCGCGGTGCAAGTCATGGCGACTTACTTTGCTATGGGTAGGATCTCTGATCTTCATAGCTTTGGTGTTTTAAATGAAAGTGATAGTGAAATATTTTTTGAGAAATGGTCCCTTGGGGATCGTTTCTCTCTCAGTGAGACCTTTGAATTCATGTCCCGCATATCTTTTTTTAGAGTCCTATCATATTGCATTAGGGGCATATTGAATATAATAAATTAGAAGTGTAAAAGTAAATGATTGTAAATGTTGTAAATGAAAATGATTGGATGCAAAGGAAGTAAAAACTTTGAGATAAAAATGAAATAGTTCCCAAAGGTCTATAACTAAAGAAGCAAAAATAAAATGAAAATATTTTGTAAAAAAATAATATAGTAATTTGTGTTTATCTAATGTAAAAAATTCGAAAAATAATGCTAATTATGCATTTAAAGTCAATAATGACAATCCTGTATTTAAGTGTAAAAATATGATTAAGCAATACAATTTTGAAAGTATAGATTAAATAAAAAAAGTAGTAATTTTGAACTAAGTATATGAAACGATCTAGTTAAAATAAGAGAAGAAAGTAAAGATCTATACACAAAGTATTCCAAACAACTATATCACTTTACATTAAAAATTAAAAGCCTTGGTAATTGTAATGTACTAACTAGTAAAAAAGCTAAAGTGAAATAAGAGAATAAATAACGAGAACTGTAACAATAAGTAGATAAAGTACCATTAAAGAAACGAGTACCAAGGTAACTCGTTAAATGAAAAGATGATTGTATCAAATGATTTAAAAAGTATAGAATAAAAGTTAAGTAAAATTAAAAATAAGAAAAGTAAGAGTAAGAGTCAATCTAAAATCGAATCACAGCGAAAGTAGTGTAACATAAATTGAAAGGTAAGAATTAAAATAAAAAGATTAATCGAAATATTGGTAAATAATGAAAATAGTGTTGTAGAAAATAAAAGCAAATTTTTGATAAATAAGAATAAAAGTTGTATAATGTATGTGATTATGTTTTAATTGGAAAATTTTAGGATTAGTAGTTATCACTGAGCATAATTAATGCTTAGCACATAGTATTTACTGAGTGCAGGTTCTGATGTGTTGCTGGAGTCGGCACATAAAGAAGCAATGATTGAAGAAGAAGATGAGTCAGTTGTAATTATTTCGTATGTTTGGTATGTATATAATTAAATAGCAATGGTAAAGAATTGATATGGTTTGGGTTAGCATTTATAAAATTGTAAATATTGTTATTTCTGTATATTGTAATCCGATGTGATTGTTGTGCCTCTAAGAGGCTGTGAAAATTATTTGATTTTTCAGGAGGCTAATAAGTTCTAATTGTTATACTGTTATACTGCCGAAATTTTGTAAAGTGAGTAATAATATTAATTGTATCAAAGTTGTTTGCCAATAATTGATGTTTTAAAAAACAAATTTACTGTTTACCGTTAAACTTTGCATCGAAAAAGACTGTTCTGTTAAGGGTGTTACAATAGAAGAATAAGAACCATATGTAATACAAATTTTTTCATGGCCAGAACAAAGATAGTAAGAATGAAATAGACTAGAAAAACTTGTCATATGATCAGAGGCTCCTGAATCCTCACCTTGATGAATTTATTCCAATTTCAAGAATAACTCGTATACCTGAATTCACCAGGTTAACATTATCCCAAAGCTCCTTGGCAGTATGATAGCACATATAGTTGGAGCTTATGCCTTCATTGAATTCACCAACCATGTCATCACCATAGAGTTCTCCGCATCCCATTTAGCATAGCTAAACTCATCAGGTGTAGGCTCCTCTTTGTCTCCAGTTAAATATCCCATTTTACCCCTGCCATGAATATACATGCGCATAGATTGGGACCAGCATAAGAAATTCTCTCCATTTAGTTTAGTCATGGTAATTTGAATGGAGTGGAATTCCGAGATGGAAACTTGAATGGGTGTAAGTAGGTTTACAATAATGGTTGTTTCTGAATTTTCAGACATGATGATGAACGAAGAAGAAAGGGAAGAAGGTAGGTTAATACAGATGAAAGCTACGAATTCTGAAATAGAATTCCTGCTCTGATACCATATAAACTTGAATGGTAAAAACTTCTTATATTGATAGGAAGAAATATACAGTTATATAATAATACAAAAACACTACAAAGGAAAAAATCTTAGAGAATAAACTAATTTACTAATTTACAGCCCTTAATTGACAGCTATACAAAAGATACTAAATTACATTAATTTAGCCTAATCTCGTGAATCTTGCAACAGGATAAACCATGTAGACAAATAAAATTGAAAATAGAACAGGAAAACAATCATGTAAATGGTTAAACATTACAATTTTTTGACATTGGATGATAATCAAAATATGATACTTACAGGATCGTTGGGCAGCCTTCGACTGAAACTCCAGAGGCAGTTGGGCAGGAAGCTAATGGGCATCCATCTGAATCACTCCCCCACCAAACAAGGCTAACATTCTGAGTCCCCAAACACATGTACAAGAATACTCCCATGAAGGCCAATCCAGCATCAAGTGCCCCAGACAGAACATAGTTGTGGCGGCTCCACCACTCCCTACAGTATCTGTATGCAACAAATCCTGAAGCAAACCCAATAGCAATCCAGGTTATGTAGTTGACAGCAGTTGCTGGCAACATGTTAAGTGTAGCTCCTAAGAGTACTGGCATGGAGATAAGTTTAATCCATTCCTTGTCAGGGAAGGCTTTGTGTGCAAGCAAAACAAGGAGAGGAGCTAGGGCACCGGCCAAGAAAAACAAGTTGATTGCAGAGTAATGACCAAGATCTCCGAAAATTCTGCGAGGGCCAATAAGACCCCAGATCACTGATGCATCATAGAACACATGATCACTTGGACAAGTCCATGGACTTCCTACCGGAAGCAATTCACGGTCACATATATTGGGAATTGTGTCCATAAGCCACCATGTTGTTGTTAAATGTACTATTGCTGATATTACAGTACCCAGCACCTGAAATATGTAAATTAATTTTCAGATATGCAACGAAGAAATTAAATAATAGTAGTTTTTTTTATTCTTTTCTAGATGCAAAAATGTAGACTAAATTATTATACCTGAGCCATGAACATGGCTTTAGGAGGAATCTTCATATAATGGCCAAGCTTAAAATCTTGCAAAAATGTGATTGCTTGTTTCATGCTAATGTATCCGTACACTTTAAAACATATGTTGGCAACAGGGAATCCTGGGTACAGATAACCAATTATATATTCGGTTATCACATTTAGACCTGGTGTCTGTTGCCAAAGAGAAACATTAAGAATAGAGCAAATAATGAATGGTTGAATATTATAAACCTCATATAATAACAGAATGGGATAAACTATAAAAACAAGTATTTTACCTGATTTGTTGTAGCAGTGATGACTCCAATAGGAAGGGTGAAAAAGAGGGCAAGGCCACAAGCTAGCAAGACGCCCCACCATGGTAATTGGAGTTGATCATTATAATATTGACATGTACATATGGTTGCCATTATGTTTAAGAAAAGAATGCAAATAAACCACCATTCTGGGACTCGCTTATATTGTCTCATCAATTTCGTGTGCACATCCATTTTCTTCTCTTGGAAGGCAGATCTGCTTTGCTGCCATATATCTCTACAGTCATTGTAAAAACTAGTGAGAAATGTTCTCAAATTCTGCATTGTAAAAAAATACAGGCATTAATTCTTTTTCTCTTAGCTTACGGACCTTCCATGGAAAAGGAAGACATGAACAATAGTAGCACCCATGCAAGCAAAATTGAGACCATAAACCATTGCAAAGTTGGTGCTAAGATAGAGAGGGCCCTGACGTTCGTAGACATCCATGTCAATATGGAAATTGGGGTCTATAATGGCCGAGATGTTGTATCTCTGGCCAGCAGAAGTGAATAAGCCATCTGAGAATATGGGAAAGTTCTTGGCCTTGTAAATGTTAAGCCAATATGCAATTGGGGTGATAACATACATAATAAGGGCAAAACCAATAGCTACATTAGCAGTTGCAAACCACGGGCTAGCCAATGGACTTCCAAGGTAAGAGGATACACTAGCCCAATCAAATCCAAAAGAGCCAATTCCAAGTCCATAGAGACCTGAACCAAGCTGATGGGCAAGAATGGAAGTTGGGAATATCCAACAGATCCAGGATATAGAGCTTAACTTGGGAAGGAGGTAGCCTGGAAAGACATAGTATGCAAAGCTACAAATGAAGGCAACAATGAAGAACTGATTCCTTGTTAGTCTTCCTCTGTGCCTTTTCTCTTTCTCATGTAATGCCCTGTAGTTTGACAATGATTGTCTTAAAAGTTGGATTCATTTATATCTATGAAAAATGCAAATTGAAATCGTTGAGAATTTAAGGACAGAATATATGCGAATGCAGGTAAATTGTACTTCACTCAAACCCATGTTGTGTGGGTTGGTTGTTTGTTTTATAAAGATTCAAGGTATGATACCAAAATTCTTGATTTGGAATCTAGCACGTGCATCAAGTAACTATTTTCGACTTTTTTTATTTTTGCCGTCAATCCGTTAATAATTTAATCTTATAATTTTTAAAACAGGATTTGAGGAAAAAGATGAAAAGTAAGAAACTCTGGGCTACGCTAGCCCCGTCAGATTATACAGTAATAAGCCTATGTCCTCTGTGGAAGAAGGTTACAGTAATAAGCCTATCCTGTGCAACGAAATTGTCAATTTGTTTGGATAAACAGAAAATAGCCCACGGTGGCAGAGCGGCCATCAATTAATGAAATATAATATATTAAAAAAATTATCGCTATCTTTTGGGACAGAGTATGGTACACACGTGTACAGTATGCACATATGCATCCATTGAATCAGATAAAAATTAACAATAAAAAATTATCTTATACTGATACGATAATATAAATGCATGCTCACTGTTGCATGTTGGCACCACAGCAATACTCCTATCTTTTTAATATGCTGCATAATAACCTATAATGACCGGCGACCATTCGATGTGCAACATTACATTAAAAAAAATAATTTTATTTTAAGTTTTTTCACATATCATCTCCTAACATCCCAACAGATTCAGGAAATAATCTTAAGGGGCTAATTTACTGACACCATATTGGATTGATTATGTACCAGAAGCAAAATAGTTTTTTTTTTTCAGCGGAAGCAAAACGAAAATTACAAAAGGACTATAAGGAAATTTAGTGTATTATTTAATTCTAAATCAATACAAATAAATAATATTAAAAATTATAATATTTAATAGAAATTAAATTTCAATTTTTATTAAATATTATAATTTTAAATATATTATTTAATAATTTAATATATTTATTATATATTTGATTCATTATATATATATATTGATTTGAAAAAAATTAATATTTTAATAGCATTGAAAAAGATAACATAATATCACGATGGGAAAATCCTTGCCTAAAATTACGTAGGGCTGGGGAATTATTTATTTATTTAGGCATCTGACAGGAGCCTATCGAATCTCTGACAAACATAAAGAATCTGCATTATTATGTATAAACGACAAAGGTCCCGAAAATGACACCTTCCTTTACCACGTCATACTAGACTACCTGTAATTTGCTAATGTTCGTATTAAATCTATTAATTAATCAATATTATAAATAAATATAATTGTAAACAGATCTTTTTATTACTAGTTCATTGCATTGATGGATAATCAGCAGATTTTGAATTTATAGAAATAATATTGTAAATTAAATCTAATGATGGAGGAGAATTACCTGAAAAGAGAAACCTGCACCAGATTCTGCGGCCACCACATAGCGGCGGGCTCCACCAAGTACCGCCGGAAAACTCCAGCCCACCCGAATCCCAAAACCTGCGTCGTTATAACGACGAGAAACGCTACAAAAAACGTTACGTCCTTCTTGTAGAAGATCTTAACGGCGGAAACGATATGAATCGCGTAAACGTTAGCAGCGCCGGAATTAGCAAAGATCGTGATAAGCACGTGTTCCTTCACAGTGAACGGGCCCGGATTGAGAGAAAACTCCCACTTTTTCCCCTTGAAGAAAACTCTATCGGTGATTTTGGCGGCCATGAGATGACCGAGAGGAACCACCGCAATCTGAGCGGATATGGCGGTGATGGAGAGAGGTTCACGGCGGTACCAGAAGAACTGGTTGAGGAAAGAGAGGAAGATACAGGCGAGAGTCCCCAAAGTCCACATACGGAATGTGAGGGTAGGAAGAGTTGGATCATCGGTGGTCGGGACGGTGAGTGCCACTTGCTCAATGGGAGAATTGTCAGAATCGGAGGCATGGCCGGTGTCAACTGTGGTGTATGGGGAGGGGGAAAGTAAGAGAGAAAGTGAGGGAAAATTAGAAAGAAAAATAATAAGAGGAAAGTGAATTGTATATCTTACTGAGAGGAGCAGTGATTTCTGAAGTTAGCATAATCTCTTTGTTGCGTTTCTCAGCTGAAAATCTGATTTTTGGTGGTTTAAATCAAAATGAGAACAACTGCGGATTTTTCTTCTTTTGGTGGACCGTAACTGATATATTGATGAGTTGTTTCTTCCGTTGCAATTTATATTATTTTCCTTCCAAATTATGTATTATGTGTAATGTTATTAAAATCGAACCGGATAGAAAATCGGCAAGATTGGAGGTTTATGGTTCGACCGGTTCAATTGAATTCAACCGGATTCTTTTTTATTTTTAAAATATTATAATTATTATAATTTTTTGAATAATATTGTATAAAAATTAAAAAAATATTCATCAAATTTTAAATATATGTCAAAAATATTCTAATAATAAGTTACAAAAATAATTTTAATTTTATTATTACAAATAATTAATTGTAGATTATTGAATATCATATACTAGAAACATAAAAATACAATCATATCATGAAAATAATTTCATGTTTAGATGGAGTACTAATAAAGTGAACACAAAAAATATTAATCCTGCATATATGAGTATAATTATATTTAATTACAATAAATTTAAATAGATAATAAATATATTAAATTATTAAGTACATTTTTAGAATTTAAAATATTAATTTTTTAATAAATTAATAATAAAAATTTAATATATATATGTATATTTTAAATTTACATTATTTATTTATTTGAAAAAAATTAGTATTTTAAATTCTAAAGATATTATTTAATAATTTAATATACTATTACAATAATCCAAATAGATAATAAGTATATTAAATTATTAAGTAACATATTTAGAATTTAAAACATTAATTTTTTCAAATAAATAAATAATAAAAATTTAATATATATATATATATATATATATATATATATATATATATATATATGATTACAATGAATCAAAAATATAATAAATATATTAAATTATTAAGTGATATGATTAAAATTTAAAAGACTAATTTTTTCAAATAAATAAATAAATAAATAAATATATATATATATATATATATGTGGGTGGGTGGGTGGGTGAAAAAATTCAAAAAAAATTGATTTTTTATATTTTTAGCAAAAAATTCGGTTCTGTTCGGTTCGTCGGTTTTTCGATTCAATTCGGTTTTTGTCAATTCGGTTTTTAATAATCGAACCAATCAGTTAACATGTCACTTCACGATTAAATCGGTTTAACCGACCGATCCGTCCGATTTTAATAACTATGATTATGTGAGACAATTAACCAATGAAGCACGCCTACTTTTATTTTGCAGCATATTTTCATATATTTTTTTTAATTTTGAATAATTGTACCTGATACATAGCATTGGATGTTGTTGAATATGATCTTATATTTTTGCATTTATTTAATACCCACACAAGAACACAAAATCTAATATATATATATATATATATATATATATATATATATATATATATATATATATATATATATATATATATATATATATATATATATATATATATATATATATATATATATATATATATATATATGAATCTAACATATAAATATCAACATATTCTTGAAAAAAAAACATATTGTAAGCAAATTAAAACATTTATTAACGTATATTATTTCAAAATGATATTTATTTTGATATAAACTCATAGTTTTTGCTTGATTAATTGACATTAAAAATACAAATTTCAACCTTATGTTAACATGGCCTAGCTAATAGCTCGGCTTACTCAGCGAAAAAACTAGGCAAGCTAATAGAGACCGGGCAAAGCTTTACAAATCAAAATCTCAGACTAATCGGATGTCAAAGAATTCATCCACAGCCTAGCCAATAACCAAAAGAGTAACCGCCACGATAAGGAGAAGCGATTATTCCCCATATGTCTCCCCTAAAAATAGGAGAAATGGAAAGATTGGTTGAAAGTAGTGAAATTTCATCCCACTACCCCCATACAACGGGCATAAAACATGTAAAAGGAGGAAAATTCGGTAAGCAAAGGTTCCTTCAATCTTTTTTAGCAAAAAATACATCTCTATTGTTAGATTTTCTAACTTGACTGTCGGAAAATTTCTAATCAGAAATCCACCAGTCTTTCACTTTTTGTAGGTGACCTTTGGACTTCCAGCTCCAACATCTTGAGCTTGTCATCAATGCGTCTTTTGTTATTGTTTGGAATATATATATATATTTTTTATAATTTTGGTATTTATAATTCAGTTGTTATAAGTATAAGATGGTTATTAATCTTTATTAATAATTATTGATAACATCCGTTATCCCACATCGGTTGAAAATGAGTTGGAAATGGTCCTTATAAGGCTTGCTAGCTCATCTCTCTGCAGAGGTTTTTTGGGGCAGCACCCCAAAAACAAAATAGTGAGGGCTTCGGCCCAAAACGGACAATATCTGCAGAATTCGATCGAATCCTCCTTTTCGATCGGATCCTCCTACCCTCAAAAATGCGAGAAGAGGGCCTCAGCGCCCGATGACCTCCTACTCGGTCGGTCAGCGAGCAATCCATCATTTGGTGCTTTCGTTGAGAGACGAGGGCGATCTAGAGCTCTGGCTAAGACAGAACCCCGTACACCTCTCGGGAGAAAAAATAATGATAACATCTGTTATCCCACGTCGGTTGGAAATGAGTTGAAAACGGTCCTTATAAGGCCTCCAGCTCATCTCCTTGTAGAGGCCTTTTAGAGCAGCACCCCAGGAACAAAATCGTGAGGGCTCTAACCCAAAGTGGACAATATCTGCAGAAACCCGATCAAATTCTCCTTCCTGATCGGAGGTCTTCGGGTATTGGGGCTCTCGTCTCGCGTTATCGAGGATAGGAAGATCCGATCGGAAAGAAAAATTCGATTGAGTTCTGCAGATATTATTCGCTTTGGACCGAAATTCTCACGATTTTTGTTTCTGGGATGTTGCCCCAAACGGCCTCTGCAGGGAGATGAGCTGGCAGGCCTTATAATGACCATTTCCAACTTATCTCCAACCGATGTGGGATAATAGATATTATCAACTATATTCCACGTATTCATATTGCATTTTTTTAAAAGATTACTATATTCTATTTTAATATCTGTATTGATACGTGTATGTGCATCCATGCTTGAGCAATATAGCAATGAACTTTATCATTTAGACTAATTACAATTTCAATTCTTTGAAAGTATTTATCCTAGCAAAAAGAATTAGATGGAAACACAATGATTTTTTTTTTTTTACAAGAGAGATGTATAATGTCTAATAATAAAAATGTCATTAAAATGAATTGAATTCAAAATATTTTTCACTTGTTATCAAGCCAATTCCTGATGATTGGGATTGTGAAAATTTTTTTTTCGTTAATTAAAGTTCTTGGTTGGAGTTTTAGGTATAAAAAGTATTTTAAATCTATAGAAATTGTTGAATGCAATTTTAAATTATTCAAACTATTAAAATTTGGATACTGTGTTCATAACATGGAATATGTCCTATTCCTTTTTCCGTTTTGTGTATTTGCATTTGGCCGAGAATATAGGCTAAGTGCATTTGTATTATTACGTATCTAGAAGGAAGAAAATCAATAAAAGACTTGGAAGAGTGATGTGACGAGTTATAAGAGAGGTTGTTTACGGCAAAAATAAAATAAAAATAAAAGTAATTTTGCTGCTTAAAATTAATTATTCAATAAATAATTATAAATCAAATAAACTGAAATTTTAATTTTGTTTTTTTTATTATTTTTTTATCTAAATTTAGCGATACCGCAGATCGATTTATAAATAATAACCTTTCTGTTGTAATAATTATGAGATATTTGGATGACTATCAAACTCATCATTCTTCCTATTCTAGTAGAAGTCTACCTCTTCTATTTTGTGTCTATAAATACCCTATTATGGTTATTCAGTATACACAATCAATAAGAGAAAATTCTCTATTCTACTATTTCTATCTTTTCTTTAATTAATTTACAACACGTTATCAGTACGATAGTCTCTATTGATCATTGGAAGTCGGTGGTTTACGACAACCCGGCTCGAAAAAATCAAGAATTATAATTTACAGAATTAAACGGTAAATAGATTTAATTTATAAATTTTAAATTATTTTAATTCTCATGAGTTAATAAAATTGATTAAGGATTGATAATTTTACCCTACAATAAATAATTTTAAAAACTTCAATATACGAAAATATTAAGAACTAAGAATAACATTTTCTATTACCAAGGACATTAACATGATTTAAGTGATTTGTTTTGCATAATTACAATTTGATCCTTGCTTAATTATATTTTAATCATTATATTATATATAATGAATATATTTTATGTAAAGTTATATTTGGTTTTTAATTTGTTATATGTATATTGTTGTTATGTGTAATATAATTATTTAAAGGCTCCTGAAGAGTTATAATGCAATTACTTGTATACAATTTGTTAGGAAATATATTATTTCTCAAATATGTCCCGCAGACATATATTTTCAAAAAAATATTCGATGAAATGAATATCATTTTGAGACTGAAAGATAAATACTTGAGATCTACTTTATATAAGATTAGTAATATATTTTTTCAGATAGTTTGATTTTGATACAAATATTAGTAAACTCGAAGTTTGCTAATAAATACAAATTTTAGTAACCTGAAGTTTACTAACTATTGTAACAAATATTAATAACCTATTATTTACCAATTATATAAATATCAGTAAACATGAAGTTTATTGATTAATTAATACTAATATCAGTAAACCTGAAGTTTATTGATTATAGTAAACTTAAAAAAATTGATATAAATACTAATAAATATTTATTTTATTATTTGTCACAATATTAGTAAACATAAAGTTTACTAATTGTTATGCAAGTATTAGTAACATGCAGTTGACTAATTATTCAAATATCAATAAACCAGAAGTTTGTTGATTAATCGATACTAATATTGGTAAACTCGAAGTTTATTGATTATAATAAACTTGAAAATTGATATAAATACTAATAAACATATAATTTATTGACTGTATGTCACAAATATTAGTAAACCTGATGTTTACTAATTATCTGATATTGATATTAAGAAACTTGATGTATATCAATTGATATAAATATTGATATAATAAAAATAGTAAGCCTGAAGTTTACTAATTAACAATTAATTACTTGACATGATCGGTTTGACCATTTCGGATCGATTATTGAGAATTCATATGTTTATTAGAGAACCAGAAGTTTCTTTAATTCTATTTAAGGAATTCTCATAATCTATTTGTTCTCAATAAATATTTTATACAATTAACATTAGCTGAAATTAATGTTAATACAATTTCTAGTTCTGCAAATGTAATTTAAGGCTCTGAAAGAGTCCAAATTATGCTTCCAAATTGAACAAAATTATATATTGATGATGCGTTGTATTCAAGTAGATCCCGAAGAAATCTACTAAGTTTTAAAGATATACGTCGTAATGAATATCATATTGAAACGACAAATAATGAAAATATCGAAGATCTATATATTACATCCACAAAATTGAACCAGAAGTTCATATTAGAGAAACTTTCAAGTTTCTCAACAGGATTATATTTCACGAAAATAAAAATGGTTGAATCAAATTATATGCATCGGATGTGCTCAGACCCTAAAATGTTCATACTTTGGCATGATCGCCTTGGTCATTCCGGTTTAACCATGATGCAACGTATTATCGAAAATACAAATGGACATGGATTAAAGAATCAGAAAATTCTTTTATCTAATGATTTTTCTTGTAGTTCTTGTGCACAAGGTAAATTGATTGTAAGACCTTCACCATCCAAATTGCACATAGAGTCTCCTGTTTTTCTTCAAAGGATACATGGAGATATTTGTGGCCCAATTCATCCCTCTTGTGGACCATTTCGATATTTCATGGTTTTGATTGATGCCTCAACTTGATGGTCACATGTATGTTTACTTTCTACTCGTAATATTGCTTTTACTAAACTTCTTGCTCAAATTATAAAGTTAAGGTCTAGATTTCCTAATCATCCTATCAAGACAGTTCGTTTAGATAATGCATGTGAGTTTTCTTCAAAAGCATTTTATGACATTTGCATGTCAATTGGGATTAGTGTCAAGCATTATGTTGCACATGTTCATACTCAAAATAGTTTAGTTGAATCTTTTATTAAGCGATTACAATTTATTGCTAGACCTATGCTTATGAAGTCACAACTTCCTGCATCTGCTTGGGGACATGCAATTATTAATGCCTCATCTTTAGTTCATATAAAAAATTTTTACCTTTGCAACTTGTTTTTTTATCAACAAACTAATATATCTCATCTTAAAATTTTTGGTTGTGCTGTTTATGTTCCTATTTCCCCTCCTCAAAGAACTAAAATGGGTCCCCAACGACGTCTTGGTATATATATATATTGGTTTTGATTCTCCTTCTATCATTAGGTATCTAGAACCTTTAACTGGTAACCTTTTTCGAGCAAGATTTTTAAATTATTAATTTAATGAATTGGTTTTCCCACCATTAGGGGAAGATAAAGAAAAGGGGCCAAAAGCTCAAGAAATCAGTTGGAACACACCAACTTTGTCCAAATTTGATACACGCACAAATTAATGTGAACTTGAAGTTCAAAGAATAATTTATTTACAGAATGTCACAAATTAGCTATCCAATATCTTTACAGACACCCAAAAGGTCACCAAATCATTCTAGCTGCAAATGCCCCTGCACGACAAATGATGTTCCTGTAGGACATCTTGGGGGTATAACAACAAATAAGTCTAGTTCACGCCAGAAGCGTGGTAGACCTATTGGTGCAAAAGATATTGTTCTTTGAAAGAAGAGAGAAATAAAAAAATCATTCAATTAATCCTTCTGAAGAGGCCAGAAACAACTCAAATATACAACTACATATTTCTAGAGAAGCGACCCTAGAAGTGGTTCCGGTACTGACAAATTATGAGATCTCACTGAAAATTGGAAATATGTTAGAAAGAGATGAAATTATGTATTTGCATATGCAATTGCTTCTGAAATAGCAAATGATGATGAGCCCGAGCCTAAAACTATAGAAGAATGTCTACAAATACTTGATTGGCCAAAATGGAAAGAGGCAATTCAGGCTAAGCTAGATTCTTTAGCTAAGCGAAAAGTATTTGGACCAGTAGTCCTGACACCAGAAGATGTCAAACCAGTTGGATATAAATGGGTCTTTGTACGTAAAAAAAATAAGTTAAATGAAATTGTGAGACACAAAGCACGACTTGTTGCACAAGATTTCTCACAAATACCTGGTATAGATTATAAAGAAACGTATTCTCCAGTCATGGATGCAATTACGTTTAGATTTTTGATTGGTTTGACTGCCTCTAAAGGGCTTGATATACATCTAATGAATGTGGTGACAACCTATTTATATGGATAGTTAGATAATGACATATATATGAAAATTCCTGAAGGATTTAAGATGCCTGAAGCATATAATTCAAAACCTCGACAAATGTACTTGATTAAACTCCAAAGATCTTTGTATGGATTAAAGCAATCTGGACGCATGTGGTACAATCGTCTAAGTGATTAACTAGTGAAAAATGGGTATGAGAATAATTCAATTTGTCCATGCGTTTTTATCAAGAAGATAAATTTAGGATTTGCTCTAGTTGCAGTTTATGTTTATGACTTAAACATAGTGAGGATTTCAGAAGAGATCTCTATTACTGCATAATATTTGAAAAAGGAATTTGAAATGAAAGATCTTGGAAAAACAAAATTTTGTCTTGGGTTTCAAGTTGAATATTTACCAAAAGGAATTATTGTACATCAGTCATCTTATATAGAGAAAATCTTGAAACAATTTTATATGGATAAGTCTTATCCATTGAGCATTCCAATGGTTGTTCGCTCCCTTAATGTTAAGAAAAATCCTTTTCGTCACTGCTATTTCTTGGCGATCTGTTAAGCAAACAATCACTGCCACTTCCTCAAATCATTCAGAAATATTAGCCATCCATGAAGCAAGTCGTGAATGTGTGTGGTTGAGAACCATGACTCAACATATTAAGGGAACAAGTGGATTGGTAGTGGAGAAAAAACCAACAAAATTGTATGAGAATATTCATAGTACATAGTCATCCAAGAGGAAGTGTTGTGATAATTATGAGATATTTGGATGACTATCAAACTCATCATTCTCCCTATTCTAGTAGAAGTCTACCTCTTCTATTTTGTGCCTATAAATACCCTATTGTGGTTATTCAGTATACACAATCAATAAGAGAAAATTCTCTATTCTACTATTTCTATCTTTTCTTTAATTAATTTACAACACTTTCTCTATTTTCATCTTTGTCTTTTACTAAATTTATATTTATATTTTTTAATTTTTTTATATATTTTTTTCAAACCTATCTATAATAATTTTTAAATCGGTATAAATCTATTTTTTAAATTTTATTGGTTATTTTTTATTTATTTTTAGTTTTTCATAATTTTTATTTCAATAAACTCATATATGAAATTTTTTATTTTTAATTTAATTTTCGTATTTGCTTAAATCTTATTTGTATTTTTATAAATCTGATTTCAATAAACTTGTAAATATATATATATATATATATATATCACGATATATTGTAAGAAGTAGACATAAATACCTTTCGAAGTACAGATTGTTGAAGCGAAAATAGAAATCGATTATTTCACGTTACCAGCAAAGTCTATCACCCACGTGTTATGAACTACGGGATGAAAGCATAGATCCACAAACTAAAAGCCTCTTAGACAAAGAGAATGTGCGAGAAGAAAAATCGATAGAGTTTCAATATCTCTAACTTTCTCCTCTTCTTTCAAATAAAATAACTAAGCCCTTATATAGGGCTCTAATTAAGGAATACTTAATTTTCTTAATAATGATGAATTAAATTGACAGTTACAATATTAATAAGGAAATAATAAATATGGCAGTTACGAAATTAATATGTGACTGTCCATATTAATGCACACATAAATGGTAGATTCCCTAATTAAGGAAAAAATCAATATAAAACTAATTTCATATAAATTGTTTCCTATTCCGATATTATTTCTGTTATATCGGGCCAATTTATCATCTCGTGAGTCATGGACGTATCCCAGACTCTTTCATCTCCTACTCGCACATGACGAAATAATTTTCAGTCATTCTCTCCTATCATACATGCAGATAGTTTGTGTGACTGGCATACGTTGAGAACACTAATGCTATACACCTATTAGGGATGTATAGCGTCTCAAGAAACAAGATGTTCTCACAATTGTATGTCAAATCCTAGATAGTTTTTTTACATTCGTTATTTTATCTCATGATCTCATAAAAATAATTTTCGTGTTCACTATTGTGTCTCTACTTATAAAAACTATAATAGGTATACCGGTGAACCACGAAACTATCGAATGTGATCGAAAAATATCTTTCCCTTTTTCTATATACCTTCCATCATAGTCCAACTCGCTTTTCTAGTTAGATCCGTCGGGTCAAAATTTTTCCATAACCCTTTGGAGACTAACTAAGCTAGCCACACTGAACTATACTTCAGGTATATGTTAAAAGTCCCGAGGGTTGAAAAAATTAGGGTCTCACACTAGGAAAAATTTGAGATCATTCACATAAAATTTCCTTCCCTTGGTCAACTCAAGCACACATGGTATGATGCATGTGTTACGATGTTCTATCCTTTCCCTTAAAGGAACACATATCTTATCATTATTTAACACCATACAGAAACATAAGGTTGCAATGCACTGAAGCATTCAACTTTAGTTCTCCCACTTTAGAACTACTTTTGGCTTTTAAGATAAAACATGATAGTTACGTTTAACTTATCATAAGATTACACTTAATCCATTTTAGATCTCAATCCAAAGTATACAACCTCATATATGTCTTTATTTTGCACCTTATCAAGATTCATCTTGTAATTTCTGCAAGACGGTACTTTTATTTTGAACAGGTTCTCAAAATTCATTTCGTGTTTAAAAATCGCCTCATCTTAGTCTTTGTCAACTCATTATCAAAACTAAGCTAAACACCCGTGTGAGTAGGCTACTTCTTTGTCCGATATGCTCAATCATAGAATAAATAATAGTAAATGTTCACATGTAAATATTCACACTAATGTATTGTCAAATAATGAACTTTATTATTATTATTCATAAATAATAATGTTAAGGGATCACATAAACAGTACAAGTTAAATCCTACGCAACCTTTGAGATCTAATGTGTCTATCAAAATACATCTCTCAATACAAATTTTGTTAATAGATCTGCAATCACATCTAACGAGAAAATATATTGTAAGTTCAGTTCTCCTAGTACAATAATATCTTCGATTTATTGATACTTAATGTTGATACATCCATCAATGATTGACTGTCACCATAGACCATCACTAATTCCTCTAAGATAGTTAATCCCAAATGGTTCACAAACCATTTCAATCAAAACTACCTCTTATACTGCAACTGAGAAAGCAACAAATTCAGCTTTCAATGTTGATGGGCTACAAAGTTTTTTTCTTGCTACTCCACTAAATGGCACCCTTTCCAAGTAAGAATACATAACTTGAAGTGAATTTTCACTCATCCACATTACTTCCCCAATCAACATCTGAATATTCTTTTAATTACGGATCATTTTATTAAAAAACAAAGAGAATAACTTGCAGTACCTTTGAGGTATCTAAGTATTCTTTTTACTGCTTTTCAATGTGCTTTATCTGGGTTAGACTGATATCTATTTACTATAACCATAACATAGCATATATCAAATCTGGTACACAATATTGTGTACATCAGACTACCCATGTTACTGGCATACTGTCACATCATTCTCGGAACAATTTTTTTCGAAGCGAAACTTAGCCAAAAATGGTACGTTTTTTTTATTCCTCGAACAAAACGAAACACTTTAAATACTATTACATTAAATTCTAGAATTATTCAACAATCGTGTAAACAATTAAATATATACAAATTAACTTTAGGTCAAAAGTTTACATCAAACACTCATCCAACAATAATTATAAATATAGTCAAACCACAGTTCAGACTTTACCTTAATTAACTAAGTATATACATGCCAAAAGCTTACATCAAACTAATACAAAAATCTTCTCTTTCGATCTAGATCTACCGTGTACTGTGCTTTCGCAACACTTCAAAACCTACACGCAGTAAACACTACATGCTGAGCATTAAATATGCCTAGTGGTGACTACTAATCCAAGAATTTTCCAGAATAAAGCATAATTTCGTAATTTATGCTACTGTTATTTTTATTTCCTTAAACATTTCCTTCTTATTCGGTTAACACTAGTCATGTTATTAATTCGTATTTTGGTAATCATTGTACTTCTATTTCTAAACTTTCAACTTTACTTTACAGTATCTTCTTAGGTGGATCGATATCGGATTTACTTTTATCTTTACGTTAATCTTTACTATAACTTTTACTTTTATCATTACTTCCGTTTTATCTTTTAGCCACAGCGATTTAATTATTATTTCATTTAACAATGTGTATTGGTACTTATATTTTTTTACTAGTACCCAAAATAAACTATTTTTAATGCTTGATTTTCTGGTCAATTATTTAATCTATATTCTAACTTCACTTTTTGCTATTTATACTTTTACTTTACTTTAACTTTAATCTAATAAATACATTACTGTTAAAAGGCTTATAAGCTTTATTGCAAAGCGATACAACTATTTTGGAGTACTTTGCAGTCAGAACTTTCTTTCTTTTATACCTTTACTTATGTTCAAATATTTGCTTAAGACCTATGTCTTTTAGTTATCCTCATTGAACAATTATGTGACTTTTTATTGTTTTACTCTTCATTTAACTTTTCTTCTAGAAAAACGTTACCTAAGCATTAAGTTTCACTTCATGTCAATATCATCACTTTTTAACTTTAATCAGAAAATTAATATTATTTTTCAAACTTGTCACTTTTCATAATAGTAATTGGTACAAGAAATACCAATTAATTAAATTTATCTTTTTTTACGTAAAACAAAATATATTTTAAATTCTTACAAAAGCTTAACTAAACATTTATTTAATATTTTATTTTTATAAAACCTTTTTTTTCTTTTTTTATTAATTACACTTTTCATTTACAGATTTATTTTAACTTTACATTTTCTTTAAAACGAAATATTTTTCGTTATAACTTTTTATATTCAATTCAATTAAACAGTACTAATTTATTCATTTCGATGTGCCGTTAGTGCAATATAACAGAATTCTCAAAAAGGATACTCGGGACTGGACTCGAAGGTCCCACTAAACAGATAGAGAAATGATCTCGAAAGATCAAGTCTCACATAGCAGAAACATATACACTTTTATTTTCACTGAAGTTATGGAGATCAAAGATCCCACCCATAGCAAAGCAAGTCGCCATGACTTGCACTGCGGTACAGAGATGTCCCTTTGGCTAGCCAATTATATCCAAAACAAGAATAATAATACCTGCTTATCGCTAAGGGAAAAAATAATCAATTATATTTGCAATTATTTTTTGAAAATTTAAAAATCTTTAATTTCTTTCTTTTATTCCTTTGTATATATTCTTCAATAATTCATTCAGATACTTGGACTTTTCAGTCTTTCATACAAATTATGGTATTATAATTCACAATTCTCTTTTATTTTTTTTGTATAATTTTTTTGCGAATTATTTTTCAATACTTCTACGTTTGACTGTTTACACTTTGTTTTTCTTTTGCCCAAAACTTTTTAATTATTCGCTAAGCCAACTTTTATTTCGCTAGCGAAATATTTTATAATTTTTCACTTTTTTACTACTTTTTGTTGACTAATTTATTTTGATAAATTAGTCACACCTTTATTTTACTACTTTTTACACAATTAAGAATTCTATTAATATAATTTATTATTTTATGCCTCGAAAATACATAATTTGACCTTTTCTATAGGATTATTTACGTCAAATACATAATGACAAATTTATCATTATAATCATTTATTTTTATTTTTATTATACAATTTCTTGCATTATTCATCGTTTATTCTTTCTTTTACTATTTTTGGATAAAATTACATTTTAGTCCTCATACCATGAAAACTTAATCTTTTGACACAATTAGGTCTCCGAAATTATCATTTTACCCTTATCAACTATTTCTTACTTATTTTTACTCATTAATTACCCACTTTGAAAAAATTACTATTTTACCCCAAAACTTTTATTTTCTTTCATTTGAGTCTTTTTTTCATTTAAAACTTTATTTTATCTTTCTTTTTATTTACTTATCAATTTATTTCCATCATTTTCATTCATTTTATGAATTATTTACCGATAATTCATTATTCTTATTATTTTCACGACTTAATAATTATTTCGAAAAATTCATCCGTTGACTTTTTATTTCTTGTCGTTGACATTAATTTAATTTCATATTAATTTATTATTTTAGTCATTTTTATACAATTATGCATTACTATTTCGATTATTTTCATTATACATATTAACATTAAATTCTAAATAAAATCACAATAATTTCAATAAATGCCAATAAAATTTAGTTAAGCATTATTTATTAGTTATTGTAATTTTTCATCAAAATAGTCATTTAATTCACTATAAATCACAATTTTCATTCAAGATATACACTATATATATCTTTAAAAATTCCCAATAAATTTTTAAATATTCTCTAAAAATTCATATATATTTATTATTATGTCTAATATTAATTTAAGCTAACATACATTATTTATTTGCATTTTTCTCATTATTTTCTTTATCTAACATTTTCGGCCACCAACAAATTTTCACCTTAAAAATCTCTTTCTTCCATTAAGGTCTTCATTTCATTTCCTCTCATGCTTGATTTCATTTACCCTAATATAATTGCATTAATTAACAACTTTAAACATTTTTAACCTAGTTACATCAAAGGAATTAATTCACAAAAAAGGGAAATAAATGAATTTTGAAGTCACTTACCTTTTTGTCAAGCTTTAGCTTCATTAAGCTTCTTTTTTTTTTTACTTGGCACAAAGCACACTTCATCCTTCAACATCAACATCTTTGGCTGAATTTTTCTTTCACCAAAACACCATGATTTTACTCTTTTCAGCTCAAAATAAAATCAAATTTAACCTCTATGCATCCAAAACTATGAGAAAACACTAAATAACCAATTAAAATCACTTAATTTTTCTTAAGTTTATCTTACCTCTTTTTCTTTCTTCACTTGTTTTCTTGTCTTTTTTTGCCCAAATCACTTGATTGAGGCCACTAGGGTAACCTAGAGAGAGAGAACTTCATCTTTTATGTTGGAGTTTAAGGGAGATTTGGAGTGCAAAAAGAAGAAATCAAAGAGAGAGAGAGGAGGGAGGTGGTTCGGACACCATAAGAGGGAGAAGGGGCTGGAGTTTTCTGGAGCAATTCTCCAAATTTTTAGCCTTATATATACTCTCTTGATGGGCCAAAATTGGGCTTAAATGAGTGGGCTTTGCCCACTTAAACATTAAGGCCCATTTAGGTCTTTTTAAAGCCCAATCCAATTTCTCTCTCTTCCTTACTTCAAATTACTTTAATTTTGATTTCATCATTCTTAAAACATTAAAAATAGATAGTACGCAAATTTTTGGCTCAATCAAAATCTGTTATCGATCCGATTCAAACTTATCGGTCCGATTCGACATTGCTAGTGTCACCAAAAAATTCAATTCTCATTACCAAAATATTCTAAATAAAAATTCATGTAGGCATACAAAATCTGGCAATATTTAGAGTTCATTTACTATTTTTAATTATTTATACAAAATTAAGTCTCCTTGCCTACCAGAGAAATTGACTCGCTACCTTTTTCGTATTTTTGACTTTTGGAGGCCCATTTGACTTCAAATTCACTTCAAATTTCAACCCTACGCTCACCATGACTATTCCTTTAAAATAGTTCAATAAAATATTTTTAACTTTCGAGTGTCCTTTTTGGCCTAAAAAATACTATTCACTGCCGGAAAGTACTATTCACGACTAATCCGGTGTTGAGACCATTACACATACTGAACATTCCTCATATGTTTAATCTACTCATTTGTCTTAGGACACATACTTTTACTAAGAAACTGATTCTTCATAATGGGGTTGTCAATGAATTTATAATTTTACATATTAAATCGTTCAAGTACTTTGTTAATGTATGTCTTTTGAGACAATGACAATAATCTTCTCGAGCGATCCCTTGATATCTTAATTTCAATGATATAATCTGCTTGACCTATATCTTTCAGCTCAAAGTTGGATCATAACCAATATTTGATAAGATTTGTGTACTTTATGTTATTTTCTAGTATCAGTATGTCATCTACATACCAAGTCAAAATGACAAATTTGTCTTTAGAGCTTTTGTGATAAATATAATGGTCTTCATCAATCATGTTAAACTCATTTGACATGATTGATTTATGAAATCTCAAATACTATTGTCTCGAAAACTATTTTAAGCTATAAATTGATCTCATCAATCGACAAACTTTATGTTCGCTGCCTTTTTTAATGAGAAAAGCAGTCTTTATATCTATTTGATGTAGGTCTAGGTCCAAACTAGCCGTTAAGGTTAGAATTAACCTTATCGATATAAATCCAACAATAGGTGAAAAAGTTTTCTCATAGTCAATCCCTTCCTGTTGTGTAAATTCTTTAGCGACTAGTCGAGCCTCGTGTCGTTCGATACTGCCATCAACTTTTCGCTTTATTTTGAGAATCTATTTATTCCCAATTGGTTTGTGTCCTTCAGGTAGATCAATTAGTTCCTAAACATGGCACGATCTCATGAAAGCCACTACTTCTTCCATTGCCTTAATCCATTTATCTTTTGTTGGACATTCTTGTGGGATAATTAAAAAATCATCGACATGGAACACTTTTCCTTTTAGATTTTTTGTAATTCCAATTTTTGATAAACATATCTCATATATTCATCATAGTTCAAAATGCTTCCACTGAAATTAAGCTCTACGCTCTCATTCAAATAAAGATCCTGAATATCTATACTCCTACTGGAGTTAGGCATGCTCACCCTCCCACTAGAGAATGGATCCCGAACATTCGGACTGTTGAGAAGAGAGTCTTGACCTTCTTATTCAATTTTTCTCCCACTCAGATGGAGAGATTCGGTTAGTTCATCTTTTTGAGTTTCATAAAAGTAAAGTCTCAACTTACTTCGCCCAACTTAGGAAACTTATTTTCCAAAAAATATGATATCTCGTGATTCAGATTTTGTTACTGAGCCATTTGCTTGTTCACCTATAAACACATATCCTTTTGATACATCAGAATATCACACAAAAATACTCTTTTTAACCTCATAGTCTGTATTTACCAAATTTATTTGAGGTATTATGGATATAAGAAACACAACCCTAAGGTTATCAATGTCTCAGGTCGAATTACCGATCAATTCACAACTCATAATAAGTGAAAGCAACAAACTTGGAGGGTACATAGTTTAGAACACCATTTTATTATTGAGTTCGAGGAATAGACAACCAATGTCCACTCCTTTTTTCATCACATAAAGCTTTAAATTCATCAGAAAGATATCCTCAACCACGGTCGGTTCTTAAAGCTTTAATTTTCTTATCTAATTGATTCTCAACAAGACTTATAAAAGCTTTAAAGCAACTAAATGCTTCAGACTTATGAGAAATCAAATGGACATGACCCTACCTAATATAGTCATCTATATTAGTGATGAATAATAATAGGCCCATGCCTTACTGTAAAATTCATTAAATCACAGACATTTGAATGGATCAATTGCAATGGAGTTTTGGTTCTACTTTCCTCTTTTTGAACGATTTTCTCACTAGTTTTCTTTTCGGGCAATGCTCATAGGTAGGTAATTCAAGCTTATTCAAATCACCGATCAATCCTACTTTGGCCAACTGACTCATTCAGTTTTGGCTAATGTGGTATTATCTAGCATGCCAAAATTTCACATTATGCTCATAACAATGTGAAATAGAAGAAGAAATTAACGAAAAACTAGTAGTATTTTAATAATCAGGATCAATATTCATGATAATTAAAATGTTCAAAACAAAACCAGAACCACATTAAGCATCATCTAAACATAAGCGTGCATTGTTATCCTTAAAATGTAAATGAAACCTAGTTTCATTAAAGAAAAAATAGAAACTAACCATACAAAAGAATCTTGATCCTTTTTGTCATAAGGTCCATTACTTCTGGATCTATCACCCACAAAGGATGAAATTTAGTAAAAAGATATGACTAGATACATAGATATCACTCACTCATGAGTCAAGATAGTGTACCTATTGGGACACATTAAATCTCTTACACAGTGATCCTTTTATTGGTAGTTGAAGAAATATTTCACTTTTGAAATATTTATCCTTTTATTACCTTTGGACCTTATGTTATTCTATTTTATCTTTTGCCTTTTAGACTCTCGAGCCTTTCCTTTACCCTTACCACTAAAGTTTCTATTCTTGTTCTGATTAGAACTTATTCTACTAGAACAAAACTATACCACGTACACTACGACATTGATCTTAATCACCGCCATACAGTCCTTTACAAGCTCAAAATGATAAGCAACATTCCTAAATGTCTTAATCTTGTCCATATGAGTTAGTTACATCTTCATATGCTCCCAACGTTAGGGTAAAAAATGGATAATAACTTGGATCTATTGCTCATTGATCATTTTATGATCAAATTCACTAAGCTCACATATTATCTTATCCATCTCTTAGATGTTCTAAGCATTATATGATCAGACTCTTCTGATTAGTATCAAAATTTGATCACTAATGATTGAAATTGAGTCAGAAACGTATCCTCAAATTTTTCTGCAAAGCAATCCACAGATCAATTGTATTTTGACACTTGTGAAATTTGCTTAGCAATATCATCATCCATTTGCACTTAGCAATATGGTACGAGCAGTGGAACATCTCTTTTCCATGCCACATAGGCATCTCGGTCCTGCTTATTCTAGACTATGGTGCCATGCTTAGATTCAATCATAATCAAACTTAAGGTTTCTAAAACCTCTTGCTCTTCAAGCACATATTGGATGTACATATTTCATTTGGATCCTCTGATCACTATTGGAGTAATTATTGCACAATATTAAGGAAATCAAGCAATACATGCTATTTACTATGCAGCTAAAAAATTAACCTAATAAAGCTATCTATTAGGCTCAAATTCGAAAAAGGTTACTTAAAATTTCCAATTACCCTCTAAGTCCTAATGTCTAACATTATAGGTTAAAATTTTATGCATAGTAAATGTCGATTGTTGGGCATTAAGTTCTTAAACTTAATTCAGGATATTATATATAAGATAATCTAAGTCTTAACTCAATTATCATGCAATCATTTTACATATAAAATATTGCTAAGCAATTAACAATAAAATAAACATATTCATAATAAATGTTAAATGCCAATATAATATCCAAAAGACAAATAAACTCATTTATTTAATCAATCATTAAATATCCAACAATCTCAATAAGAGGAAACATTTAAAAGAAGATAAAAACACACTTGTCTTTAATCTAGTAACAGGAAACATAAATCCTAACCACAAATCCGTTAACCATTAATAACTTGACATTCATGTCAATAACTCAGGGAATCTAGAATGTGACAAAACTAGTCTCGTCATTGGAAATGATTTCTCGACCCTTTTGAACAAATCGAGAGGTATGCCATAAAATTGATGATGAAGCCATGGACGATACACATAATGTCCGCTTCTGAGCACCATCTCAGATTTAATGTTGCTTTTCAACACTCCTCTTTTGGTCACTAAATACAAACACTAGATAATGGTTTTCTTATAAATTCTATTTTCCTTGATCCAGGCATTAACCAACCAGTTTCTCATATCTGGATGGCAATTAAAAGAGTCTTTCATCACCTTAAATAAGGTCCTGTTAACACCTCCTTGGTCCAGGCCATTAGCCCAAATGCACTCTTACATCTTTTCATGCATATACAGAATATGATGCACTATTGCATCAATCTCATTAGCTTGAACTTTCTTATGCATCCTTATTTTGGAAACCATTTTCACTTTAGCTTCGGTTTCTCCAATTCCTTGAAAAATTGGTGGACATCTAGAAGTCCTTAGCTTCACCATTTCTGTTACACATAACATAAAATTAAACAATAAGTACACTCATGCACAATCATGTATGATTGAAACTCATTTCAATCCAAAAGTTAAAGACAAACTGTTACTCATAACAAAATATAAATGGTTAGTACACTCATGTACAAACATACGTATGATTGAAACTCATTTCAATCAACAAACAATGAAATATCCACATAATATAATTTTCAAACAAATTTGAAAATTTAAAAAGGCAGGAAAAATAATTTTCTCAATTTTTATAAATTTTTAAATAATTTTTATAAGAATAAAATCCAAAAAATATTTTCTGGTCCTCAAAAAATTTTCACAAAATGACCAAAAAATTAGAAAAATTAAGAAAATTAGATTTTAAAAAAAATAAGCTGATTTGGAGGTTAAAGGAGGCCGCACGTGCCATC
Organism: Excoecaria agallocha; assembly: GCA_037975025.1. Taxonomy (NCBI): domain Eukaryota; kingdom Viridiplantae; phylum Streptophyta; class Magnoliopsida; order Malpighiales; family Euphorbiaceae; genus Excoecaria; species Excoecaria agallocha. The sequence continues at coordinate 69,740,122 of CM075811.1, forward strand.
ATGCGTCAGTGAGGGTGGGCCTCACTTACCACACATGCGACAGATGCACCACGTGCCATCTGAGGCACTCTGCCACATGACGCGACCCGACTGGGCCACATGGCGCTGATTGGCATGACCCCCACTGTCACGTGGTAGTTACTAACTGGTCCACGTGGTGCCAATTAGATTGACAAAATTGACATGTGGTATGACCTCAGTCTGCTATGTGTCAGCCAGTCATTGGCCTACGTGCTGACACTTGGCATGACCTCGGTCTGCCATATGTCAGCCAATCATTGGCCCAAGTATTGACATGTGGTATGACTCAATAAACCACGTGTCAGCACTGCAGGTTGCCATGTGGCATGACCCCCACCCCCATATGCCATGTGTCAGTCCCACATGTTGCCACATGGTGACATGTGTCATCATGTGGTTGCTCCACGAGGTGCCATGTGGCATTATGTGGACCCCCATTGACACGTCAGCTGACATGTGGCGCTTCACCATAACGCCACATGTCACTTCCCCATTGGGCCACGTGCTGAATGCCGTTTCACTCACCGCGCGTGGCCAGGCATGTGCTGGAGATGCGTGCCAGAGCACATTGGTGGCGCGTGCAAGCCACGCGCCACCTTCCCGATGGTTTCAAGCCGCCAGATTTTTTCTAGGGTAGGGTTTTCGAGGTCCCTAAGTCCAATGGTGTTGTCAAAAATAAAAAATTTTCACTTGAAATTTTAATTACGAATTTTTTAAATAATTATTTAATTTCGGTGTCTAAAAATCACAAAAAAAATTTTAGACCAGAATTTAAAAAAAATACATATAGAACATATCTAATATGCATATCAATTCAACCTATAAACATATTTGAATTTTCACAAAAAATAGATCTACATTATAGACATGCCGGAACACAAAAATATGGGCTCTAATACCAATGTAAGAAAATATATATCACGATATATTGCGAGAAGTAGATATAAATACCTCTCGAAGCGCAGATCGTTGAAGCGAAAGTAGAAATCGATTGTTTCACATTACCGGCAAAGCCTATCACCCACGTGTCACGAACTACGAGATGAAAGCATAGATCCACGAACTAAAAGCCCCTTAGACAAAGAGAATATGCGAGAAGACAAACCGATAGGGTTTCAGTATCTCTAACTTTCTCCTATACTTTCAAATGAAGAAACTAAGCCCTTATATATGACTCTAATTAAGGAATACTTAATTTCCTTAATAATGATGAATTAAATTGGCAGTTACAATATTAATAAGAAAATAATAAATATGATAGTTACAAAATTAATATGTAACTGCCCATATTAATGCACACATAAATGGTAGATTCACTAATTAAGGAAAAAATCAATATGGAACTAATTCCATATAAATTATTTCCTATTCCGATATTATTTCTATTATATCGGGGCCAATTTATCATCTCGTGAGTCATAAACGTATTCCAACCCCTTCAAAACTCATATCTGAAATTTTTTATTTTAGATTTGATTTTCTTAATTGTGTTTTTGTAGATCTGATTTGTTTAACTAATATTGAACGCAATTTAAATTTTTATCATGCAAACTTGTTCTCAAAATTTGGTGGTTATTGTCATCGTATATCGAAATTTTAATTTTTTTGGAATAAATTTTTTTATGAACAACAGATAAAATGAGTTTTCTACTGAAAACCAGATTACCTACTATATGTTACCATTATTTACTGTTTTGTTCAAAAAAGTTAAGAGTTATACTCCAATAGCTTCATTAGTTTCGTACATCTTATATATTTTTAAATTTTATAAATTTATTTTTATTTTTTAGATATATTTTTTATTTTATTACTGATGATTTAATTTGCAATAAAAAAATTCTAATTTTGCTGTTCGAATTTAATTATCCAACAAATAATCATAAAAAAGTTAAATATACTTAAATTTAATAGAACAACCCCAATTGACATGTGCACCAAAAATTCCCAAAAAAAAAAAACATTATGTATATGACATCATATACTCGTAGGATGAATAAAAATAAAAATTTAATAATTGTCTATGGCATTCATTATTGATATGTCGGAATTATACTGATTAAAAAAAAAATCATTGTAAGGTTGGATCAATTAGATGAGTTTTAATTTGGATGTTAACTAGATATTTTTTTAACAAAGATGCTAACATGACAATTTTTTGAGTAATTTCTAATCTTCACGGGTTTCATTAAAAAAATAGACTTTTTAAAAATTATTTTTTCTATTTTAAAATAACTAACGGTGGATTATTTTCATATCATTTTAAAAAAATGAATTTAGATGTATGAAAAGTTTTTAAATGGTGAAGAGTTGTTTTTCTTGAAAATTAAAAAGGCATATTGAATTAATAAGATAACTTAAATTACTCATAAATGTCCATAAGTATAAGATGTAACATCTTTATGGAAGACATAATATATGGAGAGTATTCACTTGGCCAAAAGGTCCATGAATTTATGATTCATCTAAAAATGATATACAATTATTCAATAGATCGTTTGGTTTTAGAAGAATTAAAGCCAAAATCTACAAGGTTTTATTGGAATTATAGAGTCAAAATAGAAATGATCGGACGTAATTGATTTCTTCTTTTTTTTTTTTTGGTTGCATTTAATATATATGCTATATACAAAATTTATTGCAAGTGTATAACCAATCACAATAATAGACTTATTGTCACGAAATGGAGATCGGATTGAGAAATCTAATCTAAATAATTATCAAATAAATTTCATCTTTAGTTGCCTTAATATTATTCTTTATTTTTTTGATATCGAGTAAGATTGCCTCATATAAAATATATTTAATTTTCTCTTTTCTTATTTTCAAGTATTCTAATTGTGTATTTTAAAAATCTTGAAATGCTTTGATACATTATTGCTATATATATCAATTGCAAGAAGAAGAAATAGATTAATTTGAGGGACATTTTTATTAATAATGTATTTTAAAAAAATATTTATAGAAATGGAGTGTGTTGGAAATTATATGCCAAATTAGGGTGTTATCATGAAACCACTGCCTGTTATAGTTATTTCAGAGTTAATATTTTATCTAAAGCTGCTATGACAGGCAGCAATTTTAGATCTGATAGTGATACTAAAATCGATGTCACGTATAGCGATTTCATGAAAAATTTAACACAGTTATAGTTACTGTGAAGATAAAATTCCAAGAGGACTTCAATATTATTATTAAATATTTTTGAGCGTTAGATAATTTTTTTATTATTTTTTGAATAATTGATCAAATGGCTGTTTTACATGTAAAAAAAATTCAGTAATGCATATTATTATCAAGTATTTTTGAGCATTAGATTAATATAGTAAAATCATTTTTCACATTAGATATGGAAAATAACTACTCACGTATGTATTATTGGAAAGTAGCCAAATCGGAGGATTGTTTTATTTCAAGAATTATTGGCGTTTGTTTTGGTACAAACCAAACAAACAAAACAACACAAGTATACAGTGTCCATTTTTATTTCGACCGGTCAACGTAATAATATCACAAAAGATTATTTTTGTACCAAATAATTATTTGAACCAAAATAACATCACAGAAGATATCATTTTGGCCTGAAAAATAGGATAAAATCACCAATGTTGTAAATAAATAAATTTATTTATGTCCATAAATCATATTTAAACTTTCAATTTTGTAATTCATGTATTTACTTTGTAATTCATGCGTCTACTTTATAACTTATATATTTATTTCTTCTTATATAACCTATATTCCTAAGCCTATAAATAGAGCCTTCTTTCATGAAATACATACAAGAAAAAAATAATAATAAGAGAATACTTATTTTCTCTCTATTTCTTACTAAACTCATTATATTATCTTTATTCGTATATTCTACTCTTATCATATTTCATATAGTTTTTGCATTTTATAATACGTGATCATCATGAATTCGCTCCACGGTTCGTAGTAAAATATTTTTCTTATTTCTTTCCAATTCAAATTATGTCAAATATTGCTAAACTTGAGTTTGAGGCTCTTGATATAACTGGCAAAAATTATTTATCATGGGTTCTCGATGGTCAAATTCATCTTGATGCTAAAGAGTTTCAAAATATAATTTTAGTTGGAAATGAAGCATCCAACCAAGATAAAGCAAGGATGATGATATTTCTTTGTCATCATCTACATGAAGGGTTAAAAGCTGAATATCTAATAGTGAAAGATCCACTTGAATTGTGAAATAATTTAAAAGAGTGATATGACCACCAACAAACGGTAATATTACCTAAAGCTCATTATGAATGGATGCACTTACGATTTCAAGATTTTACAATTGTAAATTATTATAATTTTGCTATTTTTAGAATTAGTTCTCAGTTAAAGTAATGTGGTGAAAAAATTGCTGATGAAGACTTATTAGAGAAAATTTTTTCAACTTTCATGCTTTAAATGTGTTCATGCAGCAACAATATAGAGAAAAAGGCATCAAAAAGTATTCTGAATTAATCTTATGCTTACTTGTAACTGAACAAAACAATGAGCTATTAATAAAAAATCATGAGACTCGTCCTGCAGGATCTGCTCCATTTTCTGAAGTGAATGTAGCAATACACAATCGTAGCCATAGCTGCGATTATGGTCGTGGTCATAGTCGTGGTAGAGGAAAAGGATGAGGAAGACGATGAAACAATTACCGTCATTATAGTGGCAATAATGACAATAACTTTTTCCACCATCTGAAGTGGAACAATAATGAGGAAAAAGGGAAAAAAAGGTTGACCATAATAGCTCTTCAAAAACTAAAGAAAATTCATGCTATCGATGTGGGATGAAAGGGCATTGGTCCCGTACGTGTCGTACGGTTGACAATCTTATTAAAATTTATCAAGCTTCCATTAAAAGAAAAGGAAAAAATATGGAAACAAATTCAACTGATCAAAATGATGATGTTGACGTAAATTTGGCATATAATTATGATGACGGTTTTGGAGATCTTGCGGATATTACTTATTTGGATGCTTCAAATTTTTTTCAAGAGTTATGAAGAGTAATGGAGAAAATAAAAGATAAGAAAGTTCAAAATTATTATGTTATTTCTATATTTCAATTTTGTGTTTGTTATTTTATTTAAGTATTTTTTTAAAGTTTTTTCCCTTATTTAAGTAATTACATATATTTAAATATTTGGCATATTCTAATTATATGTTATGTTTTTTTTTTCCATTTATTTTCAATGAAGGAATGGATGTTTCACATTCTTTATTTGGATCCATGCTCAATAATGAAGATGCTTGCCTTGTTGATAGTGCTACAACATATACTATACTAAAAAATAGAAAATATTTCTATCATTTTATATTAAAAGTGCTAATGTTAATACTATATCGGGTAATACAAAGTTAATTGAAAGCTCTGGAAGAGCTACTATATTATTACTTGAAGGAATAAAACTTACCATAAATGATGCATTATTTTCTTCAAAATCTTGAAGAAATTTATTAAGTTTTAAAGATATCTATTTCAATGGATATCATGTTGAGACTGAAAATGAGAACAATATTGAATATTTGTATATTACAAATAATGCATCAAGTAATAAATATATTTTAGAAAGATTGCCAACATTCTTTACCAGCTTATGTTATACAAAAATTAGTACAATTGAGATATATGCTACAATAAACTAGAAGTTTACTGATAAAAAAATGTTCATAATTTGGCATGGCCGGTTAGGCCATTTCGGTTCAATAATGATGCGTAAAATTATTGAGAATGCACATGAACATCCATTGAAGAACCAAAAGATTCTTTAATTAAAAGAATTCTCATGTGCTGCTTGTTCTGAAAGAAAATTGATTATTAAACCATCACCAGCTAAATTGGAATCAAATCCCTTGCATTCTTAGAACGTATTTAAGGTGATATTTGTGGGCCTATTCATCTACCATGTGGACCATTTAAGTATTTTATGATATTAATTGATGCATTTACAATATGGTCGTATGTTTGTTTATTATCAACTCGTAACCTGGCATTTGCAAGATTGCTTGCTCAAATAATTCGATTAAGAGTACAATTTTCAGATTATATGATCAAGTCAATTCATTTTGATAATGCTGGTGAATTTATGTCTCAGACTTTTAATAATTATTGCATGTTAATTAGAATAATAATTGAAAAGGCCTGTTGCACATGTTCATACACAAAATGGTTTAACAGAATCATTTATTAAATGCGTCCAGTTATTAGCTAGAACATTACTTATGAGAACAAAACTTTCCATTTTTGCTTAGAGGTATGCTATCTTATAAGCAGCAGCACTTGTGTGCATTAGGCCAACAAGTTATCATAAATTCTCTCTATTATAATTAGCTTTTGATCAAGAACCAAAAATTTCTTATCTTAGAATTTTTTGTTGTGCAGTATATGTGCCAATTACTTCACCACAACATACAAAGATGGATCCTCAAAGGAGGTTAGGAATATATGTTAGGTATGAATCTCTTTGAATAATTAAATATCTTAAACCACTGATTGGAGATTTAATTATGGCAAGATTTGCCAATTACCATTTTGATGAAATAATTTTTCCAATATTAGGGGGAAGAGAATAAACAGCTAAAAAACAAAGTTACTTGGAATGCATTATCACTATCTCATTTAGATCCTCTAATAAAATAATATGAACTAAAAGTTTAACATATAATACATTTGTAAAATATTGCAAATCAATTGCCAGATGCATTCACTGATTTAAGAAAAGTTACTAAATTTCATATCCAAGCTGAAAATACTTTTATTCGAATTGATGTCCCTGTAGGACAATCTAATACTACAAATAATAGCAAGCCACGCCTGAAGCATGGTAGACCAGTTGGTTATAAAGATAGAAATCCTCGAAAAATGAAAAAGAGCAAATAACCAAGATGGTCATATTATATAGACTGACACTCCTGAAGAGACTCAAGATATAACTAATCATAAAATCCCAAAAGAGGTCCAGGTACCTGAAAATAATAATAATAATAATAATAATAATAATAATAATAATAATAATAATAATAATGAAGAGATATCCATAAGTTATGTCAATACAGAAAAAAGATGGTATCGAAAAGATATAGTTATCGATAATATTTTTGCATATAATGTTGCTAGTGATATTTTAAAAGAAAATGAGGATCTTGAACTTACATTTGTTGAAGAATGTAGAAATAAAAATGATTGGCCAAAATGGAAAGATGCAATTTAAGCATAATTAAATTCACTTTCAAAATGTGAAGTATTTGGACCTATAGTCCAAACACCTAAAGGTGTAATGCCAGTGGGGTATAAATGGGTATTTGTGTGAAAATAAAATGAGAAAAATAAAATTGTAAGATATAAGGCACTATTGGTTGCCCAAGAATTTTTGCAAACACTTGGCATTGACTATGAAGAAACATATTCTCCAGTAATGGATTCAATTACTTTTAGATATCTAATTAATTTGGCAATTTGTGAAAAGTTTGACATGTATCTAATAGATGTTGTTATAGCCTATTCATAAGACTCACTTGATAGTGAAATTCATATGAAAATTCTCGAAGGATTTAAAATCATTGAAGCATATAAAGATTCTCGAGAAATTTGTTTAATAAAATTGCAAAGATCATTATATGGATTAAAGAAATCTTAAAGAATGTGGTATAATCTTCTTAGTGAATATTTATTAAAGGAAGGATATAATAATGATCCGATTTATCCATATGTATTTATAGAAATATTACAATTAGAATTTATCATAATTGTTGTATATGTTGATGATTTAAATATCATTGAAACTCCTGAAGAGCTTAGAAAAAGGAGTAGATTATTTAAAGAAAAAATTTGAAATGAAAGATCTTGGAAAGATAAAATTTTATCTTGGCTTATAGATTGGGCATTTAAAAGATGGAATTTTTATTCATCAATCAACTTATATGAAAAAGATCCTAAAGTAATTTTATATGGACAAAACACATCCACTGAGTACCCTAATGGTTGTCTGATCATTAGAAGTAAATAAAGACCCATTTCATCCTTAAGAGAATGAAGAAGAACTTCTTTGTCCTGAAGTATCATATTTAAGTGCTATAGGTGCATTGATGTATCTCACTAATAATACAAGATCAAATATAGCATTTGCTGTAAATCTATTGGCGAGATTTAGTTCTTCCCTGACAAAAAGACATTGGAATGGATTAAGCATGTTCTTCGATATCTCCAAGGAACAATTGATATGGGTTTATTTTATTATAATAAATCTAAATCACATTTAGTTGGTTATGCAGATGCAGGGTATTTATCCGATCCATATAAAGCTCGATCATAAACAAACAGTCTATCTATTTACTTATGGAAGCACAGCTATATCATGACGGTCTACAAAGCAAATTTTAATTGATACTTCTTCAAATCATGTAAATATAATTGCAATGCATGAAGCAAGTTGAGAATATATTTGGCTAAGGTCATTGATTCATTATATCCAGAAGATGTGTGACTTGCATTTTGAAGAAAATATTCCAATAATACTATATGATGATAATTTCGGATGCATTGCTTAATTAAAAGGAGGGTTCATCAAAGGTGATAGAACGAAACACATTTCACCAAAATTTTTCTTTACTCATGATATTCAAAAGAAAGGTGAAATAAATATTTGACAAATTCGTTCAAGTGAACATTTGGTAGATTTATTCACCAAAATATTACCTATTTCAACATTAGAAAAGTTGAGATACAGTATTGGAATGCGTAAACTTAAAGATATATCTTTATGTGGGGGAGTAAAATATACTACGTTGTACTCTTTTTTCTTTAGCCAAAGTTTATCCCACTAGATTTTCTTTGTAAGGTTTTTTAATGAGGCAATTTACTATGCGTATTGTAAATATTGTGTACTATTTTTCCTTCACTAGATTTTTATCCTATTGGATTTTTCTAGTGAGGTTTTAACGAGACACAATTTTCAATTTTTAATTATTATGGACATTCAAGAGGGAGTGTTGTAAATAAATACATTTATGAATATCCATAAATTATATTTAAACTTCCAATTTTGTAACTCATGTATTTACTTTGTAACTCATGCATTTACTTTATAACTCATGTATTTATATGTTCTTATGTAACCTATATATTCCTAAGCCTATAAATAGAGGCTTCTTCCATGAAATACAAACAAGAAAAAAATAATAAGAGAATACTTATTTTCTCTCAATTCATCTTTAAACTCCTTCTATTATCTTTATTCTTATATTATATTCTTATCATATTTTATATAATTTTCGTATTTTATAACAACTAAAAAATTAGAGTTGAAATATGATTGGTGCAGCCGATTTGTGTGTCATTGGGCTGAACTTTGAGCTATTGTTTGGGCCTGTCATGGGTTTAGGCCCATTAAAATATAATTAGACATTATCACTTATTATTAATGATTAAATAGAGTTTAATAAAGGTTTAAATAAATTATTAAATACAGTTTATTAAGAAATAGCCAGTCTTAATGTTACGGATTAAGGCTACTTCCAATAACCCATCTGTGAGTAGTTATTTTACATCTCTAACGTGAAAAAGGATTTTGCTTCATTAATCTAATGCTCAAAAATACTTAATGATAATATGCACTACTGAATATTTTTTTACATGCAAAACAACCACTTTGATCAATTGTTAAAAAAATAATAAAAAATTATGTAATGCTCAAAAATACTTAATAATAATATAAGAGTCTATTTGGAATTTTTTCTACGCACTAACTATGGGTGTGTTAATTTTTTTTATGAAATCGCTACATGTGGCATTGGTTATATTATCACAATCAAACCTGAAATCGCTGCCTGTCATAGAGGATTCAGACAGGACATTGATTCTGAAACTGTTATGACAGGTAGCAATTTCAGGTTTGATAGTGACACTGAAATCGCTGTCACGTATAGTAATTTCATGATAACACCCTAATTTGATATATAATTTCTTACACATCCTATTTTCATAAATATTTTTTTAAAATACATTATTAAAAAAATGTCCCTTAATTTGAAAGGTTATGATATATTATTTAACTACATTCATAGTAAATCCTTTTATTTTCCTTAACTATCTATTTAAATAATGATTTTTAATTGTCTTTTCATGTTGCGCAAAAACAAAAATTATTCACCTATCGTTAATTCTGCATTTGTCATTTATATATATATATATATATATATATATATATATATATATATATATATATATATATATATATATATATATATATATATATATATATATATATATATATATTTTCATCTCAACTTTGACAAAAAAAAATTTTTATTTGTCTTATCCAACTTTTCATAATATTACATCACAGGTTATTTTTACTTCAAAATCGAATTCACTGTGATATATATTTTTCTTTGGTCAATTAAAGAAAATAATTGATATTGTGATTTCTAGAGAAGAAACGTGTACAAATAGACAATTCAAATCAATGAAGTAGCCCTCATGATGGTTAGTATTCAATCTTTTTCAAAAAAAAAAAATCCATTATTTTTCTATTTATAAATTAACATATGAAGCTCATATAAACATCAACTGTTTTTCACTCCTTACTCTGTGCTATTATTTTTTTTTCTTTTCATATACTTCCATTGTAAAATGTTCATATCCTTTTTATTTTTTGTTAATAAAATATAAAACTTTTGTTGTATACTGTAATTCTTGGTTTTATTTAAATAACTCAGTCAATGCATGAGTATTCAATTAGTTTAGATATACTTGGCAAGGAAAATCTTACTTTAATATTTTTGTCTTATAAGTCTTTGTTTTTTCTTTTTAACGTACCAGATGTCATTCATTTTGAACGGGCCATTAAATTGTAAACAAGGCACATGCACGCGCATGGGCAATGCTATGCTGAAGATGAGGGTGGGCATATGCCCCACTCAAAATCTACATTGCCTGAGATAAAATGTATGGCCTAGAGCCCATGTAGATTAGGAACCTTTTATGTAAATAACTCATTTATTATTATTAATGAGAAGGTATTATTCATTTATTGTATTTTGTCCGATCAATATCTTTATTCAATAAATGAATTCTTTGGTATTATCTTTATTCAATAAATGAATTCTTTAATATTATAACTGCAGTGCAAAGGTAATTATAAGAAAATTCATAAAATGAGATGCTTATTGCATGCAAATATGGTAATACTTAAATATATCTAGCCGTAGTATTAAGATATGATATTGTTAATACAGATAGACTAACATATATTATGGTTCTTGAAAGTTTCAAATAATGCTTCTCATAATTGTGATTATGGGGATGATTAAGGCTAACATGTGTATGTTTGTAATGGCTCAAATACCGGATTAGTCGGAAATATTATTTTTCGATGGTAAATAGTGATATCAGGATGAATAGTACCTTTCGAAGTCAAAAAATATTTTATTTAATCATTGAAAAAAGTATGTCAGCAGGTGCTTGTGGTTTAAATTTGGAATCGAAATGAGGTCAAATGAGATTCCAAAAGCTGAAAATAAAAAAATTTCATGGTTTCAATTTAAATAGTATCCGGATTGACTAAGGTTTGATCGGGACTTTAAAAATAGCAAATGACTTCTAAAAATCACCAAAATTTTCAGATATACATTAAATGAGATGTAGAATTATATTATAATGAAAAATTAATTATTCAATAATTTTGAAAATTTGATTATCGGACTAGTAAAAGCGAATTAAATCAGGAAGCAGTCTCTCATTGACTCAAAAATAATTATAGAGCCTAATAAATATATTTTGAAAATTATGAAAGTATTTTTAGGAAGTTTTGAACACAAAAAGTAAGAGAAAAATGATGATTTCGGTTTAAATAGTAATCGGTTGACCATAAATTTGACCAAAGCTTTAAAAATAGCAAATGAACTTCAAAAATTGCAAAACATTTCAGTTGGGTTCTAATTAGTATTTATAATTATTTGATGGTAAAAAATTAATTTTACGGTAACACTGAAAATTGGCTAATCGGATCAATTTGAGTGAATCGGATCAGAAACGAATTCTGATTGGGCTGAAAATTTTTATGTGAGCTTAATTATATATTTTAAGGATTATGGAATTGAATTTGGGAGAAATTGAGCTTGAAAAGTAGGAGAAATAAATTAAGGCTATATAATGGGTTAATTAATGGTCTGGGCTAAATTAGGTTGGCTCAATTGGCTAGACTGTGGTTTGGTACATTAAGAGAAACTATATACAAGCTAAAAGATCTGCACCTTTCCAGAATTTTCTCCTCTCTTCTCCCACTATCCATGGCCGAATGGTGCATTCTTCAATTCTCCATAATTTTCTTCATCATTCTTCCAAAGTTCTTACCAAATCCAACCTTCTCTAGTAATATTCAGCCCCTCTTGTCATTGGTGAGCATCTCTAAAGCTCATTTGAAGTGAAAGAAATGGGAGAAAATAAGTAGAAAAGATTATATACCAAAGTTGAGGTATGTGATTTTGAGATTTTTAATTTAATTTAATGGTTTCTATAGATAGTTTGAAGGATGCAGAGCATGTATATGTAATTATATTGAATAAAGAAAGCAAGAAATTAATGAATTTATGTCCTTGTATTTTCGACCATAATATATTACAAGAAAGGAGAAAGAGTTTCCAAGGTTAAAGGAAAAACAATAAGAGGTTTAGAGTATGAAGAACAAGAGAACAAGGTAAGTGGATACAATATCCCCTAATTTCCATTGATTTGGGTTTGATTTGTGGTTATGTATATTATGCATAGATATGATTGATGTATGACTAATTGAAATAATTATTATAGAAATGGTTAAAAGGATTAAAAGTGATGTTTTGATTAATTAGAAATGAAAGAAAATAAATTTGAGGTGAAGAACTTGAGATGGTTGAATAGAGTAAATTAGTGATAATGATTAATTAATTAGATGGATCAAGTGTTAAATGGATCAAAATAAATTATGTGTGAAAAATAATTGTGTTGGCCGAATATATATATATATATATATATATATAAGTATACTTAATGTATATTTTTAATTGAAAATGTATGTTAAGTGTATAATATGGATTATTCGTATGTTATGAAGTTAAACTGATGAAATAAGAAAAAAAGGAGAAAGAAAGATTTAAATGAAAGAAATTACAAGTTCAGGGGCAAAAATTATAATTTGCAAAATATTGAGGAAAAATGATAAAAATGGTAAGTCAAGTAAGATTAAGGTTAATTAATTGAAATGAATAATTAATTGAGTGTTAAGTGTGAATATATATATGAAATGAAATCTTGAGATTAAACCAAATTTTTACAAAAGAATAGTGAATTATTAGTGCAAAATGTATAGTAGTGGAAAATTTGTAAATAAAATGAAATAAAGGATATTTTCATAATTTAATGATAAAAAAGGATAAAATAGTGATTCAACTGTTCTAGGAACTAAATTGTAGTTCTAAAAAAGTATAATGAATTAAAAATATATAGTATAAAATCGATGGCAATTTTGCAAATAAGAATGAACTAGAGGGACAAAACTATAAAGTAATGAAGTTCAGGGACTAAGCAATAATTTTTTCTTATATAAAATTTTAAGTGTGAAAATGAAAGAAATAATGGTAATGTGAATGAAAAGTGTAAAAAGTAAAGTAAAAATGAGGTTTAGAATGAAAAATGACCTAATTGAAAAGAAATGAAAAATTTAGAGGTAAAATGGTAATTTTTTCAAATATTGAGTTTAGTGAGTAAAAATGACAAAGAAATGAATAAAGGATTAAAATGAAAAGAAATAGTGAGCAACAGCCTCAAATGAACTTTTGTGAAATGAAAGGACCAAAATGAAATTTTTATATGAAAAGTTAAAACAAGGACCAAATGGTAATTTTATATGCCAATAAATGAATATGGATTGAAAATAAGTAAACTAGTGGCAATTTTATAATTAAAGTGTAAAAGGGAAATTTTTGCAATTAAATGAAAAATTAAGGATTAAATTGAAAAGTATACCAAAGTAATGGTATTAATTAGTATGGAATTTATATAAATATTTTTGAGAATGAAATTGTATTAGTTTGAAATGAAAATTGTTGAATTATGGTGAAATAATTCATAAAATGAGTGAATATAATGAATTATAATGAGATAATTCATAATATGTGTAAAAGTGATGAAATAACTAAATGAACAGTGTATTGAAATGAAAAGAAAGAACCGAATGAACAGTGTACAAAAATGACAAGAAAGAATTGAATGGATGGCGTACTGAAATGAAAAAGCAAATGAAATGTCAGAAATGTAAAAAGTGATTCTAAAATGAGCAAAGAATGTTGCCCTTAATAGTGATCTGATAGTTTAAATCTAGTTCAGGATATAATTGGATAGTCATAAGGACATTCATACTGCGGTGCAAGTCATTGCGACTTGCTTTGCTATAGTAGGATCGTAATGATCTCCCATAATTTCTATTTTAACTGGTCTGTTGTGATCTGATATGATGTGGATTGGTCATTTGGGATCATCCCTTACTGTACTGTATTGCTTTGGACTCGTGTGATCCATGTCCCGTATATCCAGTCTAAAGATTTTTGCCAGAAGTGTATAGGGGCATAACGGTAATAATGACATAAAAGTGCAAAATATGAAGTGTGAATGGAAATGAAAGTGAAAAATGACTAATATGAAAGAAAATGAAAAGTTTAAGGTCAAAATGATAATTTACCCAAATAATGAATTCAATGGGTAAAAGTGACAAAATTGTGAATATATGAATAAAGAATGATGAAATAGTGAACGAATAACTTAAAAGTAATCCTTTGTAGTCTTGGGGACTAAAATGCAATTTGATATGAAAATATTAAAATGAAGACTAATTGATAAATTGTATGCTAAAAAATGGATTTAAAGTGAAAATAAGTGATCGAATATCAAACTATAAATAGAATGTTAATTGAAAAATAAAGCTGTGAATGGCCACTATTATATGGTAAGATAAGGATCAAAAGTGAAATTTTTACACTCAAGTGAAAATATGGACTAAATCATAATTGTTTGTGTCATAACATGTACAGTCGTATAAGGGTGTTACAATGTTTGTTACAAGAACAAGTAAATTAGAGACATGCTGAGAGAATCCTCATATGAACTTTAAGTCTATGTCAATCTTAATAACAGTGGTACACGTATTCTCAGACTTGATATCATCAAAGTTATGTTAAGTAGTGAATGATATATTTTGATTCCATAACTGCTTACTTTTATTGAGGGGTGAATGAAGTTAGGAGGTTGGATATATTACGATCTACTTGAAGATAGTTGACTGATCAATAAAAAATTCATCATCCCAAATTTATTAAGGGAATTATCTCAAATATTCTGAATTATTTTTGTTCAAAGAATCTTTGGCCAAAGTGAAATGGTAAGGTGCTAGAAATCCACAAGGGGCATTTTGGGAACAAAGATAATATTATTAGAACAATCTCATCTAGATTTATGTTAGTTGACATTAATTCACACTCAAAATCTAAATGAGATAAAGAAAGATGAAAGGAGTAATTGTGTAACACCTGATAGCCGGACATTGATCCGAGTACCGGTGTCACACTACATTGCGGTGGTCCATAAATTATCATTAAATTATCCATCAGTAACATTCAATACTTTAACCATTAAGTCGTGGGTCTCACATTTTAAAATATCTTATTAATTAATCTATAAAAATTTGGACAGCATAACGGCTGAAACCCAAGTTCTGCCTTCCTGCAATAGTCATAAAACACTCCCAAAATTGTTTACAAACATCTAATCCAACCTCCACAAAATCAACCAAATGCAGAACAACAGTCATTTCCAATAAGTTTACATATAACCATACATATATACAGTACATAACATTTGTGTAAGTCCAAAACTATACACAGTCCAAAAAAAACTAGCCATGTTGTCTTACAAGGCAACATCTATAAGCACAGTCTACACAAAACTACAAAAATGCTGGATCCTTCTAACATTGATTCCCTTCCAGCACGAACTCAGTCTCTGTCTCCTACGTGCAGTACAAAACCACACGTTAAGTACGAAAGTACTTAGTGGTGAACATAAACTAAAAATCCCAGAATTTCACTACAGTTCATTCACATATTATTCAGAATTATACTTCATTGTCTCTTTTTCATCAGTTAAATTCATTATTACCCTTGCTTGAGAAATTCGTTCTCAATTATAGCTTTTCAAGTTTCATTCTCAAATTCTATCACTTTAACTTGAATTTTTCACTATAGGGATAAATTTTCACTTTAGTCCCTAAAGTTTTAAATATGCACTTTTTTCCTACTTTCTTTGTTTATCCGTTCTTTTAAACTTTTACCGTTATATTTTCAGTATGCTTTTGTCCCAACAGTAGTTTATTCTCGCTTTTCAAATTTCACATTTTTACCCATACAGTATCTTTAGTCAATACAGTATTTTAATACTATTGTTCATATAGTATATTTTTATACTTTAGTCAATACAGTGTTTTAATTCTCTTGCTCATATAGTATCTTTTTATGCTTTAGTCAATACAGTATTTTAGTTCTCTTGCCCCTAGTATAGCATGGAAATATATCACTAATTAGGATGAGCGAAACTACGGACCTTATAGGTCCCAGTACTCCGATAGTATCAATTACACACATATTATATATTTTTTTTCCTTTCTTTCTTTTTCATTTTCCCCAAACACTCCAATACAGACGTGGAACCATATCAAGGTTACCACTATGCAAGTCGTCATGACTTGCTACCGCGGTTATAGAAATGTCCCTATGGCTAGCCATGTACATCCTAATTTCTGATTTCACACATAATACTAAGGGCAAAATATAATTACAATTTAACACAATTTATAATAATGCATCATTACCAATTCATGGTAATAATTAGTTTTCATTATTGAAAACAGTCTAAGTATTTCGAATATACCAGTTTTTTTTCAATTAAAATAATACAATTCAATTACCATTATTTTATTTATTACTTTCTTTTTCAATACATGCTCCTTACATGTCATATAAATTAATTATATTCTATTTTGCATTTATTCCAATTTATGTCTCAAAATTTCACAATTTTTCTTAAGGTCCCTATTCGGTTACCTTATTCCAATTTCCTTATAAATTATATTTTCTACTCAAATTAATCACACTAAACATAAAATTATCTATTTTTCATTTATTTCAATTTAATCCGGAAAATTTTATTTTAGTCCCTATTTTTTTTTGTAACCGAAATTTTCCCTAAAATTTAACTTGTCTAAATTTTAATTAAATACCATAATTTCACTAATAAATCTTCTAATTGCACAATTCTAAGTCCAATTTCATAATTAATTCGTAATTAATAATTAACCTAAATTTTTTCTAATTATATATACAACATATATATTGTGAAATTAAAGGGTTTAAAATTATTCACTTACAAAATCACTCAAGAACCTTGTCTTTCCCCTTATTTTTGGTTGGTTTGCTTCCCTCTCCTTGCTCTTCAATTGGCAGAAATTCCATGGCCAAAATCACCATAGATTAAGTCAAATTTTTACTCAAATAATACTCACAATACTATAATTAACACTTAATTACTCTAATTATCAAATAAAACTAAATTTTTTCCAACTCAACAATTTATCCACTTGAAGAATTAGAATTTATTCACCTTCTTCCACCATCCAAAACAATCAAAGGTGAAGGGGAGCAAGATTAGACAATTTAATTCTAGATGAGGGTTGAGAAATTTATAAGTTTAAATTAGAAAACAAAGAAATAAAGGAGGAGAAAAAGAAGAAGATGAACCACGCCAAAAGGGGAAAAGGAATGGCCTTTTGGTCGTCCAACACAAGAGATAAAAATCTCTTAATTCCAATTAATTAATTACCTACTTTAGGACAAAAATAATAAAGTTCTAAGTGGATCCAATGACACATGTCACCATTTAATTGGTCAATACACTTTTAGTTGTCAATTTTTGATAAAAATTATACCAAAAATTTCTAAAAATATTAATTAGGCCATGCTTAAAATTTTGGGTCAATCCGAGGTCGTTTCAATATCAAACTAGCCCCGAATGTAAATTTTAATCAGTCCGAAAGCTGAATTTTCAAAGTCTTCAAAAAATTTATTTTATCATTCGAAAAATTCATATACATAATTTCTAGTCAATTGGTGTAATCGGAATAATTTTATGAAGTCCAGGGAATATTTTTAAGCCAGTCAAAGTTTTCAGTCAACCATTTCGGTCCAGTTAATTATTTATTTTTCCCCTTTTGGAGACCTATTTGACCTCAATTTTAGCCCAAATTATAACATCAGGTTCGTTATGAATAATACTTTCCAATGGTGAAGAAAAAATTTTATGGGCCTGGTGGGCCCCGGGCGGCACTATTCACCTCGGGAAGTACTATTCACGAGATCGGAAATTCTTGGGGTGTTACAAATTGCACAGTAACTATTTTATGAAAGGATTTGATCAAACCATTTGACTTTTTTGTCACTTGGATAATCATTCTACTTTGCTAAAAGTCTTTCATGATTTGTACAAGAACATAAACATACATATTATTTAGAGAATTAATATAATGATTTAGATAGTTTAAATCATGCAATTCTTTAATTGCAATTGTGCCAGTATTGCCAAGTCGAATAGAAAATCCAATAGATCACACATATATACAAAAAATATATTTTGGTAAAATGACAGAAATAATAATATTTGATATTATTATGGAATGAGAAAATGAATAAGAAATAATTAAATAAGTTTAATTAATTAATTAAATATTCATAGAAAACTCAAGAAAAAGTTCGCAAAGATTTATTCACGACTTTTTTAATAATGAGCCAAATTGGTCCATTATGATCCGAATAAAATATTATTACACTATAAGTATTATAAGACTGAAATAATATTTATGAGTCACTTGAAGAATTAATTTCAAACTTGGAACAAAATTGTTCTGCACAAAAGCACTCTAGAAGTGGCTTAATGAGAAGAACCTTATAGAAAGCCTTAATGGCTTAATTTTTGGACCAAGTAAACTTAAATATGTTTAATAAAATCTTATAAACCTCTCATATTTAAGTTGGTGAGATTTGGAATTGATTTGGTTAATTAAATCCAAGTTTACACAGAAAAATTCAGTCTGCGAGTTTCAGCACATAGGCCTTATGGACTAGCTCTGGACTTGATTTAATTAAACCAAATTAATTAAATAATTAATATTAAAATTTGAAATTATTCTCCAAAATTTTTAAAATTCCTAATCCCATTAGGAAAAGGAATTTTAACCTAGGTATAAAAGCCTAATTATTGCAGGATTAGGTTCTTTTTTTTCTTCTTCTCCTTAGCTGTCTTCTCTAACTAGCACTAATCTTCTCTAACTAGCACTAAGAGAAATTGGGCAGCCCCTCTGTCATCAATATATTGGTTATTTTACCTCCTCTCTAGTGTGAATTACGTATTAGAGATGTTTGCCATTAGACACACTGTGGTTTACAAAATTCGGTGAGAAGTTATTAACTAATCAATAACAACTCTTACAGGTGAATTTGGTATGTGTGTGTGTATGTGTGTGTATATATAATTTGATTAATTAAAATGGTCCCTATATCAATTGGATTGGAATTAATTAAATAAAATCTATTAATGGACTTAATTGAATATGAGGGCTTGATTTAAGTTAGCAGATGATTTAGTGGGTCCAGGAGCTGGAGTGGGGCTTAGTATACATTTTTCACATTCCCAAAGTCCAAAAGACCTTAATGCACAAAATTAGTTTGTGTGTGAACATAAAGCTGGTTAAAATAGATAAGAAAAAAAATCCTTACAAATAAATTTTAGCAAATATGTCCTTACAACATAATATAAAATACATAAAAAATAAAATAAAATAATTCACTCAAATTAAGTTATATTTTAATTTGAAACTAAGGTTTAATTTGAACAAAATTCATCATTTAATTTAGAAAAGAGAAGAAAAAATTGGAACAAACCATTAAGAAATTACCATCTATATAGTTAGCGAATGTGGCAATTTGTCATTGATTTAGTGCATTAAATTTATCTAAATTCAGTTTAAGCAAGAACTTTTGCATATTAATTTTACTTTAATGGTGATGCAAATTTTCCAACTTTTATATATTTTGATTTTAAGCATAAAATATAAGAAATTTATTCATAGTTTCTCTTATTTTCATTTTGAAAATTATAGTTCCTGCTTGAGCTAAGACTATAAATGATAAGTCCTAGAATGTCAGAACTTAGAAAGAGATGAAGATGAGGGCAAAAACAGCTGAGCTGATCAACATGAGTGGTGAGCTGGTCTGCAAGACAAGTGAAGACCTACCCTTAGTGTGCAGGGGATTAGCACTCTGATGTTTAAGTCAAAGAGGGTTTAGACAAAAAATGTATAGAGAAAGAGAGTTGTTATGTGAGCAAACCTCATTTTGAAGTTTTTCTCTGTTTATATAGTTTCTAGGTGGCTAAAGGCTAAGATACTTGACTATTAGATCTTTTGTATCTGCAGTTGGCAAGTTTAAAGTGTTTCATGTAACGGCTTGTAGGGTATGGCCTATTGATATGATAGATTTGATGGCATCGTTAGATTGGCTATAGAGCCCGATTAATCTATCAAAGCATTTAGTTAGTGTAAGCGGTTAATAAGCCCTTACACTTATGGGTAGCAATTGGGCCTGAGCCTAAATTGGGGCTATGACCATTGGGCTGGGTCCAAGTATGATAATATTAGGTATTATCATTTATCCTTCCGTAACATTTCGATCCATCATGAGGCTCGGAGGAAAGAGGCTTAGGCGACTAATGCTTGGAGGACTCTTTTTGAGTTTCGATTGTCTTAAAAATAGCAGCATTTTTGTAAAATGCATCTTTTTAATTTGTCACCCGTAACATTTCGATATGCTTGAAGGATCTAAAGAAAAGGGGGTTTAAGCAACTAGTGTCTATAATAGTTTATTCGATCATCTTAAAAACAACAACATTTTCATAGGATGCATCTTTTTGATTTATCGTTCAAATTTGCCAGAAGGATCGGAGGAAAGGGGATTTAGGCAACTGATGCCTGGAATTTAAAGTAGTCTTTTTTTTCCAAATGCCTTGAAAATGGAAGTACTACATTAAATGTGACGTCGGCTCATGTCATATGTCGCTTCAGTTACTAGAGAGTTATGATGGCTCAGCCATGTGGCATATTCTCATTGGACATCAGTTTGAATTTCACAACCCATTTGTTGCTTATAAATAGGCAATTTATTCTCTTCTGCTAGTTTCTTTTCATGCTTTCATTTTTTCCCTTTAAGTATTCATATATATTTAAATTTTCTTTTGGTCTTTAACTTTAAACTTACTTTCATTTTCATCCTTTTAATTAAAAATTACATTTTTAGTTACCAAATTGTTAGTTAACCCTTCCATTTCTTAGACATATGTAAGATTACCATTTAGTCCCTATAATCTTTTTCTTTTCTTTATTTATCATCTTTTCATCAATTTATCTATATTACATTAATTTTAGAACTTATTCCATATTCGCCATGATTTATCTACTTATTCACATTTTTATCATCTTTTTATATTTTATTTACATTTAAGCCAATTATAATTACTTATTTACATTTTTAACCACTTTTCACCATTAATTACATAATTGTCCCTTTTATATTTTTTATTGCATTTTCTCCTCTCAATTTACACTTTAGTTTTTATAATTTCTTTACATGGAGGAAAATTACTATGTGGTCCTTGTTAACTTTATTTTGGCACATTTTCATCCTTTGTAATTCGAATTTACATTTTTAACTTTCAAATTCCCTTCTAATAATTTTTTTTTACTTATTTCTATCTTTTATCCACCTATTCTACAATTTAAGTGAAAACTCCATTTTAGCCCTTAACTTTTATTTTTACCACATTTTTCACCAATTACTACACTAATTTTACTATTTTGTCTTTTTAATACCATTTCTCACATTTTTGCCCCTTAATTTATGTTTGAATCCTTATGATTCTTCACATAGTACCATTTGGTCCCCATTGACTATATTTTCATACATTTTTGCCCGTTTATTGTTTTATCCCTCTTAATCATATTTTAGTATTAATTCACATTGTTATCCCTATTTTCTTATTTACTCACAAAGTTACCACTATTTAATATCCACTTATTTGCATTTTTGTCCACTTTAATCCATTATCTACATTTTTATCAATCACAATCACTCACTTACATATTTATTCATGATTTGCTATCAATTTACATACTTGCCCTCATTTTATCTTTTATTTATATAATTATCACTTTTACATATTTACCCTTAATTAATATTTATTTACATATTTACCCATTTTTGTTAATAATTTATGTACTTTTATATTTTTCATCATAGATTACCAATCAAATTCTATTTTACCCCTAGTAAGGAAACCCTTGAGCTGGATACGGCGGATATGAACCCCATAGGTCCAAAATAAGCTGGAGTGATCATATGCAGTAATCAATGACTCCAGTATGTGTTGAGTGACCACATGGAATGATCAATGCCTCAACTAACACTCTAACATACACATCATAAATAGGTAGATTGGTGGTGGTCTATAGTTCAAATCTAACTCATCATTCTACTGCGGTATATATGTTCTTATGGCTAGCCAATTATATTCTATAACTTTGGTTTCACTACTAGATACTAAGGGAAAACTATTTTCATAATTTCAAACAAAATATGTATTACCTTTATATTTTCTCATATTTTCACTGTATGTTACAAATAAACTCCATATCATACAAATTATATTCATCAATTTATTAACTTTCATCACTCAATATTTAATATATCAACAGATTCACATAAAATAAATGCCACATACCATATAACCATCATATGTCTTTTCTATACATATTATTTTATCACACTAATTTATCATTTTTATGCTCATTTGTTCATCTTATACCTTCATTTTGCTTTACTCATCAAATATCCACATGTGACAGTGCTGGACTATGCTTGATTTTAATTGGGCTCTTAGAGGTCTGCATTTAGGTTTTAAAATCGAATGTAGCTCACTATAACTCATAAATTGGCTACTTCATAATAAAAAAATATTGAGCCTAAATTATTATTAATAGTCAACCTATGAAGGCATCTAATGTGATCTCAAAAAGGTAGGCATCATAAAGCCACCACCCAACAAAATATTAAAAAATGAATCTCGACCTTTTGATGTCCAAACAACGAACGGTATTTGGGATATCACTCTTGGCATCTCAGTTAAATGTTGCTTTATAATTAAGTTTTAAACATTAATTCACTCTCCTCTCTCACATGATTCATTGCGATAAATCAAATAAACATGCCAATTAAATAATAAAAGCGATAAATAAAGCAGTATAGAAATAAGTAAGCAATTTAACTACTTAGATTATTACAGAAGCAAATCATTCGACTATAAAAATATAATAGCATACATAAATTAGGGTATTTATTGGGCTGAAAATATTAGTTTCCTCATGCATACCTTGAAAAAACTCTTTTTTATTTGTGCAATTTTCGGACTAAAAATTAGACATTGGTCCTTTTAATAAAGAAAAACCTCAAATTAATTAATAAAAATGATTTTCAGTGAATTTTCCATTTAAACATGCAAGAAAAGTGATTTTCTTACCACCTATTATATCCCCAAAATAAATACATCCAAAATTTAGCAAAAAATTGAAAACTAAATTAATAAAGCAAAATATTAAATAAAATTAATCTAAATGCAAAATAAAAATCAAATCAATAAAAGTGAAAGTGTGAACCACTTGAAGGCATGACTCCCAAAGCAAGATCACTCATCGAAAAAATCAAAATGTGCATCCAATCAATTGCTTACATAAACCATAAAAAATTGATCAATTAGCATTTTAAAATAAATATACAATGAAAAGTATGTTAAAATAATTTACTATATGTTAATACTAGAATATAAACATGCATACAGAAGCAAAAACACTTATGTAAAGACACAAAAAAGGAATTAAGAATCAAATATCAAGAAAAGGACATAAAGAACAATAAAAGGATAGAAAATACATTAAAATAAGCATAAATCTAGCTATAGATGCCCCTGAAAGGTGACAGATGCTTATGATCAGAGGAGGGATAGGATGAGAAGAAAAAACTATGATGTCTCATCTATCAACACCATCTATGGTGCTTTTTCTTTTCTGTCTTTCACTCAAGGGACAAATGCAAAAAGCAAAAATTAAACACAAAGCTTATTAAGATCTTAAATAAACCCTAAGCATGTAATTATATAGATCTAAAGCCTGCTAAAACCTAAAGTATTAATCCTAAATAACATTTTAGCTATATAATAATAAAAAATAACTAAGATAACGTTTTAAATCAAGGTACAAAATATGTATTCATGGTGGAGATCATGTCATAATGTACTGTTTTAGCATAACAATAGATTTAGATCATCATGGAATTTATAAGGATGTATAAATCTAAACAAATAACACAATAAAACACACATAAAGTGCTATTAAACAACATGTATAAGATGAAAATGAAGTAGAGAGAGAAGGAGAAAACCTAAAATATTATCCTCAGAAGATATTCTGATTCTGTAACAGTGACAATGTTCATCTTTACTCTAATCCTTGATACTTTGTGTTCAGGAAAATAAAGATTTTTGTGTGTGTTTTTGTTTGAAAAAGTTTGAACCATTATTTTAGAGAAGGGAACATTGATTTTTCTCTCTCTAAAAACCTTATTCCTTTTTTGAAATCTAAATCCTCCTTTAAAAAAATCTTAAAATTTTGTCTTTATAACTGGGGAGGTGTTGGAATCCCTTTCCAATTCTAACTCTCTTGTTATAGAATGATTTGATTCACTTTAAATTTTGGAAAAATCTTAAATCATTGTTAACTTCTAGTTTGAAACTAACAAATATGGGAATTTAGTAAATGCACCCACAGATGGGCATCTTTCATGATAGATAGCCGTTCTTTAGATGAATTCTAAAAATTATAAAAATGCCCTTGATTTGATCTAGACAGGAGGAAAGTGATCACAAAGAACTATCCCTAATATGATAGATGATCATTTGTCATGGCTAAAGGCCAAATTTAAGGTTTTTGATGCTTTTTTGTTAAAATCTCCAAAAACACTTAGAAAACTATAAAATTTTCATACAAAAATTAAAAATCTAGATCAGAGCTTCGAGATTTATATCATTTATCAGGAACCTTATCGTTGAGTAATCTTAATTTAGGATGCCTCGGGGTCATGGTGTCTGCAGTTGCCTTTAATTTTGGAAAACTAGTGCGCTAGTGTCAAAGTGAGCCAAAATTTAGAGTAAAGGAAAAATATACATACCTGGGGTAGCAATTCTCTAGTTGATTATCTTAAAGCATGTACTGTTTGAGGTAGTAAATCTTTTGGTTGGGTACTTACAGTTAGCTTATTGATATGTTAACCCTTAGTTGGGTAATTATCATCAGTTTATCGATGTGTTAACGCTTGGTTTGGTAGTAACCATTAGTTTATTGATGTGTTAACCCCTGGTTAGGTAGTTACCATTAGTTTATTGATGTGTTAACCCTTGATCGTGTAGTTACCATTAGGTTGTCAATGTGTTAATCCTTTGTTGACTATTTAATTAGTGCCAGCTTTTTGACATGCAGAATCGAGATGAGTTGAGTGCATTTAACTAGCCCTAGCTTGTTAGCTTGCAAAATAAGATTGAATTGTTATATTTAATTAGTGCCAGCTTATTGGTATGCAGAATCAAATGAGACTATTGAATGATTGTTACCATCTTTAGGCATACCTAACTTTAAAGTTTTTATGGTTGATGCCATCTGTAGGCGTATATAGCACCCTTGAAATAATACTCTTTTTGGAAAATATACATTTGTGAAGAATCATTGATAGCATATGCTTAAAAGCTTACCCTTCATATGTATAGGTCTATTTTAGAGACATTACAACATAATTTTTTCCTTCATTATTGGAAGTCAAAACAACCTCTTGTATTATAGGTCTATCTTGAAGACACTATAACATAATTCTATCTCAATTCATTGAAAGTCAAAATAACCTTTTGAAATATACCTTTTTAGTGTGCTTCAGTTTTATGCTATGATCATTGCTTTAGCCAACCAATTATTGGTGAGGTATTCCATTTTATCTTTGGCCATATGGATCAATCGCTGGTGAAATGTCCAATTAGTTCAATAATTCCTTTACTCAAAAGGGGTTATGGATGACTTTTGACCATCTTTTTTAAATTCCTCTAAAATCAGGAAATATTTGCACTTCTTTTTGTTATGCATCTCTTTTAATTTCAATCTGTACAGTGGCTTCTTTTGGTTTAGCAAACATCTTGGGACTCTAACCAAGGGAGAAAGATTACCACAAGTTTTTTCTATTCCTATTCAAAAATACTTTATCATTTTAATCTAGTTTAGTATGGCCATTATTCCATTTTGACATTCAAGAAGTATGCCTCTTTTTGAGCTTTGTGATCTGTAGAGCTCATACCTTTTTTATAAGGTTTTAAGTACCTATGAAAAGGGATGTGATATTAGTGCTTTGAACTTGATTTTGTTTTTATTTTCTTTTTCATTTTTTATGGCATTCATTTTGTCATTTCATCTTTTAATTATCATGTTGTTATTTTAATCATCCATTTTACTACCAATTTTGTAATGTTTTCTGATTATATCAATCATAAATATAAAATATACAAAACATAAGAAAATGCATAAATAAATGCATGTCCTAATTTTATATATATCAAAATTCCCAAAATTTTTAAAACTCCCTGAATACAAAATAATGAGACTACTGAGATGGGTCTGGTCCTCTTCCGTAGGCTAATCTAGATAGAGGATATAAAGATGAAGGCCTAGGAGGTTTGGCTGGTGCCATTGCCTGTGGTGGTTTCAGTGGTTGCTCCTCTATTGTCTAAATTTAAACTTGAATCTGGGTAATAAGTGAACAACGGCTGCAAGATCTATGTTATCACCTCAATCTAGCACTTTAAACTTTGGCATACTCTGGAGACTGCTTTAGACACCTCATCAAATTGTTCTTCAAGTCTTTGATGTATCTTCTGAGTTACTCATCTATCTTGATCACAACCTATCTCCCTTTAGGAACCTCAATCTTAATTCAGCCTCTTTACTCTTTAATTTAGGTAATAGATTCATCAACCACCTAAAAAGATGCATCAAACCTTTATTATGCAGTCACTAGATTAGCTCTGATACCTTATACCTTAATTTTTAAGAACTATACTATAGATAGTACTGTCTGTAAGGCTTGATCCTATCTTTTGACAATTTTATCCATAGCAGATAGCCTCTTTAAGTTATCACTAGGCAAAGAAGTTGATGTGGGTTACATTGTTGGTGGAGCAGTGGATGTGGATGCCCTAGGATGCCTTTATGGTGAAAGAGTAGTGGAAGTGGATACTTCTTGATGTCTGTACGGTGAAAACTTACCTAATCCCCTAGCTAGCAATGATCGATGTCTAATCAATGATCTGGGATGCAACGGGGGAGTGGGTGACCAGCCATAAAGCTCATCAAGGTTTACCTGCATGTCTATCTTATAATTGGAGTCTACACTTTCCTTTTGAGGTCCTATAGCTCCTCTCTCTGGTTGTTTTGCTGTACTAGCAGTGCCGGATATACGACCCCAACATATACCCTAATGGTAATTGGGTATGTTTAGGATTTGTAAGGGAGATGATATAAAGAGATAAGTATGAGAAGTGTAAGTTAGGACCTAGAGGGAATTAATTTAAAAGCCAAGGGCAATATGGTCAATTTACTTTAAAAAATGCGTATGCATAATTAAGGGAAAGTGTAATGTAAGGGATTTAAAAATAAATAAAATAAAAATAAATAAAAAGGGAGAACTCAAAGGTAAAGGAAATTTAGTGAGGCTTAGGCTTACTTAAGCCCACAAGTAAGCCCATAGGGTAAGGCCCAATTCTTGGCCTTTTCTCTAGAGAATTCAAGAGAAATAAAGCAAAATCATGGGTATAAAACCCATCAAGGTCAGACACCACTCTAGAGGAATCCATTTTTAGCCATTTTAACCCATAAACAATCCCTAATTTCAAGTATAGCTTTGGTGAAGAGAGAGAATTTAGTGGATAGATAATTAAAGGTAACAATTTCTTCTCTTCTTCTTTTTTTATTTTTTTATATGATGAGAATTGAATTTGAAGGATCTAAATAGATTTTTATATATGATTTATCCTATAAAGAAAGAAAAGTAATAAAGAGCAAGCAAAGGAGGTAGAGAGAGATTAAAGAAAGTAATTTGGTGCCTTAATAAGGTATGGCAGTTATACTCTTTAGTTATCTGTTCAAAGATTGATTTAAGTTGATGAATGTAATGTAAATGACTTGTAATTAATGAAAGAGCTAAGTAATGATGTTAAAATGCATGGAAAAGAGTGATTTGTGTCTTAAAATATGATATAGTAAAAATTTGCTTATGGTTCACTTAACCAGTTTTAGTGTAAAGGGCATTACTCCTTTTATAGATGTCTAATTGAGGTGATTTAGTTGAAAATTAAAGATAACTCATATATCTACAACTTTTTAAGAGAATCCAAACTTGATTCTATCTTTAAGGCCCTTGAAATTTAGATTAAAGTTGAGTGATGTCTGCTACCTTGCCATTGGGAGTAGTTTGTGATCTTTTATGAATATATTGAGATCTTGAAGTCATAATTGAGTAATTGCTAATATTTTGGAAACTAGAAATATAGAGGAATAACTTTGTAGAGGACTTCTTGGCCTAAAAATATTCTTTACTAAGTAAAAAATGGCATATAATTTGAACTAAGAAATCTGCCTTTAAGATTCTTGGGATAGAATGGACCTCATGGTCACTACCAATTGGTAACCATCATGAGACATTCTAAAACCAAAATTACACCATGTTATGGCTACAACAAATCACTAGCCACTATGACCCTAGCCTATTTCCTCATAAACTTGGTTTTTAGGCCCTGAATTATCACCAAAGCATAACGAACCTTCTTGAACATATTTTGAGTGTTTTAAACATAAAAATAAGAGTAATATGTGAAATAAAATGAATGTAGAGCATAATAAATTAGTGAAGTAAGGTTAAAGACTAAGCTTTAAAGCATTAAAATTTGTATAATTAATGAACATAAGTGAACATGGTAAATAGTATGCATAATATTACATGTTGTATGACAAATTATAATCATGTTAATGTGAATTTTAAGTGTACTTAAAGTGTAAGCAAATATAACTTGTTTAGTGATTTTGTTGCATGCTTAATTGATGCATAAACTTTATGATTTTACATATATCAAGTGTGACATTCTTGAGTGAATAATGACCTATTAAACCTAAATTTCACATAGTAGTGGATAGATAGGCATGCTTATAAAGAGGATAGTAACCATAGCTACAAGTGTTGTAAATGAAAGGTGACTAGTGTAGTGTTTCGATACCTATTGGTATTATGTGACCCGAGACTATTATATCTTAAGTGTTTGTGTAATGTTCCAAAGTATACACTGGTAAATATTTATAAGAGTGATTGGGACATAATCGAAATTAATGAAAATGTGAAGGGTAATATTATAAAATTGCTAATTCGGGGATGAATGTGCATTCCTAATAAAGTAAGAAGGACTTGGTTGAAATTTTATATTATAATTTTCATGCCAAATGTAACAATTGGTGAAAAAAGAGGGAGCAAAGTGTAATTTGCAATGGTCAAACAAGTGGTCCAATAAGAAATTAGCATGTGTACTATTTTAAAAAGAGAAAGAAAAAGCAAGAAAAAAGGAGGAAAAATTTGCCTTTTCTTAGGGATGGTCGGCCACTCTTTGGCCAAAGAGTTCAGCCTTTTTCTCCCTTTCTTTTATGTCTCATCTTTCTTTAAGTTTCTATATACAATGTGTTTGTGTATTTGGTTGGTTTTCAGAGCCTAGTGAGGTGAGTAAAGTATGGTTTCATGTAAAAGAAACCCTCTTCTTCTCCTTCTTCTTATCTTTAAAATATATATTTGTTATTTTGATTAGTAATTGAGTGAAGTTCAATGATAGCTATTGGAAAAAATAGTAAGAGCAAAGGGAAAGAAAAGGAAGAGCTTTAGGAAGTGAAAGTGACTACCTTTGGAGGTTTAGGTGTTTCATCTTTTATTTATACGTTTAGTGGTGCCAAATTAATAAATGAACATGTTATAATTATTTTAAAATTTATGTTAGAAATAATTGATGAAATTATTATGTGATTAAGGAAGTGTAACTTAGAGAATTAGATAGTGAAGAAATTTGATCTAAGGGACCCTTGCTACCTAGTTATCTAGAGTTAATTATATGGTTTTATTGATATTTTAGAGTGTAAACGAAGTGATTTTTAGTATTTTTGAAAACTAATGATATAGTGGAAAAATTTTAAAGAAGGCCACTTTGTTTAAGAAGTGAATTTATTATGAAAAAAGATGTTAGTACAAAGTTAGTGAGAGAAATATTTAGAATACTTTCATACCTGCCGTGCTCGTGACATAAGTTGCGCCTGCATATAGCTAGAGCCTTACCAAAGAGCACCAATGCTATTCGCATGTAGCTAGAGCCATTGATAGTCACCAGGTGGTGTTCATAGATGCCATTGTCACACCATCAGATTGAAAATTAATCTTGAATTATCTATTGCCTCCCTCTCTGATCTAAGCCCTGCCAATGAGTGAATAGAAGTGAAAGGCACCAGGAGGTTTGCTTCATCACTCATAGTTCTTCAGTAATGTTTGTGATGTCGAACATCATCGCTAATCATTGAAATAAAAGTGAGAAACATCATCTGCGATGGAGAAAAGGCAGTGGTTTACATGAGTCACCGTCGATGAGAGTGACCGACGTGGCCGCTAACCGGTGCTAGCTCTCTTCGATCTCCCACTCCGATTTCCCCTATTCCTTTTTCCTTCTTTCCCATTTTCCCCCTTTTCCATTCCTTATTTCTTTTTCTTTTGTTTTATTTTTATTCTTCCTTTGTAAATTTTTGGACAAGTTAAATTATCTAGAAAATTCTCACTACCACCACCTCTAAATACTTACCATTTTAACCTTAGTCGTCACTAACTCCTCATATAAATTAATCCCAACTCTTATTTTAATTACATTCTGATTTATAAATATACTTTAACCTTTTTGATACAACTCACAAAACATAATTACCGATTACTTATTTGGACCCTAATTATCATTTTACAAATTAATTAATCATTAATTAGCTATAATACCATCAAATTATACACATTTCTATTAGGGTCACAATTGGTGCTTGAAGAACTCCTCAATTAGCAAATCCTAATCTTCTTTAGTATGCCTATCCAATCCATGATACCAATCAATTGTGGAGCTTGTTAAGCTCAGATAAAAATATTCCACCTTTTGCTTTAGTTAGGTTGATTCCTTTCATGATCAGCATATATTACTTAACATATGCAGATAGATATAAAGTACCATGAAACTTTGGCAAGTCAGGCATCTTGAACCTCTAGGGCAATGATTCATCCCTATCCAAATCCCTATCCTCGAGGTTCATTTCCCTTCCCATAGGTAATAACCTAGACATCACTTCAACCTTCTCTTCCATCTTTTTAAAGGCTGTATCCTCAGTATTAGGACCTTTACTTATCATATTCATCACTAGAGGGATATATTCCTCATCCTCTTCATTAATGTAATCATTATCTAGCTTATGCCTCCTTTCCCTCCTTGGTAGATCTCAAAGTATAGTAGCATCTATCACGGTAGCAACCCCAACATCATTAGCTCTGCTGTCTTTTGAGTAGGTGCTGTAAGTTAAGCTTAGTGCTTGGTGCTAGAAAAGCCACCAACCCTTCAATCAAGGGCATCAACCTCTCCTTAAACTCTTGAAGCCACCTATTTAGCCTCAAATCTAATTCATCTTATATCATCGAAGGTCCTAAAGGAAAAGCATTGAATCTTTCCATTAGGGATAAAAACCTTATTATTTTATCTGTGACTCTTCTAGTCTTATTCAATTATTTATCATCTTATTTCCTGACTTCTTTCTGACAACTAGCTTAAACCTAACTCAGAACTAACTTCTGATTCCAACCCTAAACTTGATCTTGACCCTGGTAACTCAAATGTCGATCTTTGAGCAAGGTGACTATTTGACCCTCTAGACCCTCTAGATGAATTTATAATGGTTGTAAGAATTAATTGTTAGAATGATGCATGAGCATGGTATGTACATGATGCATGAGTGCTTTCTTTAGACATCAATCACAATCACACACAAGCATAGATAAAGCCTTACAGACTTATTACTCCCACACCGGAGGTCATACAATATCTTTTCTAGGTGGGCTTAACCCATGGAGCAACAGGATACTTGATGGATGCGTATAGTGTATGATAAAAAATTAGCAACATGACCTTTCTTAATTGACAACATAAGCGTATGGGTGTTGGACCATTATGTATTTTAATTAACTCATACAAATCAGGTGGGGTCTACCGGGGTAGGTATCCTTTTGACTCATACCCTCTTAATTTGTTTAAGTTTTGATCAGTGTCTAGTAAGTGTACTAGATCAGTTAATAATATATGAAAATAAAATTAAAACCCTGAATATCAAATCCAAGAGAACATGGATTGCTAAGAATAATGTCTATAATTGAGTTGAATCAATCTAAGATTATTTCATAAGTTTTTCAATTACAAGCAAGAACTAAACTAAATTAATAACAAAGCAAAACAAAAACAAAATCTAGACTAACATTAATTAAATACAGGGTAATAACAACAACACTTATACTAAAGAAATTATCCACCTCAACTTCTACTATAATGACTCAAATCAAAAGTAACACAAGTGATTATGGAAAAACCAGTTAAATAAAAATAGATATCTTATTCAAAATATCATTATAAACATTAAATCCTCTATTTAGGAATAATCTAATACCTAGCATAAAAATCCGATTTTAAATACCAAAACCTTCATTAGGTCCTCTTTAAAGAGATCTAAATTTAGCCCATTCTTAATTCAACATTCTTAAATTTAAATTAACTCATGAACAACAAATCACTATCTCAATTCTTAGAGCATAACAATCTATTGACATGAGAAAACTAAGCTAAGAATATGTATATCTTAAGTCATAAGTGAAATTGACAATTAACCATTTATTCGATACATCAATCATCAACACAGTCATAACTCAAGATGAGATTTAGCACAGGAATTAAGAAATAATATACTTGCATTGAAACTAAGTTCAAATTCAAGTCTTTATAATAAAAGTATGAGGGTTTAAGTTTTCCTCAGTAAAAGTCAATAATTACTTACTAAACATGATTAAAATGAAAGAAAATTAAAATAAAAAGAAACAATACTCATAAGGCTTCAAACTCGCTCTTGATGACTTCTTAGCATATGTAGTAGAAAGCTTGAATCTTTAAGAGAATTGAAAACTAAAAAGAAAAAAACTAAGCTAAAACTACTATACTTAACTAAAGAAAACTAATGCTAAAAACTAAGTAAAATTCATAACATTAGCCAGCCTCCAAGTCCGGTGCCTTAAGTATGCCTTTATACTTCAAAAAGAAGAAGTTGAATGCCTTGTTACTTCCTAAATCATAGTGTAATAGAGTTTTATCATATTTAGGAATCTTAACTCAATAAAGGTGTAATAAATCTCAGGAGAGGTGAAAACAACGTAGAAGAGGTGTTTAAGGCTTGAAGGAGGTGATTTTAAAATTCAAAAGAGGCTTTAAGCTCGGGTGAGTTGATATGGAACTCGGTTGAGATGTTTTACAACTTTTCCAAGTTCCTCCTCTTTGTTCTTTATGAGAAATTAAGCCTTTAAATCACCAAATTACAAAATTACCCCTAAATCTTCTCCTTTCTTCAATTAAGTCCTCATTTTCTTTAATTTAGCCTTTAAAACACCAAAAACTAGCAATTAAACCTACAAACACACAAATTAACTAATTAAACAGGAAATCAACCAAATTAATACTAAAGGAAACAACTTAACACATAAAAATATACTAAAAACATAGTATAATTCACAACTATTAAGTTCGGTTAATACATAAAGGTCCACATAATAGGCAAATGTTATTATGGTTATACAACATAAGGGAAGCAGCTATTTTCATTACATAAGCTTGAGTTAAAAGCGATGAAACTTTAAGGCTACCCGTGCATAGTCCTTGCCAATAAATCTAGCTCATCACAAGCATAATGATCGAATATGTTACCATTTTATATACCAATTGGTATAAGACTTAGGCTGGTGGGTCTCATTGACACCTCCACACATTGAGTGAATATAGGGTGTGCTTCAGGATACTACCGAGACTTATAAAGGGATGCCTAACTTATTTCTAAGGCTCTAAGATGTATGCAATATTGAAAGGAGATAGGATTAATAAGAAAAATCCAATTATAAAGAAACTTAACCAAGAAGATTTTAGGAGCAAGGTATCTTTATCCCTAGTGGAGTTGCCACTATAATACGTACTGGAGCCATGCTCGATTTCTATTGGGTTATCGGAGGCCCGCTTTTAGATTTCAAAATCGAATAAGGCTCATTATAAATCATAAATTGGCTATTTCACAATAAAAAGGGGTTGGGCCTAAATTATTATTGATAGTCAACCTATGAAGGCATCTAATGTGGCCTTAAAGAGGTAGGTATCATAGAGTTGCTCCCTAACAAAATGTTGGGAAATGAATCTTGATCTTTTGATTCCCAAATAGAGAATGGTGTTCAGAACATCACTCTTACTTGGCACCTCGGTTAAGTGTTATTTTATAATTGAGTTTTAAACATTAATAAACTCTCTTCTCTCACATGTCACATTATGATAAATAAAATAATCATGCCAATAAGATAATAAAAGTGGTAAATAAAGTAGTAAAGAAAGAAGTAAGTAATTCAACTACTTATATTATTACAAAAGCAAATCATCTGACTACAAAAGTAGAATAACATACATAAATTGAGATATTTATTAGGCTAGGAACATTGATTCTCTCATGCATACCTTGAAAAAACTCTTTTTTATTATGCGATTTTTGGGTTAAAAATTGGACATTGGTCGCTATATCAAGAAAAACCTCAAATTAATTAGTAAAAATGATTTTAAGTCAAAATTTCTTTTAAACGTGCAAGAAAAATGATTTTATTACTACTTATTACACCCTAAAATAAAATACATCCATAATTTAGCAAAAAACCCAAAATTAAAGTAATAAAGCAAAATATTAAATAAAATAAATCTAAATGCAAAATAAAAATAGAATCAATAAAAGGGAAAGTGTGAACCATTTGAAGGCATGACTCCTAAAGCAAGATCACTCTTTGAATAACTCCAAATGTGTATCCAATCAATTGCTCACACAAACCATAAAAAATCGATCAATTAGCATTTGAAAAGAAATATACAATGAAATGTAAGTTAAAATAATATACAGAATTTTGATACCAGAATTTAAACATGCATACAGAAGCAAAAACACTTACATAGAGACACAAAAAATGAATAAAAATTCAAAAATTAAGAAAAAGGACATAAAAGAACAATAAAAATGATAGAAAATCCATTAAAATAAGCATAAATTTAGCCACAGATGCCCTTAGAAGGTGACATATGCCTATAACCCGAGGAAGGATAGGATGAGAAGAAAACCCCATAATGTCCCATCTGTTGCATTGATAGATGGTTATCTGTGGTGCTTTCTTCCCATCTATCACTCGAGGGATAGATGCAGAAAGCAAAAATTAAACACAAAGCTTTTCAAGATCCTAAATAAACCCTAAGCATTTAATTATATGGATCTAAAGCATGCCAAACCGAAAGTACTAATCCTAAATCACATTTTAGCTATATAATAATAAAAAAATAACTAAGATAACATCTTAAAATAAGGTACAAAATATGCAATCATGGAGGAGATTATGTCATAATGTACTATTTTAGTATAACAAAAGATTCAGATCATCATGGGATTCATAAGGATACATAAATCTACATAAATAACACAACAAAACACATGTAAAGCATCATTAAACAACTTGCATAAGATGAGAATGAAGTCGAGAGAGAGGGAAACAACCTATAATATTAATCTCAGAAGATATTCTAATTCTGTAATGATGACAATGTTTATTTGTACTCCGATCCTTGATACTTTGTGTTTAGGAAAACAAAGATTTATTTATTTATTTTTATTTAAAAATGTTTTAACCCTTATTCAAGAAAAGAGAAAATTGATTTTCTCTCTTTAGAAACCTTATTCCTTTTTTCAAATCTGAATCCTCCCTTAAAAAACCTCTAAACTTTGGTCTTTATACTTGGGTAGGAGTTGGAACCCTATTCTAACTCTCCAGTTATGAAAGGATTTGATTACCTTTAAATTTGGGAAAAATCTTAAATTATTGTTATTTTCCATTTTGAAACTAAAAAATATGGGAATTCTGTAAATATACCCATATACAGATGTCCATCCCTCACATGAATTCCAAAACTTATAAAAATGCTCCTAACCTGACTTGGATAAAAGGGAAATGGTCACAAATGACCATCCTTCACATGACAGATGATCGTCTATCATGGCTAAAGGTCAAATTCAAGAATTTTGTCGCTCTTTTATTAAAACCTCCAAAAGCAATCTGGACAAAATTTTATGAAAAAAATTGAAAAATCCATATTAGAGCTTTGAGATCTATATCCTTTTTTAGGAATATATTGTCTCCTCATCATTGAATAATCCTGATCTAGGCTATCTCGAGTTATGGTGTTTGTACCATGTTTATAATTCGGTCAATATAGTATTCTCATCATGCACATTAATTTCTCATGCATCTTTATTATGTTTAAATTCATTCATACATTTTAAGTTTCTATATTTTATTTTATTTTAAATAACTATGGTTTAACTCATCATCATTTGGCTAATCATTGATCAATTACTATCCATTGTATTTTTATTTTGTTTAGTTTCCAATCTTTTTCAAGTGTCTAGATCATACATTTTTACTAAGGTTTCATCAAATTATCCTTAGTTTTCATTCTAGTCTTAGTTCAACCATTACTTGTTCTCATTCATTTGACATTTGTTTTATGTTTTATATTTTATATATAATGGTTAGTTTCATTAAATTTCCCATAATTTCATCTTAGAACATATACCTTATACATTACTTTATTATTCATCAAAATTCTCTAAGTATACAATTACTATTGGGCCATTATGCATGTGTATTCAACCATTCACCTATTAATTTATGCCATAAGTTGTTATACCCATGTTCTTGTTTACTATTATTTCATTATAATTAGAATTTATTTCATTTTATTTTGCCTTAGTAGTATTCAACCACTATGGAATTTTACTCATATCAATTTTTTTGTTTCATCTAAATCATTCTAAACATGTTTTTCAATCTTAATTAACATAATTCCAACATTTAATGAATTTAATTTTTTACATAGTCATAATTTCTTATACTTATGTAATATGTTTCAATTCTAACTTTCTATACTTAGTCATTTTTTTCATGCTTTTAACTTCATTAATTTTATTATTTATCATTAAATTTTACTTATTTAGCATAAATTTGAATTTATGCATACTTTATATGTAATAAGCCTAAGTTACATAATAGGTTCAAATACCACTTTCTTATATTTAATCATGCTTCATGCATTTGCTTTTACTAATTACGTTATTTAACATCCAATTTCCCGTATTTACCTTCAATTTAATTTTAAACTCATTCTACACATAAAACCCTGAGTTATATAACCTTAATTATATCAAATAAATTAGTTTAGGTATCCATATATCTATTTTTCAAGCTCTCTCTTTATCTTCTATTCCTTTTTACCTTTTTTTTCCTTTTTTCCTTTGGCCTCATTTAATTCTTCTTGCATTTCCTTCCTTGACTGAACCATTCATAAGTTCTTTCCTTAATTCTTTTCTTTTATAATTTAAAATATACTCAAAACATTAATCTCTACCTTAAAATCTACCTAAAAATCCATTAAACTCATTAAAATTTCACTAAATTAACATACTTGAATTTTTGTTCCATATCTTTCTTCCATAGTTTCATCCTTACACTACTTAAAATATGTTTTTGAGATGGTAAAGGTGAATTTAGGGCCTTAAAATTATTTTGGGCATGAAATTTAGTGAAATTATAGAAGAGAATTTGGAAGAAAAATGAAGAAAATGGAGGAAGTATGGGATGGCTAAAGAGGTAAAGAAAATGGGAGAATTTTTTGAAAATTTTTTATTTCTCGGCCTTATATAACCATGCCAATTAGGCCAAATAAGGTCCAACTAATTAGGCCTAATTAACTAATTAATCAATATTTTGGCTTAATTATTTTTTTACCACTTTATTGCACCATTTCTCATAAAAATATATTCATAATTATATAAAAATATTTATTAGGCTACACAAATATTTTTAGGTCAATTTGACTTCGTTTCCCGATTCGATAAATTTTTATCGATTCAAAAACTCATTTTTCGTTATCACCGTAAAATTAGTATTTTACTAGTAAATACTTTCTCATAATATTTAAAGTGAATCCATATATTCAAATAATATTTCAAATGCCTCTAACATTATTTTCAAGTCCAATCAAAGTTTCGATCAATCCTAATATGAGTCAGGTAAATTTTTCACTGTGCCTTTTAAGGGCATATTTGATCTCAATTTTATTTTAAATTATAACACTAAATTTATCATAAATTAGACTTTATAATGGTTAAGAAAAAATTTTTGTGGATCTCGAGTCATCCTATTCACTTTGGTGTCACTATTCACGATCCAAAAAGTACTATTTACAAACATTAAAATTTTGGCCATTACAGATAAATTTTTATTGGTCAGGGTAAAAAAAAGGCTTTGGAGTTAGTCTAGCCTTAGCAGACAAGCTGATTAGTGTGGGGGACCTAGCTGCTGGTAAATGTAGGTTCCTTTATGACATAAAGAGTTAGCTCACTATGGTGAATAATAGTGTAGGGCCGTTAAACTCACATGTGTTGCTAATTGTGTTGCCTGATCTTTTCTAACCTAAAGAAGGGGGAAAGGGTGAGCGATCCATATTTTTCTCTTTCTCTCTTCTCCTATAATAGATCTTTTTTTCTTATCACTCTTTTCTTTATTTTGAATTCGATTTAATCTTTTCTTTAATTTTACTTGTAAGAGATATGGCCAATGAAGGGGCAAAGAGAAGATTGGTAGAAATAACTGCTAAAAGAGTTAAAGAGCTGGAAAAGAAAAAGAACGATGCCAAACACCTTTTTCATTTAAAAAGCATAAGCAAAATCTAGATTGAAAGGCAACATTCAATTATGAGGCAACATGCTGAGGAGGCTGCCACTTTGACTAGGACTGAAGCAAAAAGAAAGGATGCAACCATTTCTATTAGAGTCAAGGGAGGTTAAGTTTTGACTATTATGGAGCCATCCTCGATCATTATCATAGATGACCAGCCTTTTATTCCGATTGTCGAGGCTAGGGCTTTACCGCCAATGGCTTTGAAGGCTAATCGGCAAACGACCATAGAGATTTAGCCTACCAATCCATTTACAATAGTAGAGGCTTATCTACTAATTCCTTGTCCATCATTTGCTTCTCTACTAATGTTTCCAGTGGAGGTTCCTCAATTATCTCATGGGGAGCCTTTTTCATATGGGTAAAGGCCGATGGGTAAATTTTTAAAGGTCCCTTTGAGCTAGATGTTAAACGATCATTATGGGGATCTGGTCACTATGAAGAACTCACACTTGGCAAAATATATGATCGAAAGTCTTCATTTGGAAAATAATCTAACCAATGCCCAATTCCTTACCTCCTTAGAGCAAATGGGAACAAATTATTTGCATGTTATCTCTGATGGTAAACACTTATGCACTTAATAAACTACCTTATGGTGTTAAATGAGTAAGTTTTATCTAATTTTTGTGCTTTTGTATTTTAGGTTGTCGTAGACACTGAATCCTGTGGCAACCTAGATTAGAGTTACCTAATAATGAAGCATTATTCATATTACGGACAAGGAATGAAAACTCTTAGTCTTATCCTTGATTTCTATAAAGTTTTTTAAGGTTTTTATTAGGCTTTGGCCTTTTGCATTTTTTTGTAGGTAAAATGGGGTTTTAATGGCAAAAATTACCTTTTTTTATAAACACCCATCTGTGGTGACATATGCCCGTCTGTGGTAGACACCCTGCTTGTCTGTTATTGCTCATTTATGGTGATAGATAGGTTGCCTGTCTATCATTACCTTCTGTGGTGATAGACAATTTGCTTGTTGATATGAGCCTAAATAGCTCATATTTAATCCATGTTTCGTTACCAAAATAATATTTAGTTATATTAAATTGTGCTAGAATTAGGTGTGTTTAATGTTTTTATCAAGTTTTGTGTATGTAGGAGAAAAAGGGAGAAAATTATGAAGAAGCCCTGTCGCGAGCGCGACAGGTACCGCGAGCGCGACAAGGGAAGCGTGTCCCATCGCGAGCGCGACAGGAGGCTGTGATAGGCAGTTCATGTTTAAAAGGCACTTTAAAGGGACACTACTCTTCACCAAATGATGTATACTTCTAGAGGGATACTTGAAGAGTTATGTTGTTATGGAAAGGTGCTTGAAGGGTCACAATGCTTGGCAAGGAAGTTATAAATATAAATGGTGGTTATGCAATTTAAATTTCAAATCAAATTTTAAAGAGGCATGACTTTTCACCAAGGGTTGCATACCTATGGAGAGGCACTTAGAGGGACATACTGTTTGGAAATCTATAAATGTCCTAGAAGTTATAATCAATGGGAGGAATCAATCAATCACTTATTTTTATTATTTTAAAAGTGTAATTAGAGAAAATAGTTGTAGGTTTTAATTTTAGTTTTATGGCTTGAAGAGAAGGCAAATACAATGAAGAAGACTATATTTGGTGAAAGGAAGAATGGTTGAGAGATCCCTTCTTCTATTTCTAATCTTTACTTCTTCTTTGTTATTAGTATGAATTCTTTTTAGCAATTTGATTGTTGTTATTCATATATATATATTCATTTCTCTTTCATTTATCTTTATATGTAGTATTTGCTATTAAAACTTTATTAGTATCATTATAAGTTACGGAAGACGACCTTCGATGTGCAATTCCTTTTCTGAAAATCATCATAATGGTCATAAATAAGGGAGTTAGCGAGAGCAACATCTTATTGAAAGTTAATAGGAAATTCATTATCAAAGCATAGTTTGAGAGATCACATGTGGAGATAGTTGTTATAGGTTGGTTTTTATTCTTTGAATGTGTGTTTATGTAATTCTTGTCTAAATGCGAGAGCTGCGATTTAGAACCATAAATGCATGTTTAAGGCATAATATAGTCAGATGCCAGAGCTGTGACATAGAACATTATTCCAACTTGGCTTGCATGATAAAGATTGAATTATAAATAAGAGAAAAAGATCAAATTCCATAATTATATATATGTTATATTCATAAGTCTTCTCGGATTGTCATTAAAGTAGAAAAATATTTAATTTAGTATAGTGTAGTTTTAATAATAATTTTAATTTATAAATTAATGAGCATTGTAAACAAGATTAAAATCACGTAGTAATAGTGTACAATATTAATCAACATTCCTCGTGGGATCGATATCTGAAGTACTATAATCGGTACACCGTATACTTGCGGTATTTAAGCTTTTACGAAAAGCATATCACTTGTCTATCGTGCAATTTTTAGATTTACTTTTCATATTTTTTAATAAGAAAAATGAGTTTTTTAAGGAATTTTTATCTCAATTTTGATATGGTCTTAGGGATCTGATCAAGGTTTTAAATCTTAAAAATAAAAGTTTTAATAAGACTCAAAAAATCTGTTAAATAAATAGGAAAAATCCTAGGGTTTTAGGGGGCTCTATTCTTCTTTTTCTTCTTCTTCTTTGGTGGCTAATAAAAAAAGGGGTTTTCTTGATTATTTTTTAGAGGTAGTTATCCTTTTTGAAGGATAAAAATTTTAATTTTTATCTCTTTAAAAAAAGGGGTGCAAAGATCTTTAAATCCTTTTTTTTGGCAAAAATTATTATTTTCTACAAAATCAAAATATTTTCATTCTTTTCATCAATCATAGAAATCAATTGAGAG
Organism: Excoecaria agallocha; assembly: GCA_037975025.1. Lineage (NCBI taxonomy): Eukaryota > Viridiplantae > Streptophyta > Magnoliopsida > Malpighiales > Euphorbiaceae > Excoecaria > Excoecaria agallocha. The sequence continues at coordinate 69,782,406 of CM075811.1, forward strand.
GAACTTGGAGTACAATTCTCTAACCTTCTAAAAAAGTTATTGAGCATGATATTCTAAGCTTTTATTCTACTTTTATTTTAATACAAATTAATTGCCAAGTAGATACATCAATTCATTATGTGGAAGTGTTGTTTATTTGTTTTTATTTTTATGCCATGATTATTTTAATTAAATTTTATTTTAGTATTTTGCCATGATTATTCTATATGATAACATGAGTAGAATGACATGAATAAGTTTTGATCTTTCATTGATGCATATTTAGATTTCTTGATTAAATTTTATCTTGCATGTTAATTATTGTTGTCCTATGTTTTAGATATGTTTTAATGTTTTAGAATTAGATTTGGCATGATTAAAGTATAGGTTAGGTATTAGAAATAAGTCTTATGTGATTTCATTATGTTTACTTCTTTTTGAATCTTTCTGTCCATCTGTCACATGACAGACATGAAGAAGGCCTTACTATATGTAGCGAAACGTTCTTTCTGTCCTATCATCTTTCTTTCCTGGCCATCCATCATGCATATTTAGCCATTCGTGACCTTATTTCTAGCCTTTTATTCATATTTTGATTTTAATTTTCATATTAAGATTATTTGCATGCTTGGTTATATTTTTCATATCATTTTGATTCTTTTTCATGCATTTTACATTCTACTTGTTAATGTTTTTAGTCCAAAATGCATATCCATTTATTTTAATTTCAATATTTATTTTATTTGTCATAAATGCTAGCCTTTTATTTTCTTTTGTGTTCGTGAGCAACTAACTTCACTTGTGTGGACTTTTAGAGACCTTAGAGGGTGTGTATTACTTTTGGACCTTATTTTCTACATCTTATTTATTTTTTATTTCTCTTTATTTGTTTAGATTTATTTCCTTTGTATTTTATTGCTTATTTGGATTTATTTTGGGAATGTAATAAAATGGTTTTTTGTACGTAAACGTAAAAATTCATAAAATCATTTAATTAATTAATTGGACTTTTTAATAAAGTGGACCAATGCCCAAATTTTTATCCCAAAATCACATAATAAATAAAAAGATATTTTTGTAAATATGCATGAGGGAACCAACGTTTCCAACATAATTAATTTTCCATTTTATGTATGGCATTTTTTTATTTTCTTATGGTCAATTTGCTTATGTAATAGTCTAAGTAGATTTATTTTCTTTTTCTTTATTGCTTTCCTACATGCTTGAGTGTTTAGTTATTTAATTAATTGTAATGTATCATAGGATGGACCTAAAATGAGGAATTGGGCCTTAAGTGAGTGGGCCTTTGGTTGAACCAAAGCCCAAGCCACTTAAGCTCATATATAAAGGGAAAAGGGAGATATTTTAGGTGTCTTATCTTTATCTCCATTAGCCCTTTTCTTTTTCCTTCATGGCTGAACTACCATAGCTCTTTTTCTCACCATTTTTAAGCTTTCTCTCTCTTTCTTACCCAAATCCAAGCATTTTAGGTGGAGTTTTATCTATCCAAAAGATTTTTTAAGCCTCTATTCCTTGATTATAGGAAGAAAAATAGGAGAAATCAAGTGAAAAAGTATAGGGTATCAAATTAAGGTAAGTGAAAATCAAGATTTTAATTTTGTTTAAGGGTGCCTACAAGTATTTTTAGGTGCTTAGAGTTTATTTATATTATTAATTTAAGCATTAGAGATAAAAAAAGTAATGTTTGTATTGATAAAAAATTCGGCCATAATAGTTTCTCCAAGTGAAGGATAATCATCTAAGGCCAAAGGCAATGAGAAGGAAGCTTAGAGAAGCTAAAGCTAGTGGAAAAGGTTAGTGGCTATTAAATCCATATATTTCCCTTTAATTGGCATGATTTTGCGTTATGAAACTTAGGCAAACCTATGAGAAATGTATATATAATTGAAAGAGCTCAGATTAATGATTTAGGACCTTGAATATGGCTATTAGAATGCTTAATTGGACTTAAAAGAATGTGTAATATGGATAATCCTTTATGGCCAAATGGTAACCTAGGGGAAATCAAAGTATAATTTGTGTAATTTTGGTATTTAATGCCATAAAATGACTATAGTGATGAAATATTATGTCCATGAATTTTTGTAAAATTTATGAAAATTATTTGAATATTTTTGAGAAGAAATTAGATTATGAAATGGGTGAATTTGTTGAATTATTGAGAAATAATTCATTAATTAAGTGAAAAATGGTGAATTATTATGAAATAATTCACTAACTATGCAAAAGGATTGGAAAAATTGAATGACTGTTGTACTGAACTAGAAAGGTGAATGAAAATGTCAAAAATCTAAAAAGTGATTTGAATACAAGTGAAATGTTGCCCTTAGTAATAGTCAGGTGATCAAAATCTAGCTCAAAATATAATTGGCTAGCCATAGAGATACTTATACCATTATGCAAGTCATGGTGACTTGCTTTGCTATGGTAGGATCGTATTGATCTCCAATAGTATATGCTCTGTTTTGTATTTTATTATGTGTGATATGGTCCTTTGAGGTAATTTCTTAATCTGCATTATGGGTCCGTGGGATCCATATCCTATATATCCGATCTGAGGATTTTTGGCAAGATTATACTAGGGGTATAAATGTAAAAATGAGTGAAAAATACAAAAAAAAGAAAAGTAAAAATAAAGTTTAGAATGAAAAATGATATAATTGAAAAGAAATGAAAATTTTAAGGTTAAAATGGTAATTTTTCCAAAAAGTTGAGATTAATGAGTAAAAATGATAAAGTAATGTCAAGAAAGGATAAAACAATAATTTAATGTACAAACAACCTAAAAATGAATTTTTGTGAAGTGAAAGAATTAAAATATAATTTTACATAAAAAAGATAAAATAAGGATCAATTGGTAATTTTGTAAGCCAATAATTGAATGTGAAGTAAAAATAAGTAAACTAGTGGCAATTTTATAATTAACGTGTAAAAAGGGTAATTTTGGAGTAAGTTGCAAAGTTTACTAAAGTAATGGTATTAATTTGTATTGACATGTTAAGAACATTGACAATTTTATTTTTGATAGAAATTTAATGAATTTTGCATAATTAATGTAATTATGCTTATTTGGAAAATACTTCGATTTATAATCATCATTGAGCATATTTAATGCTTAGCACGTAGTATTTACTATACGTAGGTTCTGAAGAATGTCTGGAGCAATAGTGCACAGAAGAGCAAATTTTGAAGAAAAGGAAGATAGTTAAGAAGTATTTTTGTACTTGCATGTATATATTTAGTTAAACTTGAAGTAGAGGGTTGGTCTGTAATGGAATAGTATTTGTGTATATGTATAGTAACAAGAAATGGATTGAATAGGTGAATTTGACATAAAAGGATATATGTATATTCTGTTATGAATTATTATGCCCCTAAGGGGTTGTGAATCGTTTGCTTTTCAGGTTGGATAGGCAAGTTTTTAAGATGTCATATTGCCGAAATTTTATTAAAGGAATAGTAAATTGGACAGTTATTGGTCAATCGGCAAGTTTGATTTGAAATCCTTAGTGATGAGTAGAATATGTTATTAATGGATTAATTAAGATTCAGTATATGATTTAAAAAAAATTCTGGCTTAATCGCTTCAATCCGTAGGACCGTTATAGTAAGGGTGTCACACGAATAATATGCATGTTAATTTGAGATATTTTAAGTTACAACCTCAACAAGATTGGCATGTTAATGCTATGTTGAATGTGATTTCCTCTATTATTGTATATTTAAAGCTTGATTTTTGGTTCTGATAATTATGTAAATGCATGTTTTGTATGTATTGTATGCATGTTCATTATTATAACATGTTTTGGCATGATATAGGTTGTATAAATGCATGTTTTAGGCTAGAAATATTTTTATATGATTTTCTGGTTCTTTTCATCATAATTATGCATTTCTAGTTCTTTTTAGAGGTGACAGATAGGAAGAAGGGTAGAGGGATGCTCGTCCCTTACCAGAGGGATGGGATCCCAGTTCCTTCTCTCTGTCCATCCCTCACTCCTCTTGTGGCTATCCCTCACCTCCTATGGCCGTCCCTTAGTGTTTTTCAATCCATTTTGATGCATTTCATGTACATTTGTGTATGTTTGTCATTTTCCATCATATTTGTATATTATTTTATGTAATTTCATGCTATACTATTTTCATGATGTATGATTCAATGTTTTAATTACTTTTATTATTGTGTACTAATTCTTTATCTTATTTTTGGTATTTTTTTGAGTATTTATTTTTGGCTTTTGGAGGGTTACTTTAAATTTTTGCATGGAAAGTTATGCCCTAAGAGTGATCTACTACTCATTGCCCACATCTGGTTCTTTTTCTTTCATTTCTTTTTTATGGTTTTGTTTGATTAATTATTTATTTTGCATTCATGGATTTATTTTCCTTTTGGATGTATTATTTTCCCGGGTTTTAATAGTTAGTAAAAAAATATTTTTCTACATGATAAAAATAAAAAGACAATGAAAATGTTTTCTATCAAATAAATGGGATTTTTCTTCCAAAATGCAGACTAATTTTCAATTTTTTAGCCCAAATTCACATGATATAATAAAACTTTTTTTTTTGTAAATATGCATGAGGGAAACAATTTTTCCAAGCTAATCAATAGCCCATTTTATGTATGATTTTTCTTTTGTATATTATTCTTTTTTGTTGAATGATTTTCTTATGTAATAATTAAGTTGGTTTACTTTATTGCCCTTTTACTACTTTATCAATTTGAATTGGAAGTTTACTTAATTTTATCACAAATGCATCGTGTGAGAGAGGAGATGGGATTAATCTCAAAACTCAATTATAAAACCAACACCTAACCAAGTTGACTAATAAAACTCAATCTCTATTTGGGCATTAAAAGTTCGAGGTTCATTTCTCAACGTTCTATCAGGTGGTGACTCCATAACAGCTACTTTTTTAGGCCTATTAGTATATGCCTTCATGGGTTAACTATCAACCATAAATTGGACTTGATTTTTCTTTATAGAGAAGTGGCCAATTTATGAGTTAAGCGAGCCTCCCCCAATCTTAGACCCTAAAAGTGGGCCTTGGAGAACCTAACTGGAAATGAAAGATGGCTTCGATGTATGTCATACATAAGTACCTTACTTTGTTATGAAGCTCGTTTTAATCTGGTCCATTATCTTATTCAGAATTTAGTTATACCTGTATATCCATCTATAAAACTATACATGGAACAGGTAGCTGCACTATCAACCAGGAAATCTATGTGTGGCAAGGGAAAATCATCTTTAGGATAAGCCTTATTCAGAACCTTATAATCCACACAACTCTAACTCTTCCATCCTTCTTGGCCATAGGTACTACTTTTGATAGCCATATGGGGTATTGAACTTCCACAAGGAACTTAGCTTCTACTTATTTCCTAATTTCTACTTTAACCTTTTCATCCACTCTAGTTTAAATCTCCTAAGCTTCTATTTGACTAGTTTATACCTCGGATATGTTGGAATGGCATGTTTAGTGATTTTCCAATATATTCCATGCATGTTTCATAGGTCCAAGCAAAGACTTTTTTGTAATTTTTCAATATTTTTTTTCAAATTTTTCTCTTCTTACGAGTTATGTCTAATGCCAATAAAATTTCTTTTGGATTCTCTTTGATTTCAAGATTAAATGAACTTGTGTTTGTTGAGTTAATATAAAATATGAATGATTCATGATCATGATTATGCATTTTGAAATCATAGGAAACATCACATAAGTACACAAAATTGTTCATCTTATTAATAAAATCAAAAGAGCAATCAATATTCACATTCAAAAGTTTAGGAACATAAATAATATCAATAAAAGTATTTTCTTCAGCCTTGGCCATATTAGATGTCTCTCCAGCCTTAGCCTTAGATGGATCTTCAGCCTCGATCTTCTCTTTGCCCTTCAACTGAACAAGTAGCTTCTTTGTTATAGCCTATTGAGGCATTTCTTTTCCCAGGTAGAATGGTGCAACATAATCTCTTCATCCCAGAAACCCTCAATTGGCTTGATAATCCCTTGCTCCCAATCGAAAACATATTTGAATAGCTCAAATCCTTGCACTAATTCATCCTTATTCAGCTAAGGCTTATCCCATCCATAATAAAGGTAGATACCTGAAGTTGGTATAAAGCTCCATGAGATATAAGGAATCCCTTTTACTACTTTCTTTTCCTTATTCTTCTAATTGGAACTAGTAAAGGCTAAACTCTTTTTATCCTTCTAACCCTTAGCATTTATGGTAGTTTGAGGCCCTTAGGAATTCTTACCTAAACCAGCACCTAGTAGGAAATTTATCTTCTTTAGCATGTTGATTACTTGAGGACCATCAACAAAGCTACCCATGCCTTCTTCATCACAGATAGTAGATACATAAAACCCATTGAATGGCCATTTAGATATCTCAAGCATAGACACTTGATTTTTTTAGCAGCTTTAATAGTGACTACCTGACCATCATAGGGAATTTTGATTACCTGATGTAGTGTGGAAGGCACCCCACCCAACTTGTGAAACCATGGTCTTCCTGACAAAATAAAAAAATTGGCTGGTATAGGCAGTACCACAAATTTAGCTTCTATTTTAATAAGTCCTATCTTTAGTACGACTTTAAAGGTCTTAGCAGCTTATCTTTTAGAGTTATCATAAGCGGAGATGGTCAGATCAGACTTATTCAACATACTTTTATTCAACTCGAAAGCTAGAATTGCCACTAAAAGACAAACATTGATAGAGGACCCATTGTCCACCATCACACATGCTGTGTGCTTACTGTTCACCTAGGCTTTGATGTACAGAGGGAGAATATGGTTTCTTTCTTTAGCAAGCAAGTTTGCATCAGAGTATACAACATTCACTCCAGTCCCTTCCTTAACCAAATCCAGCAATTCAAAGGGTAAGATGGTAGTGGGAGTAGTAGATTAGCATAGGGCTTCTACTACCTTCTATCTGTGTAAGGGAGACTATCTTAGTAGATCCCAGATGGAAATCTATGCATTCATTTTCTTAAGCTGCTTAATTATCCGATCCTCCTCAACTTTCATTTTTTTAGGCACTACAATAGGAGTTAGCTGCTTTTCAACTTTTGGGGCTGCTTTTCCATTTTTTATGATTGCCTTTACCCTCTTTTCTTCTTTTACCTTCTTTTCATTCTCATTAGCTGAGCTCCAAATGTCAATGGGCACCAAAGTTCCTTTATTCTCACTCTCTGTGGTGGTATCTTAATGGTGGTATCCTAACAATCAATCATTAAAACTGGCCAATTTCCTTCACTTAGCTCTATTACTTTAGGGGTGGAATAGATAATGGCCATGTACTTATTCCCATACAGGTCTCTTATGACGTATCACTTAGGCAAACTCAACCCAATCATAAACAGTAAAGGTGGAACGTCATTATAACCTCATTTTTTTCTTATCTCTCTTCTTAGGATCTGAAATTTACTTACTATTTATCAGAACCTAAATTTTTTTCCTCAAGCTTCAATAATAATTGATCAAATGCCTAGTATATTAATGGTATGCATAATATCAATCTTCCCTATGGTGGGGTAGTCACTGACTCTTTGTAGGCCTTGGGGGCAATGGCTAAAACTTCATTTCTTTGTTAAAATCTTCTAAGACCCAAGATAGTCACTTACCTAAATTGGAATAATGTTTTTGATTAGCCTTTGTGGTGGATACTTTTGCAGTCTTCCCAGCTCTATTTAACCCACTAATGTTCCTAACTGCCTTATTTTTGCTGAATTTTCTTTTGGCATTCTCATTGCTTGTCCTTTTAGCTAGGCACTCTCCTTTAGCTTTATGATAATATACTTCAAAGATTCACAATCCTTCCGACCCTTCATTTTTAAGCTATCTCTCAAATATAAATTGGCATTTTTGATGAATAACCTAATCTGATAAGCTATGTTAGGTTTTCTTTTTATTTCCATCATCTTATTTCTCCACCTAGTGAGGTCCTCATGGAAAGATTCATCATACTTCTACTGGAGAAGCTCAAGTTCTTTTAGGGTGACCCCCATTTTGGTACTATAGTTATACTATTTAGGAAACTCTTTAGTTAATATATACAAACTTCCTTAGTATGCCTATCCAACCCAGGGTACCAATCGATTGTAGGCCCAGTCAGGTTCACATAAAAATACTCTACCTTTTATTTCTTGGTGAGGGTAGTCCCTTTTATTATCAACGTATACTGCTTCACATAGGCAAAAGGGTCTAAAGTACCGTCCTACCTCAGTAGATTAGGCATTTTAAATCTTTGAGGCAATGGTCGATCCCTATTTAAATCTCTATTCTTAGGGTTCATACCCCTACTAGTTGACATCAACCTAGACATAACTTCAATCTTTTCTTCCATATTTTTGAAAGCTTAATCCTTAACATTAGGACCTTTAATCCTTATATTCACTATTAGAGGAAAATAATCTTCATTTTCATCCACTATAAAGTCTTTCTTAGGATCATACTTCCTTTTCCTCTGTGGTGGGTCTCGAGGCACAACAACCTTAGCCGTGGTTATAATGCCCATTGATATCTAAATTTTAGCCAATGAATGTGAAGAAGAGGTAAAAAAGAGAGAGAAGTAAAGGCAGTCACAAAGAGTGGGAGAGTGGCCTCTAAGATTGAAAGGTAGTTGGCTCCCATTGTAGCGCCTATTAAGAAATTGGTTAAGGATAATCAGATAATTAAGCAACTGAAGAAGACATAAGCTCAAATTGGTATTTAGGATTTATTGAGATAGTCTTCTTTGCATAGACAGATGTTGGTAGAGGCCTTGAGTTGGTCTACTATGGCTACTACTATATCACCTTTTGAGTTGCTGGACTTAGTTAAGGGAGAAATAGGTGAAAATATAGTGTACTCTGATGTTGACTTATTTATGGAAGGAAGGAATCACAATCGACCCTTGTACATCAAGGTTTAAGTTAATAGGGAGCACACAACCTACATAATGGTGGATGATGGATCTTCCATTAATGTCTATCCCTTGGTAGCAATCCTGGCTTTTGGGCTGAATGATATCATGATAAGTAAGATTGATCTAACCATCTCCACCTATGATAACTATAAAAGGCAAGCTACCGGGACCTTTAAGGTTATAGTGAAGATAAAGCCAATTGAGATTGAAGCTAAATTTGTGGTGTTACCTATTTTAGCTAATTTCTCTATGTTGTTAGGGAGATCTTAGTTTCATAAGTTGGGAGGAGTGCCATCCATGTTGCATTAGATGATTAAGATCCCATATGAAGGTTAGGTTATCACTATCAAGGTTGCAAGAAAGAACCAAATGTTAATGCTTAAGATAGCCAAGTAGCCATTCAACGGGTTCCATATGTTGATTATCAATGATGGAAAAGGTGAAGGTAACTTTCTTGACAACCCCCAAGTAGTCAATATGTTGAAGAAGATGAATTTCCTACTAGGTGCTGGTTTAAGCGAAAAATCCCAAGGGCTTCAGACTGCTATAACCACCAAAGGATAAAAGGATAAAAAGGGTTGAGCTTTGCAGGTTTTAGTAAGAAAGGAACAAAGAAGGAAATAGAGAAAATGATTCCTTACATTTCTCAAAGTTTTGTACCAGCATCAGGTCTTTGCTTATACTATGAGGAGAATAAACCTCAGATGATAAGGGATGATTTGGTACCAAGATTTGAACTATTCAATGATGTTTTTGATTAAGAATAGGGGATTATCAAGCTGGTTGAAAAGATTAAAATGTTATGTTGAACCACTCTGCTTGGGACAAAGAGGAACCAAAAGAAGTTATAATAGAGAAGTTGCTTGCCATTCAATTGAAAGGCAAAAAGAAGATGGGAGCAGAAGGACCGCCCAAATTTGACCTAGAGGTTGGAAAGATGTTTGATGCTGACAAGGTTGGAAATGACACTTTTATTGATATTGTTTATGTTTTTGAGCTTTTTGATGAGAACAATGTTTGCTCTTTTGATTACATTAATAAGATGAATAATTTTGCTTACTTGTGTGATGCTTTTTTCGATTTCAATATGCATGATTATGATCATAAAACATTCATATTTGTCATTAACTCAACAAACACATGTTCATTTAATCTCAAAAATAAGGAAAATCTAAAAAAATTTTTACTGGCATCGAACATAACTCCTAAAGAGAGAGAAATTTGAGAGAATATTAAAAAAAATATGAAAAAGTCTTTGCTTGAACCTATGAGGATATGCTAGGATGGATTAAGAAGTCGCTAAACATGGCATTCCAACATACCCGAGGTAGAAGCTAGTTAAATAGAAGCTTAGAAGACTTAGGCTCGAGTGGATTGAGAAAGTTAAAGAGGAAATCAGAAAGCAAATAGAGGCTAAGTTTTTAGTAAAAGTTCAATACCCCACGTGGTTAGCAAATGTGGTACCTATAGCAAAAAAGGATGTAAGAGTTAGAGTTTGTATGGATTATAAGGTTATAAAAAAAGCCTATTCTAAAGATGACTTCCCCCTACCCTATATAAATGTTTTGGTTGATAGTACAACCATTTGTGCCATGTATAGTTTCATGGATAGTTATGCAGGTACAATCAGATATTGAACAAGATAGTGGATAGGATCAAAATGGCTTTCATAATTGAATGGGGGATGTATGCCTACCAAGTCTTGCCCTTTGGACTTAAAAATATAGGTGCTAGCTATCAAAGGATGGCCATTAAGATTTTAGATGACTTGATTCCTAAAGAGTAAAGGTGAACGTGGATGATATGATGATCAAGTCATTCACCAGGAAAGGATACTTTGAGGCATTAAAGAAGTTTTTCCAAAGGATCAGCAAGTACAATCTTTTCCTTAATCCTGAAAACTGCATCTTTAAGGTCACTTTAGGTAAGCTTTTAGGCCATGTAGTAAGCTAGAAAGGTATAGAAGTGGATCCTAACAAGTAAGAACTATTAGAAAGATGTCAGTGCCATAAAGGAAAAAGAAGTTAGAGGATTCCTGGGTAAGATTTAATACATCAGCAGGTTTATAGCTAACTTGACCTCAATTTGTGAGTTAATATTCAAGCTGCTTAGGAAGGATCAACCAATAGTTTGGAATGAGAACTATAAAAAAGCATTTGATTTTATTAGGGAATACTTGCTACACCCACTATGTTGAGACCACTTCAAGCAGGTAAACCTCTAATTTTATACTTAGTAATAAAAGACAGTTTAGTAGGGGCTATGATGGCATAAGAAGATGAATTTAAGATTGAATACATAGTGTACTACCTTAATAAGAAATATCACCCCTATGAGGCAAAGTATGTAAAAGTTGAAAAGATCTATTTGGTAATTATATGGGCATCGAGAAAGTTGAGACACTACTTATATGGCTAAGCAAAATCCTCTCAGGTACCTACAAGAGGTTCCTTTATTGTTAGGAAAGATGGAAAGGTGGTTAATTCTCCTACAGAAGTTTGATATAGAGTATATCACTAAGAAGACCATTAAAGGAAGGGCAGTAGTAGAGTTTTTAGCTAATCAACCCTTAAAAGAAGAGGAGGTGACTTATGCATTCCCTAAAAAAACACATCGTAACCATAACAGTGTAGGAATGGCATATATATTTTGACAGAGCGATGAACAATAAGGGAGCAGGAGTATGAGTGATTTTGATTACCCTATAGGGAGAAAGGTTACCATTAGCTAAGAAGTTGAGATACAAGGCCACAAATATTGAAATGGAGTATGAAGCTTTCTTTTTTAGGTTAGAAGCTTTATTCGCTATAAGAGCAAAATTGTGAAAGTGTTTGGGGATTCATCTCTGGTGGTCTATCAAATAAAGGGCAAATGATCAATAAAGGAAAAGCACTTGATTCCCTATTTCAGGCGTCTGAAGACCCCGAGCAATTAATTCAAGGTTTATAAGTTCGGGTATGTGCCTAGAGAAAAAAACCAATTAGTAGATGCCCTAACCACCTTCGTGTCTATTTGGGATAATCCAAAGGGAGTAGTTATGAAGCCTATACTCATCTCAAGCTCTAATAGGCCATGCTTTGAAAAGAATAGATTATGGATATTTAAGAAGATGATGAAAAACCTTGGTACTTTGACATCCAAAATTACTTAGAAATATCAATGTTCCTCGAATAGGCAACTGAGAAAGATCAAAGGTTAATTTGCAAGCTATCCACACAATTCATCAATGTAAGTGTAGTGCTTTAAAAAAGATAGCTTGATGGGATTCAGTTGAGGTGCTTGGATGAAAAAGAAGCAAAGAAGGTAATAAAAGAATTATATGCAGAAGTGCGTGGAGCTTCCATGAACAGGTTAGCCTTAGCAAAGAAGATTATGAGGCAAGGTTTTTTTTGGCTCATGTTGGACACTGATTGTTCTAAGTATGTCAAGGAATGCCAGTTGTACCAATAACATGCCGACCTAAGGTATTTTCCTATTTTTGAGTTGTGTACTCTTACATCACCTTGGCTTTTTGTCGTATGGGGGATAGACATTATAGGGATGATCCATCCACCTGTTTTGATTGACACAGGTTCATCATAGTAGACATTGATTATTTTACCAAATGGATAGAGGCCGAATCTTTCAAGAAAGTGGATGCACAAGACAAGGCTAAGTTCATTGAGAAGAATTTGATA